>WOXC01010008.1:0-376467 GCA_011680675.1 Gymnobelideus leadbeateri | reverse complement strand
ATCCATTGATGTTGTGCAAAAGTAAGTTGTTGGTTTTGGGACAAATATCGGTGTGTATAAAAAAGTATCTGCATGACTTTTAGAGTTTTTTCTCCCCATTATTCTTAAGGTAGTCTTTTATGCATATTTCTCTATTACTTTAGAATTCAACTCCAGATGCAGAAATAAAATCCTAAACTCAGTCTAATCGTCTCATATACATAGAACCAATCCCTCTGGATTCTATGGGAATATTTTGTTTTTAAAATGAGGTTTATATTCATGGGATTGCTTGGAGATCCCAGTGAAGACATTTTGAGAGACTGTGGTCAGGAATGAGAGTATTGAGTCAGGGCTCAGAGGTGTAAAAAAGGGACCAAGAAAGGAAATCATTTGCCCATTGGTCTCAGAATTAATAAGTGACAGTGTAAGGGCTTAAACCCGCTCTCTGGATATATTTACTCACTGATTCAACAAACATTTATAAAGTACCTCCAAGCATGGGAAAAAGAAAACCAAAATGCAAAAGGTTCTTGTCCTCAAGCAACTTACTGCTACCCTTGATCTGTCCATGGTCCTGATCATTCTTATTTCTCATCTGGAGTCAAGAGGTTGCCTACCCTGTTTAAGTCAGTTCCATAAGTACCTATTAAGTGTCTTTCTTGTGTTAGGCACTGGGGATACTAAACCAAGATGAAGCAGTCCCCACCTTTAAGAAACTGTTGTTCTAGGCGATTTTCGGAGGTAGATATTAAAGCTATCTATAAGCATATGAAAAAATACTCTAAATCACTATTTATTAGAGAAACGCAAATCAAAACAACTCTGAGATACCACATCTCATTGGTCAGATTGGCTAAGATGACAAAACAAGAAAATGACAAACCCTTTGACCCAGTAATACCACTTCTAGGGCTGTATCCCAAAGAGATCATAGAAGTGGGAAGAAGACCTGTATGCACAAAAATATTTATTGCACTTCTCTTTGTAGTGGAAAATAATTGGAAATTAAAGGGATGCCCATCAGTTGAGGAATGTCTGGAGAAGTTGTGGTATATGAATGTAATGGGATACTATCGTGCTACAAGAAATGAGGAGCAGACAGACTTCATATTTACCTGGAGAAACTTATACAAACTGATTCAGTGTGAGAAGAACAGAACCAGGAGAAATTTGTACACAATTATAGACACAATATATGTGTGATGACCAACTTTGATAGACTGGACTCTTCTCAGCAATGCAAGATTATAAGACAACTCCAAAAGACTCATGATGGAAGGATATGTCTATATTCAGAGAAAGAACTAGAAAGAACAGAGTTGGATGCAGACTGAAACAAACTGCCTGCTCTCTTTCTTTTTCTTGTTTAGTTTTGTTTCCTCTTTCCCATTGTTCGTTCCATTGGTTACAATCCTTCTTTACAACCTGACTAATGTCTAATGTAAAAGTGTTTGCAGATCCTATACTTGATTGCATACTGCCATGGTGGAGAGGGGAAAGATAGGAAGAGAAAATTTGAAATTCAAGGGGTTATGGAACTGAATCATGTAAACTAAAAGTAAACAACCAAATTAACAAAGACAAAAAAAACATTCAAAAAGAGAAAAAAGAAACTGTTGTTCTGTTGATGTAAAAGGAACAATTATATTAAAAATTATATATAAATTGGGACAGCTAGGTGGCACAGTGAATAGAGCACTGGCCCTGGAGTCAGGGGGACCAGAATTCAAATCCAGCATCAGACACTTAACACCTACTAGCCACGTGACCTTGGGCAAGTCACTTAACACCAATTGCCCTCCAAAAAGCAAAAAAAAAATCAATTATATATAAATTAAATAAAGAGTAAGTACCAGGGACAGGGCACTTGGACCAAAGTAGCCAGGATAGATTTCCTGTAGGAGGTGAGGCTACCCACTTTCCTCACTGACTTAAAACACTGTTTTATTCTGTGGGCAAGAGTAGAAAGAGGGAGACAGAGACAGAGAGAGAGACAGAGAGAGAGAGACAGAGACAGACAGACACAGACAGAGACAGAGAGAGACAGAGAGAGACAAAGAGACAGAGAGAAGGAAGGAAGGAAGGAAGGAAGGAAGGAAGGAAGGAAGGAAGGAAGGAAGGAAGGAAAAAATAAGTTTTACTAAATTTCAGCCAGTAGGAACAAAAACACAGAGCAGCCAGGAAAACAAAGATGATCAATCTCACTGGGAAATGGAACATGGAGTCCATCACAGGAAGAAGACTGGAGTTTAGGAAAAAGGAATGAAGAACCTCTGAGACAGCAGTACCTGAGACAGAAGCAGCTGAAAGGGGAGCTGAAGGAAAGCAAAACATCTGATCCAGGAATCAGGCTGGTCCTAGATAAGTTTGCTCCGGGTTTTCACTATGGCCAGTCTAAAGTAACTGGTTTTGATTTTTTTCCCTTGAGAAGCAGCCATTATCAGAGCCTTTCTGATATCCTGTGATCCAGGGAGGTACCCTGTTCTGGGATTATTGCCAGAAGATGTTAGCTACCTTTTACACATTTTTATACATTTTTAGATACTACACTTTGGTACCTGGTTATCTTCAAAGCCTGATAGTTGACATCATTACTTTACTGAACAAAGAGTATTAAGAAAACCAAGTGACCTATAATTACCTTCTTTGTTTAACTTCTCTATAAAAACCTTGCTCATGGTATCAATAAACAGATTGCTTGACAATCGGGCGTGGACCATGTTTACACATCACTCTTTCTCGGCTAGTGTGTCAGTTTAGAGCTGGCTTAAGAAACCACTCAAGTTATCTCTATAGAGAGAGAAAAAACAGGCTTCGATATGTCTGAGAGTGGTGACAGAAACTGTGTGTATTCAAGGACAGCCGCTTAGCTCAGCATCCAGAGCAGGAGAATACAGACTATGCAGAGCAGGGAGAGGTGGGAGGAGAAGGAAACTACTCAGGCAAGCTGGCTATAGACCATTCAAAACACGTCAATGTGGAAAATATGGAACAGGGATGTACATTCCCCCTAAGAGCAGGATGAGCATCCGTGCAGTTTGTCCTGCCTTGATTTACCAGATGTCTGACACTTCCGACTTCAGCTTAGAAAATTATATTGTCATATTGGTGTAATGCTGCAATTCTCAAAGTGTAGTCTAGGCCTAAGGGTCCCCAAGACCCTTTCACTGGGCCTTTGAGGTTGAGATTACTTTCATAATAATATTAAGGCACTTTAGTTTCTAAAGCAGTAAATGTCGATAGACAAAACCCAAATAAACAGGAGTCCTTTAGGGGAGTCCTCACTAATTTTTAAGAATGTACAGAGTCCTGAGACAAAAAGTTTGAGAACTACTGGCATGGTGGAAGGAAGCCAAGATGTGGAGTCAGGGGAAGAGGGTTTGAATCCCAATTCTGTGACATAAGATTACTGTGATTTGTGTGGGTACTTTAACCTCTCTGGTCTCAGTTTATTCTTTGGTAAAACAAGGGATCGGACCCAGTAATCCAAAAAGTCCCTTCTAGAGACAAAGATGTGATCTGAGAGTCTATGATTTCATCTCCCTTGGGTGGAATGGAGTAGAGCTCTGACCCTGAGGTGCTTGGAAGGAAATTTGTCATAGACATCAAACTGGCCACTGTCTGGAAGGGAGGACAGGAAAGGCTCAGGTGCTAAAAAGCTCCAAGTATAGAGGCTGGGGCAGGGAGGCAGGATGAGTGAATCTGAGAACCCAAACTCAGGCCTTGGAGTCCAGAAGGATGACACGAGGTGGTAAGAATGCTCCTAAGTCTCTATGGCTTCAGGAGTCACTTTCTTTTCCTTGGGGATGCAAGTTACTGAACAAATTCACTTCAGCACAGAGAAGGTGAAGCAGAATCATCATAATTCAATGTCAAATCATATTTATGGTTCTTGCAGATTTCTAAAACACTTTCCACACTCAAAAGCCCTCCAAAGGAGGCAGCGCGAGTGTTAATGTTTCTTTCCTACAGATTGGATGACTGAGGTTCAGTGAAGTCTGTGGCCAATGTCTCTAGTGAAGAGTGTTTTGGCATAGATTCAAAATCAGTTTTCCTGCCTGAGTCCAGCATGTGTCCCCCAATACCACGGAAGAAGGAATGTGTTTCCATCTCTCCCTTCTAGGTACAAAGGGCAAAATGTGGATCATGGACTGAGTTGTAGATTCCTTTGCCATGTTTTCTCCAAACTTGAATCCTTCTTAGTGAAGTCTGGTGAGCCACAGAGCACCATGAAAGCTCGCACTATGAATTCAGGGGATCCACTCTCTGCCCTTGCACTGCTGGGCTGTGGGGCATAGCCAATTATCTTCATTCTTTTGTTCCTTGGGGTCTTTTTTCTCTTGGGTTCTAAATCTATAAAGCAGATAATATAATAGAGGCAGTGGGGTGTAATGGAAATATGACTGGTTCCCCAGTCAAGGGCATGGGTCCAAATCTCAGCTCTGGCCTACATATCTATCTACATGATCTTACCAATAACTGAGGCTCCCTGAGCTTCCGATTGTTTCTGTTAGATGCTCTCTAGAGTCTCTTCCAATTCTTAAGTCTATGACCCAATGAGAATTGTGGAAGCCAGAACTATGTTTGTTGTTCCTGGATATCCAACAAAGAATGCTGCCTGAGTCAGGATCCTGTGGGGGCCTCCTGTGAACCGCATTAGATAAAAGAAACATCCAGAAAGTTGCCGGTGTATGCAACTGGGGACAAATGAGTGGTCCTCTTAAATAAAGGTGAAGAACATTTTTCTGGAACTGGGATTAAGCTTCAGTACCCGTTGGAAAGTGATCCAGACATTTCTAAGGACATTTTGTAAATGTACATCTTTAAATGGTAGAAATCTACAGTTAGTAAATGGAGTTACAGGATAAACTGGGAGTCCTAGTTTGCTGTTGGGTAGCCTCTTCTGTCTTGAAGTAGCATATGGGCAGAGCACTCAACACCCATTGCCATGACCTACCTGTCCTCAAACCTCCAAGCCAAAGACATTTTCAGAACTCATAGCACAGGAAGTAATTTGGATTTGAGCCCATTTCAGCCTGGATTTCCTGTCCAGAGGAGACACATTTAAATGAGGAAGCTCCATGAAGAAAAGATGGAGAGGTTCCAATCTAGCCTGAAGGCCCTGAGAAAGCTGAGTCTCAGGGATTTTTTCATTGGGAGATATCAGGGTTTGGGTTTGAGGAAGGTGTAAGGGATGGTGTGTGTGCAAGGCTTTATCATAACATCACATGACTCACTCTTGGGGAAGGACTGGGCAGGCTGGCAGGGCACAAATAATCCCCGTGGCCTCTGGAAGTCTCACAGCACTCCCAGCCTCCTGAAGCCCAGGACCCTAGAGCCTCACATCCTTACCATGAGACCTTTGCTTACTGTCCTTCTGCTGGCTAGTTTGATGATCTGCTACTGTGAAGGTGAGCAGCCTTGCCCTGCCTGAGCTCTTCTGGGGAGGGCTGTATTCCCCACTCATCTCTCCCTGGGAGCAGGAAAACTATCAGGTCACTCAGTTTAGGTCTCAGGATATTCCATGTTATAGATCCATGCTATAGATTCCATGCTATAAATTCCATACCTCAAGGAACTCAAGGTACAAGGCATGAAGAAACCAGGAGAGGACGTGGAGTCCGTTCCCACAGATGAAAGAGCTGCCACATTGTCTCAAGCTCCTTCAGCCTTTGCTCTCTGTGTTCAAGGGTCTTCAGGCAGGAATTATATCAAGGATGGGGAATGATTGGAAACCACCAATGAGAGATGATACAACAACCCAAAGCAGAGCCTCTAACTGTCATGTTTTCTCTTTGTACATTTCAGCTATTTCCATGGACCTGTTTAGAAAGTTCACCTTAGATCGCATTAGTTTTATGAGAGACTTCATGCTGACGATAATGGATAAGAAGGAATGTGTAAAACAGCTAAGTGAGGAACAAATGAAATTCCTGAATGAGTTTGTGGTAATGGCTTTTGCTCATACCATTGTTGTCATACCTCAGTCATACTTGTCTGTTATTTTTGAGCCCAATCCCAGCCCCAAGGAATAAAAGACTAGACATCCTAGATTCCTAGACCAGCCTTCTTATTGCTCAGCTAAGTTACCGAACTGAACCCATTTCTCTTTTCCTTGGATTCATAATCTGATACAGGCTCTCTTCTATGGGTTACAAAACTGAGCCTGACCACTTTCTCTCAGCCAGAGTGGGGAGTAGATCTCTTTCCTGGGATAAGATCCCTGAGTCTGGCTCCTTTCCCTAGATTCAGTTCTGAGCTGTATTCCCTTCCCTGGGCTAGGACTGAGACTGGGTCCCCTTCTCTCCCAGTCTGATAAGCAGCCCAGTATGCTCCCAGAACTGCAAAAGGATTCTCATGATTTCTAAAGATTTGTGTCATTTGTTCTTGAGTTTTGCCCAATTCTCCTTCCTTCCTCCTCTCCCCGAACGTGCTTAATATGAAAACTGAGTCCTCAGTCACAGCTGGTTTGATTCAGTCTCTGGCTGCTGGAATCCCTGCTTTCTGTGGGATGGCTGGAGTAAGAGGGATGTAAGAGTTTGTGCTAACTAAATTCCCAAAGAAAGGGCAGAGCCACATTCACATATTTCCATCTTTTTAAGGAAAAATGGAAGACTGTTACAAAAGCTGTTACTTCCTAGGAGCTTTCTGGAGCCGGATGGACTTCTTGTCAAGCAAGGATCCACTCACCATAGAATGTAGACCTAGATGCTGCCAGTAATCCTGAGGACCCACTCTAATGCTTCCCTCAATAAAGCAAATGCAATTCATCCCTGAATCTGTCCTCATTTTCAGTTAGCTGCGCCTGAGATTTTGTGATGGGACGTAATGAAATCAAGAAATGACCAAGTGGGTGGAAGGGTACAATTACTGAAATGGCTTGTACAGAATGCCACTTAATTGTTCTCTAAATCCTGGAGCATCAAGCCAATGACCTTTTCATGATGGCTATGTGATGGGATTAAGCCACTTAACCTGTCTGTATCTCAGGTTCCTCATTGTCAAACCCTGGGAATGTTTTGGCAGCTATAACTTTATTTCCTGGCTTTCTTCCCAAAGTGTCCAGCTGAATGACCTGACAAACTTCCAGGTTGCAGGATAAGCCTGAAGTTTTACAGCTGTGTGCAGGGCACTATCTTGTTTCCTGGGGGAGATAAAAAGTTTGGAAAAAGAACTGGCTCCAGCCTTTGTATAAATAGCAGTCTGTGAAATGCATAAGACAGTAGCATAAGTGACTATCTTATGAACTCTCACATGACAGGTGTGTTAGAGATGCTAAGCCCAATAGAAGTGTAGACCACTTTTTCCAAAAATGTCAAATTGAGCACACGGGGTAATGAAGGATTTGGGGCATGTGCAGGGGATAATCAACAAATAAATATTTATTAAACACCTACTAAGTGCCAGGCACAGTGTTAAGCTCTGGGGATACAAAAACGGTAAAAGACTTAAGAAGCCAATAAAGAGGAAAAGACTGAAGAATCCTAAGAAAAAGGCCATGACTTTTGGGTCATGGGAATGGGAACAAAGTAAAGGGAAAGTGATTGGTCTTAGAAACAACTCAGGATAAGATTTACTCTGAGATCGTGGCAAGGTAAACATAATAAGGCAACAAGTATTTATGAAGTGCTTACTATATACCAGGCACTGTAATGCTGGGAAGATAAATGAAGGAAAAGAGAGTGACCTTCCATGGAGAATGAATGAATGAATAAAAAACACATTTTGTAACTCTTACTGTGTATAAAGCACTGTGCTAAGAAGTCTCTGCCTTCAAGGAGATCCCATTCTAAATGGAGAAAGCACATATATAGGTTTCAACTGTAAATCAGATGGAAAGTTCCCAGCATCCTTAGGGTGCAGGAGCAAAGCATAAGGTAACTTACATCCTTTAATGTAATTTCTTCTGATGATCATAAGTTACTAATTTTGAAGCATTTGGGATATTGGAACAAGAATTTCAGTGGCAAGAATGGTATTCTCAGGGGTGGCTGGGTGGTGCAGAGCACCAGCCCTGGAGTTGGACTACCTGGGATCAGATCCAGCCTCAGAAAATGAGCTCCCACACATAAATGATGACTGGCTCTGTAACCTGGAGCAGGTTACTTAGCCCCAGTTGCTTTAAAAAAAAAGGATGGTGTTCTCTGGGCATTTAGTAGATTTAGTGTCTGAGGAGGCAGGGTTCTGGTGCCTGCAGAAGCAGTTAGCAGGTCAGATGTCTGATTTTGCTTCCAGAAAGATGGCTGTGTCTGCTGGAAGTCAGGCTGGGAGCTCTGGAGGGGAGAGCCATGTCCAGGACTCTTGGGCTTAGCTGTATGATGACACACAGTAGGTACTTAGTGAGCACTTACTGGCTGACTGACCAGCAACTGGCCAGTAGTTGGTGTTGGTGGCATCAAGAAGAGATGATCTCTTCTCCACAGTGTTTATTTCTCTCAGTAAAGGACTGGAAGCAGAGCTAGTGCTCCTGGGAGCACTGCTATTGCCAAGGCTCTGGGGTTCAGGGTCTTGTGCTATCCTCACCTGGGGTCCAAGAGAAGCAGGTCATCAGGGTGGTGGTGAGTTGACTCTCCTGACACATGCTACCTTCCATCTCTTCCTTAGGGTGTCTTGCTGCTCCAGAAAGTAGGGAATGCTGCTGAGAAAATTTAGGAAGTGGAGGAGGGAAAGTGAAATGAGTGATGCCGGATGTCCTCCTTTTTCTAAGTAGGAGACTTTCATCTCCTGTAAGAGGACGACCAGGCTAGGGCACTAGAGATAAGAGGACACTGGTTGAGAGTCACTGGGAAATAAGATTAGGAGTTAGTAAAAGTAGAAAACAACAATTATCAAGTATGATAAGTGAAGTACAAGTCATTAAAAATGTTGGCAGAAGGGCCTGGATGGTCATTAATGACAGTAAGCAAGGTGACAAGAGGGTGATAACTGTTTCAATGAGAAAGGATCACTGAGAGCATGAGGTAGAGACATTGTGAGTCATGGAAGCAAGGAAAGCATCTAGTTCTTGGAATATTCAGGTGGGAGTAAAATGACAATAAACTGATGAAAATCCAGAAGATGGTGATTAGAATGGGGAAAAGTCCTGAAAATTATTCCATATCAGAACCAGGCAAAGGAACTGGAGAAATTTTGCCTGGAGAAAAGAAAGGAGGGAAGGAAGGAAGGAAGGAAGGAAGGAAGGAAGGAAGGAAGGAAGGAAGGAAGGAAGGAAAGAAAGAGAAAGAAAGAAAGAAAAAGAAAGAAAGAAAGAAAGAAAGAGAGAAAGAAAGAAAGAAGGAAGGAAGGAAGGCAAGAAAGAAGGGAAGAAGGGAGGGAGGAAGAAGAAGAAAGGAAGGGAAGGTGGGAGAGGGGGAGTGAAGGAGTGAAACAAGCATTTATTAAGTGCCTACTAGGTACCAAGAACTGTGCTAAGCAGGGCATCTGGGTGGTGCAGTGAATAGAGCACCGGCCCTGGAGTCAGGAGGAGCTGAGTTCAAATTCAGCCTCAGACACATTACACAAAAACTAGCCGATTGACCTTGGGCAAGTCGCTTAACCCCAATTGCCCTCAAAAAAAAAAAGAACTGTGCTAAGCACTTTACAAATATAAGCTCATTTTTTATAATTGAGGAAACTGAGGCAGCAGAGAGCAGTTAAGTGACTTGCCCTGGGTCACACAGCTATTAAGTTTCAGAGTCTGATTTTGGACTTAGGTTTCCCTGACTGCAGGCATAGAGCAGCTGCCTCTGAGATTTCATTCATCAGGGTCTAAGATGCTCTGGTGCAGAGGAGTGATTAGGCACAGTTTGTTTGGCACCAGAAACCAGAAGGAAGAGCAGTCGTTCAAAGCTGCCTAGAGACAAACCTAGACTTTGGAATGAGAGAGCAGTGCAGGACCCCAGCAGTCATTCAGTCCAACCCACCCACAAAAAGGAGTTCTCACTGTAACCTATCAGACAAGGGGTTATCTAGTCTCTGAAGACCTCCAAGGTCAGAGAACTCACCACCTCTAATGACAGTTTATTGTCTTGACAGACTTCTATTTCGGAGGGAGTTTTTCCAGCCATACCTAAACGCACTTGGCCCACTGAGGCCAAACAAAACAAGACTAATCCCTCTTTCCATGACAGCCTTTCAAACCTGTAAACACAGCTACCATGCCCCCCCTCTCTTATTCATTTCTTCTCCAGGATAAACATCCCAGTTCCTTTAGCCCATCATCAGATGGCATTTATTCGACTTTGCAAGTCAGGTGGGAGTAAGATGACAATAAACTGAAGGAAATCCAGAAGATGGTGATTAGTATGGTAAAAAGTATTGAAAGTTATTCCATATCATGGCCAGGCAAAGGAACTGGAGAAATTTTTGCCTGGAGAATATGAAGGAAGGAGCGAACAAACGAACAAATGAAGGAACAAAGGAAGGAATGGAAAGGAAGGGAAGGGAAGGTGGGAGAGAGGGAGGGATGGAGGAAGGAAACAAGAATTTCTTAAGTGCCTGCTCTGTACCAAGAACTGTGCTAAACACCTTACTAATATAATCTCATTTTTTATAGTTGAGGAAATTGAGGCAACTTTTAAGTGACTTGCCCTGGGTCACACAGCTATTAAGTTGTGGAGGTTAATTTTGGACTCAGGTGTCCCTGACTGCAGGCATAGAGCAGCTGCCTCTGAGATTTCATGCATTAGGTTCTAAGATGCTCTCATGCAGTAGAGTGATTAGGCACGCTCTGTTTGGCACCAGAAACCAGAAGGAAGAGCAGTCGTTCAAAGCTGCCTAGAGACAAACCTAGACTTTGGAATGAGAGAGCAGTGCAGGACCCCAGCAGTCATTCAGTCCAACACACCCACAAAAAGGAGTTCTCACTGTAACCTATCAGACAAAGGGTTATCTAGTCTCTGAAGACCTCCAAGGTCAGAGAACTCACCACCTCTAATGACAGTTTACTGTCCTGTCAGACAGTTCTAATTGGGAGGGAGCTTTTCCAGCCATACCTGAACTCCCTTGGCCTCCTGGGGCCAAACAGAACAGGACTAATACCTCTTCCCATGACAGCCCTTCAAATGTGTAAACACCTCTCTCATGCCCCTCTTCTCTTCTTCATTTCTTCTCCAGGATAAACATCCTACTTCCTTTAACCCATCAACAGATGGCATTGACTCAAGACTTTGCAAGTTTTATTGCCCTCCTCTGGATACTTTTCAGCTCGTCAAAGTCCTTTTTAAACCGAGGCACCAAAAATTAAACACAACACTCTGTCAAGGGATGTCAAGGTCAGAGGACAGCATCTCTCTCAATGCAGCCCGAGATTTCATTAGCTTTTTTTTTAACTGCCCCATCATACTACTAACCCATATTGAGCTTGCATCTATTAAGAACAAATTAATTTGGGTGGCTAGGTGGTGCAGTGAATAGAGCACCGGCCCTGGAGTCAGGAGGACCTGAGTTCAAATCCAGGTTCGGACACTTAACACAAAAACTAGCCATGTGACCCTGGGCAAGTTACTTAACCCCAATTGCCCTACAAAAAAAAGCAAAAAAAGAACAAATTAATGTTAAACAAATAAATTAAAAGTACAAATGACTTTCTTTAGACTTACAGTATTTAAGGGGCAGGTGGATAACTCTAATCTGGAATCCTCTCATTAAGGAGAGCAGAAACTCCAAACTACTCCTCCTTCTCTCCTGGCATGAATCAAAGCTTTCTTTAGGGAGGAATGGAGGAGCCATGCAAGATATCTATCCATGCGACATTTAGACGCCCCTGGTCGACATGCAGATAACTTACATGGACAGCAAACACTCTGTCCAGGAAAACTCCAGGTAATCTCAGAGGGAAGGCACTAGCAAGAAGGGAGATAATATTTGAGAAGAATAGAATCTTTATGCATTTGATTTTATTTTTCAATGCACAAAATTCTATTTTTCTCCCTCCCACCTTCCATTCCTACATTAGATAAAAAAGAAAAAGAAAAAAATCCTTAAGCAAAAGGATCTCTCACACTGACCACATCCAAAAACGACATGTTTCAATCTACCCTCTGAGTCCTTCATCTCTCTGTCAGGATCTGAACAGCTTGCTTCATCATGGGTCCTTAGGAATTGTGTTTAGTCATTATTTTGATCTAAGTTCCTAAGCCTTTCAAAGCTATTGGTCTTAACCATGTTATTGTTGTAAAAAAAAAAAAAGTTCTCCTGGTTCTGCTCACTTTCCTCAAAATTGTTCTTATATATCTTCCCAAGTTTCTCTGAAACTACCTTTTCCATCATTTCTTACAACACACAGTATTCCATGACTTTTTATATGCCATAATTTGTTGGGCCATGTCCCAAATGATGGGCACCCTCTCACTTTCCAGTTCTTTGTTAACATGAAATGAAGTGCTATAAAAATTTTATTCGTATGGGTCCTTTTCCTCTTTCTTGGATTTCCTTAGGATATAGCATTAGTAGCAGTATTGGGGGGTCAAAAGTTAAGCACAAATTTAGGAAGTTTTTGCTCATAGTTTCAACTTGCTTTCCAGAATGGCTGGATCATTTCACAGCTCCAACAACAACATATAAATGTGGCTCTTGCCCATAGCCACTAGGGCTGTTGATTTGGAGCTGGAAGGGACTTTAGTAGTCAAGTCCAACATCCTCATTTTAAAAAGGAAGAAACTGAGAGAGTTTAACTGAATTCTCCAGAACTACACATAGTGTCTGAGGTAGGATTCTCCAAGTCCAGAACTCCTTCTACTAGAACACACACAGACTCTCTTTCTCAAAGTCATTCTTCTCTAACAGCTGGCCAACTATATACTGTTCTAATTACTCACCACAGAGGGCCAAGCAGGGGTGAAGACTCTTGTCTCAAGGATACAATCTAAAGAGGAAAAGCCCCTTGAATCACATATCTTGTGGTCATAGAAGTGATCAGCCTTGAGGGAATGCTTCTACTTTGGGCCATTTCTGGCATCTGCTCCAGAAGAGTTGCCAAGACGGGGGAAGAGGGGACACTGAAGGCAAACCTCTCCAATTTCTCAAGCTTGCAAGAGGAAACTTTGTGTGTGAGTCATATGGAAAAGATGTCTGTTATCATGTCAGTGGAGGAGGTGAAAAAGAAACTGTCACCTCCCTCAGAATAACAGGACAAGACCATCATTTGCAAAGGTGCCCTTGTTGATACCAGGACATTCTTACATAAGGAAAAATATGGGTTTTAGCCTTTGAGGAAATATTTCCAGGTCCCCAGGGAGAAGGTAGAGTAGGTTTTGGTAGAAGGTAGAGAGCAGTTATTTGTCTTGGAGAGTCCTACAAGGGTTTCAGTAAATAGAAAACAATCATCTGTCATCTAAACGTTCCTAGTTTGTACACAACATTGGTGCTCAAGGAGGTTTCAGCAAAGGCTTTACAATTCCCCTATTGATTCTGCCTCTGGCTAAGAACTAAAGCCTATTTGCAGAAACAGGACAGAAATGAACTTCATTCTATAAGCCTGGCCTTTTTCCTAGCAAGTGGAGGGAAAACAATGAGGTCAAACTCCACTTCCTTCCTGGCAGGGTTCTGCCCATTGAGTCTCAGGTCCCAGCTGTTAGAACAAGCACATTCACAGCAAGTACCATCACCCTCCCCGACCCCCAGGATCCGGCCATGACCAGGAGGCCTTTAGACCTGCAAGTGCTGACTGCCTTCCAGCCATGCTCCCAAAAGACAAATCCATTTCAACAAAACCCACTGTGTTATGTCAAAGCAACTGAGGTGGTCTCCTTAAACTCGTTTTTGGGGGATTTGATGAGTTAGTTGAAAGGAGTTAATGTGTTTCTATTTAGAAAACATCTCATCACTTTGCTGATTTGAAGAAAAAAGCCCTAATGACCAAAATTCACTGTGCCCTATGGCCTCAATGTCAACATACAAATTCCTTAGACTGGCCTTGAGTGCCTGGAAGATCAACATGGAATAACTCTGGAAGAAGATCATCTGCAGGGATCGCCCCTTTCTCAAAATTCTTAGATTTCTTTGTCTAAGTTTCTAATTTGTCCCTCCTCCAGATGGTTTTGTTTTGTTTTGTTTTGTTTTTACCAAATTTGGGGCTTGATTAGAGTAGGGAATTCCTATAGAGGAAGCTCCTCTATGATTCCAAAGAGATATCGACTCTGCTATTGATAGTCAGAGTGGGCCGGACAACTGAGAGGTTCAGTGACTTCAGTATCAAGCATCTGGTCTGTGTCAGAAGCAGGATTGGAACTCAGGACTTCCTGGTTCTGAGACTGGCTGTCTGTTCCTGCTTTGCCCTTATCACAGTCCATATAGCTTGTTCTGCTGGTCCATAAAACACCCTAATGTTGAGAAATTCCAATATTTCAGGAAATAGTTATTGAGACAACATTCAAAGAGAAATAAATTCTTGGGTGATAAACAATTGAAAGCTACGGAAGATGAAGACTGCACAGCCTGGAGACGCAATCAAGATTCTTCCTGAGATCTTGTGTGCACAAGTCTGTAGTATGTGACTGCTGGGTGCCCCCTGGTGGAGAAAACCAGACCAGAATCTTCTGATCATCAGATAATTGATTATGAATGCTAAAGGCTTTCGTGAGAAATTATAAGGATTTCATGGAATAGTCTATGTTTATTTTGCTGAATTATTCATGTGTGTCACTTAACTCGATTTCATCATTTCCAAACAATGTAGAATGAGGCACAATGTATTGATTGTACTTGTTTGTTTGGAGAGAGTTCTATGGGGAGAAAAGGGATGATTCATTGGGAAGTTACAGCAATAGAAAACGAGACTTTCAATAAAGTATCTGATCCATTTTTGCTAGTCCATATGCATTATTAAATACTTTACCATGTACCAGGCACTGTGCTAAGCACTAGAAATACAAAGAAGGGCAAAAACTGCGTCCCTGCCCTCAAGGAGTCCATGTTCTGATTCAGGAGACCACACATAAGTAACTAGGGAGAGAGAGGAGAAGGAGGAGAAGGAAAAGAAGGAGGAAGAGGAAGAGAAGGAGAAAGAGGAAAATGAGAAAGAGGAGAAGGAGTAGGATACGGAAGAGGAGGAGGAGGAGGAGGAGGAGAGGGAGGAGAAGAAGAAGAAGAAGAAGAAGAAGAAGAAGAAGAAGAAGAAGAAGAAGAAGAAGAAGAAGAAGAAGAAGAAGAAGAAGAAGAAGAAGAAGAAGGAGAAGAAGAAGGAGGAGGAGGAGGAGGAGGAGGAGGAGGAGGAGGAGGAGGAGGAGGAGGATTTATACACAGTGCAGAAACTTCAATGTTTCGTGGGAAGATGGTTTTCTTTCTGGAGATGTTTCTTTTTTATTGACTGAATGTCAAAATGCTAACTGGGAGGTTGGGGATAGAGGAGGCCAGAGAAGGCTAAGAACTCTGAACCAAGTCAGAGCTCTGTCAAGAGAATGACTGGTTCCTCAGAGACAAGCGGTTCCGGCCTGCTCTGCAGGGGGAGCTGGCAAGTTAGCATGTGATAGGAACTCAAAGAGGAGGCATAGCAGCCCTTTGAGCACCACTCAGTCTCAAGAGAGTCTTTGACATCAAACAGTGGCATTATTGCTTTGTCAGAGGTCTAAGTAGATTCTCCTGATCTGAGAACTGCTGTGTCTCCCCAAGCTTGCAGAACCGTGAGAAGTTAACATGTGGGTCTCTGATCCCCCTGCCAATGAGTCTTTGGGGCTCTGATTATGTTTGGTAAAGCCCTGCCAACCTCAGGTGTATAATTCAATGATATTTCAGACCGCTGGTTGGTCTTCCCACCCCAAGTGTCTCTCTATTCAGTACATCCTGCATTCAGCTGCCAAAGTGATCTTCCAAAGCATAGACCCACTTCCTCCCACAGGAGCCCTCTCCCCTTTGGGTTATCTCGAATATCTGGAAGATTCCCTTTAACATCAAGGCAAGTTTGCCTCTGACAACTTTTTGCTGCTCCTGCTTCTGCTCTCCAGGTCCAATCAGAAAGCTAAAGTCTCTTCCCCATGACAGCCCTTCCAATGTTTGAAGACAGACATCACGAATCTTCTCTTCCAGGATAAACATCCCCAGATCTTTCAACTGATCCTCATGTCACATGGACTCAGGAACCTTTCCCATCCCAGTTGCCCTCCTCTGAACATTCCTCGGTCTCATCGATGACTTTTCTCAATGGAGGTCCCAGAACCAGCTGCCATACTATGTGCAAAGGCAAATAAAGCACAGGACTTGGAATCAAGAAATCCTGAGTTCAAATAAGGCTTCAGATTTACAAGCTCTGTGACATTGGGCAAGTCAGTAACCCCTCCCAGACTCAGTTTCCTCCTCTGTAAAATAAAGATAACAATGGCAGCCTCCTGCCAGGATTGTTGTGAGAATCAAGTGAGATAACATATGTGAAGTATTGTGCAAATCCTGAAGTGCTATGTAAAGGCTGGCTACTATTGTTGTCGGCATCAGCAGCAGCAATTGCAACCTGACAGATTATCACCTCCTGCCAGTAACCAGTGGGATGGTTTCTAAGCCATGCCTCTTAATTCAGACCAAGATTTTGTGCTCTTGCTTGGCCATCATTTCACACTAACGATTCATGTCAAGCTCACAATCCACTAAGACTCTCAGACTTTTTTTCTTATTTTTTATCTAATATTTTATTTTTTCCCAATTACATGTAAAACTTTTTAACATTTGTTTTTTAAATTTTTTTGAGTTTCACACTCTCCCCCTTCTTCCCCTCCCCCCCCCCATTGAGAAGACAAGCAATTTGATATCGGTTATACATACGCAGTTGTGCATATGTATATGCACGTGACTTTCATATTAGTCATATTGTGAAAGAAAACAGCTTTTTTTAAAAGCCAAGAAAAATAAAGAAAGTGTAAAAAGTATGTTTCAATCTATAATCAGATTGCATTAATTCTTTCTCTGGAGGTGGAGAATATTTTTCGTTGTAAGTTTTTAGAATTGTCTTGGATTATTGTTTTGCTGAAAGTAACTAAGTCATTCACAGTTGATCATTGTATAATATTGCTGTTACTGTGTACAATATTCTCCTGGTTCTGCTCATTTCACTTTGCATTAGTTCATGTAAGTCTTTCCAGGTTTTTTTGAAAGCATCCCTCTCATCATTTCTTATAGCACAACACATTCCATCACAGATATATACCACAGCTTGTGAAGCCATTCCCCAATTGATGGGGATCTCCTCAGTTTCCAATTTTTTGTCACCACAAAAGAGTTACTATCAATATTTTTGTACATATACATCATTTTCCCTTTTGTAAAACTCCCAAATCTTTTGCAAACCTCTGTCTGACTATGCCTTCTCTTCCTTGTCCTTATGACGGGGACATTATGGCATCATAACATTATGCTTTTTTAACATCCATATGATTTTATACTCATCCCTATTGAATTTCATCTTATAGCTTAGCCCCATGATATTTCACAGCTGGATGTCTTCTAGTGCATCAGCGATCTCTCCCAGTTTTGTGTAATTGGAAAATCTGATAAGCATGCCATCTATGCCCTTTTCTAGGTAATTGATAAAAAAGCTGAAACAGCACATGCCAAGAATGGATTCCTGCGGCAATCCACTGGAGAGCTCCTACCACAGTGATATTGAGTCATGATCTACTTTTTGAATCTGAATCTTAATCATTTTACCATCTGGTTAATATGTTCTTCTTAAATATAGAATAAGATTCTTCACCAAATCCTTTGCTCAAATCTTGGTACTCTATATCAACAATATTTCCCCAATCTACCAGGAGAGTGAATCTATAAAAAACAGAAATAGGGCAAAAACATGATAAAACCATGCTGGCTTTTTGGAAATACTGCTTCCTCGTCTATATATTCACCAATCATCTCTTTAGCTATCCTTTCTGAAAATTTTCCAGGAATCAAAGTCAATCTCACTTGTCTATAGTTTGTATCCTCCTTGTCTTTAAAAATGGAACAGTCTCTGCCCTTCCCTCAGTCCAGTGGTAAAGTCTATTGATAACCAATAAGCATTTAAGTATCTAATATGTACCAGGCACTGTGTTAGGCACCAAGGCCATAAAGACACAAAGGAAACTGTTCCTGCCCTCGAGGAGCTTACATTCTATCAGGGGAGACAATGTGGACATAAATAAAGATACATAAAATAAATAAAAGATAAACCAAGGGGAGGGTCCTGAGAGCTTGAGGAGATCAGCAGAATAATGTAGAGCAGAGCTTTGAAGGAGACAAGGTATTCTGAGATGTGGGCTTGAAACGAGAGTGCCCTGCAGGCACGAGGCACAGCCAGAGAGAAGTTGTAGTGATGATGCCAAAATGTGTCTTGTATGATGACTTCATGCTTAGAATCAGTGTTGTGTTTCTTGCTTTCTCAGTGAGTAGTGGAGGGGGAGTCAGGAGACAGACAGACAGACAGACAGAGAAGAGAGAAGAGAGAGACAGACAGACAGACAGACTTTGGAACTGAAACTAAAATGAAATTGATAAATTTTATTGATAATTGATTAGTTTATAAATTCCATAATGTATTAATTATATAAACCAACCAATTGATTCTATTAAATTAATATAAATTTAATAATGGCACAATTAAATTTGTCTATTTATTAATTGGTAATATAATAATTTTTAAAAGGAAAGAAGAGTAGTAGAGATGGGTGATGGACTGTGTGTGTAAGAAAAAGCCAACAGGTGCAGGAAAGGGAGTGGTGTGTAAGGCTGCAGAGGTAGGTTGGGACCATGCTGGGAAGGGCTTTCACAGCTCAGCAGAGGAGCCCATGTTTGTATTTTGCCCATCTTCTGAAAGCTTCCAGGTCCCGTGTTCCTTCAGCCTCTGCCTGAGGGTGTAGCTCCTCTGGGCTGGCTGACTTGACTTCAGCAGAGGCAGCCGAGGTGTCCTCTTACTCTCCTTACTGATTCTCCTCCCAGATCAGCTCACTGTCCAGGCCGTTCTACCTCCTCAGAAGCAGTCTTGCTTCCTTCCAGGAGCCTCAGCCCTTGGTCTGCTCTTCTGGTTGATGAGTCCCTAGTCCACTTGGACCAGTCTTTCATGAGCTATGCTCACTTCACTCCCAGCTCAACTCACTCTCCAGACTTCTCTACGCCCCGCCCCCAGTCATAGCCTTGCCCTCTACAAAGATGACCTCTCTCCTTCCCTTTTCTTCTCCCCTTTATGTATTGTCCTCTCTTATTAGAATGAAAGCTTCCTGAGGGGCTGGGGCTGTCTTGTTTACTTGTATTTGTATCCTCAACACTTTGCACAGTGCCTAGCATATAGTCCATCTTTCTGTCTCTTCTCCCTCCTCCATCACATCAACCTGGTCTTTCATAGACCCTTCTCTCCTCAGGGGTTACTCAAGAACAAAATCAAACCAGCTCCCTAACTTGTGCAAGCAGTGGGAACATAAAGGTGACCTTGGTGTGACTGGTCAAACAGAGGGAGAGGGCTCACTTTGCCAATGGTCAGGAAAGAGGGACAAGAAATCACAAGGAAAAAGTGCAAAACTGGAAGAGGATTGTGTCAGGAAGAGGATGAACGGTCAGAAAAAGCAAAGAGAAGGGAACCTGGGCATCTGTGAACCCTGCAGGCCCAGGCAGTCTCCCCTTGGACCCCCAGGCTCCCCTTGGCCTGCAGGCTTATCCAGGTGCCTGGGTTCCCCTCTCTGGCCTGCTGACTTATAGAAACCTCTTTGTGTACAAATTCAGGCGTGTCCTAATTATAAATTATTCTTATTCATTTACTGAAGATTTCTGAGAACCCAGGCCAAACAAGCTGACTCCATCCCCAGGGTATTGGGGTATTTCTTTGCAAACAGACTCTAACTCCTCATTGGGTCACACTGTCCCTATGTACCATAAAGACACCCATCCATGCAGGGCTACTCTGAAATGACCATTTCTTTTTTTAATGTCTCCATTCCCGTGATAAGTGACATCACGTCATCTGGCTGGCACACAAGGCTGGTCCCTGGCAAGGGAGAGGAAATAGATGATGCATATCTTAGTGTCTCTGCTCTCCACAATTCAGCATTTATTAAACACTTTAATTAAACATCTAATTAATTAAAAATATTTTTAATTTAATTTAATTTGATGTTTTTAATTTATTTTTTATATAATTAAACATTGATTAAGGGAGAGGCCCTGTGCTATGCAAAAGAGATTCAAAGGGGAGAAAAATAGCTAGTACCTTAGAACTAGACTTTGGGGTCTATTGGTGGTTGCATTGCCCTCTTTGGGACTCTTGTATTGGAAATGTCACACACAGATATGGCCAAGGGTAGGTAGAGAACTTCTCCCTAGTATTTTCTCCATTATAAAATCAAATGGAGTCCAGATTCTTCTCAATGGCATCCCGATCTCAAAAAGAAGAGAAATAAGACTTTCTTTGTATCTGGCTTTTATGCTCCCACCCAGGAACAGAAAGAATTCTAGGGGAAAATCTATTTAGCAAAGCTTAGGTATGGCTCATGTAGGGTCTCTCCTAAAAATGATTAACAGAGTCTCTCCCAGAAAGGTACTCAATGTAGAAAATATATTAGATATAGGATAGAGACACATTTCCATGTGAAATGCAGAGAGCTCATAAAGGGTGGATCAAATTCTTTAACTATAAAACAAATATATTGATCAAAGCTGGTCATTCTGTGGCCACCAGCAAAATTATCTCAAAGGGTTCTTTACCTCATCTTGTATCTTTGTGAAAGAAGCCTGACCCCCTCATTTGGGGGCCATAAGAACAGCACTCATTTGGCTAGCTGTTGTGGAGGGCAAGGGCCACATAACTGCAGTGTGAGGGATCTCAAGGAGCACACTGTATAGTTTGACCCACTTCAGAAACATGTTATATTTATACCGTCCAACTTTGTCCAGCTTTTAAAAAAAATCAGTCTGATTTTTCTTCATAGTTCTTTTTTTCTTCATGTCCAGGGATAGGTTATATCTCTCTTAGAATTAATCCAGGGGCGGCCAGGTGGCGCAGGAAGGGCGCCGGCCCGGGAGTCAGGATGACCCAGGATCGGTCCCGGCCTCAGAAAATGAGCACCCACACATAATGACTGGCCATGTAACCTTGAGCAAGTTACTTGACCCCAATTGCTTTAAAAAAAAAAAAAGAATTAATCCAGGAAGAGGAACGGTGGTACAGCAGAGTCTGGGACTCAGAGTCAGGAGACACAAGTTAGAATTTCACTTCTTACCCTAACAAGCTCTGTGAACCCAGACAAATCTAGGAAGGGTTTCTCTCCTATCTTGGATCCATGCTCCATGAAGACAGCAGCCATTTCTGATATTGTAATCAGGTTCATAAACCTCTGCTTTAATAACCCTCATCAAGGAATCACTAACCAACACATTTGGTCTCTTTGTCCTATGATTGGTAATAGCTCCTGGGAATCAGCATGATTCCTGAGAGGACAATAGACCCTTTCTCTTTAGAGTGTGTCTCTCTCCCCTTTGGAAAGAGCCTTTGGTTTATTTTTTAGCTCCCAGTGCTCAGGCTTCCTTCTCCCTTTTGCCTTTGTGTGACATTCTTTCACCTTCAGTAGTCTTCCCATTCTGGAAATGTCCTGAACCCTTCTCCTCTGACTGATGAGTCCCTAGCCTAGACCAACATTTCATGAGGGCCTCCAGCTGTATTAATTTTACTTTTGACTCTCTCTTCAGACTTCCTCACCATTACAGGGCACTCTTTTGCCCTCCACCATCCCCTTTATATGGTGTCTTCTTCCATTAGAATGCATGTGGAGGGAAGGCATTGTCTTGTTTGTTCACATTTGTAACTCCAGAACTTAGCATGGTGCCTAGCAGAATGAGGGCTTAATCAATATT
Source organism: Gymnobelideus leadbeateri (assembly GCA_011680675.1). Lineage (NCBI taxonomy): Eukaryota > Metazoa > Chordata > Mammalia > Diprotodontia > Petauridae > Gymnobelideus > Gymnobelideus leadbeateri. The sequence goes on along the minus strand of WOXC01010008.1, from coordinate 354,708 downwards.
CTATCTATCTATTTATCTATCTATTCATCCATCCATCCATCTCTATCAACCATCTATGTATCTATCTACCTCCATCATCTATCCATCCATTTATCTATCTATCCATTCATCTATCTATCCATTCAAATATCCATCCATCCATTGATCCAACCATCTCTTTCTATCTACAATCATCTGATAGAAGTCAGGATTCTCCTTCTCCTTTTCAGACATCTTTCTCTTTTTATATGAGAGTACTTTTTCCATATTGTATTTTAAACATTTTTAATATCTTTTGTTTTAACATTACTGACATTTTCCAAGGTATCCCTTACCCTCTCTTTTCCTTTCCCAGACAGCCATCCTTTATATTAAAAAGAATAAGAAAAAAGAGTTCATATTTAAAAGTCTGACATATACAGTGTCCACCCCCATTGTCTTCCTCCTCTGTAAAGGACTGGGGCAGGTGCCTTCTCTCACTTCATTGGGGCCAAATCTGGTCAGAAAAGGGATCTGAAGGCAGGGACCTGAAACAGCTTGGAACCAGTGGTACTGCCCTGGGCATTGAAGTTTAAACCTGAGCAAGAGTGGACTGATCCAGCAGCTCCAGCAAAACCACCCAAACACAACAAGAGCAAGTAAGCCGGAGCTCCGAGCCCCAGATCTTGCCCTTTCCTTGGACTGCCTGCTAGCCACAAATCTGTACTTCCTTCCTTCCTGCCTTCCTGAAAATTCCATCTTATACGTCTTCTGAATAAGGTTTGTCAAAAAGATCAGATTTCCCAGGTTGGGGATGGGGGCTAGAGAGCAGAGTGCATTCCAGGTATATATATACAAGAACCCAATAGCAGCTTCCAAGCACCAGGAGCTGAGGGAACTCCAGGCAATGGGAGGAAGAAAGAGTCTAAATATGTGTGCTGAGTTCCCTCTAGTGGGCAATTGTGATGCTGAAAGCTGGAAGGCACCTTATTCCAGAATGTCAGCAGTTACAGACCCTGGACAGAGAATGCTGCAACTAGAAGGGACCCAAGCTACTGTTTTACAGATGGGGCAACTGAGTCATAGAGAAAAAGAGCTAGCAAGCGATAAAGCTGACACTTGAGTCCAGGCTTTCCTTGTTCTAAATCTAGTGACTCTGTGTTCCAGGGCCAGATCCATGACTACTGCCTCATGTATACTGTCTAACAGAATTAGAGTCTCATTAGTCATAATTAGGTTAGTGTCTGGGATTGCTTGTTTAACCCAGCTTTAGCTTCTGTACCCCGGCCTCCTCTCTCTGGGCACTGCCAGCGACTGGACCGCCTGCTTCTTGCGAGATTCTAATAAATCTTTCTACCTTCACTCTGATCAATGTACTTGGGTTAGGGTCTCTGCACCCCACACACAGGCAAACATTTTAGAGGGGAAAAAAAGATTCAGAACATTATCCAATCCATTATCCTGTTGACCCCAAAGAAGATTTTCAAAGCAAAAGAGAAATAACAAGCAACTTTGAAAAGAATAGTTGGCATCTGGATAAGCAACAGGGTAGGGATAAGCTGCAAAACAGAGTTCTTCACTAATGACAAGAAGTCAAATCCAGTTGTGTGTGTGTGTGTGTGTGAGAGAGAGAGAGAGAGAGAGCCCCACAAGTCTTAAGAAATTTGAATCTACTTTCCCCCCTCCCCTTTGACTTGACTGCATTTGTATCATAATTCTCTAGAAACCTCTCACGTAGGGGTGGCTAGGTGGCTCAGTGAATAGAGCACCGGCCCTGGAGTCAGGAGAATCTGCGTTCAAATTCGACCTCAGACACTTAACACACTTACTAGCCGTGTGACTTTGGGCAAGTCACTTAACCCCAATTGCCCTCCAAAAAAAAAAAAAGAAACCCCTCATATCTACAACCAAAGAGAACATGATTCTTGGTCCCTCGGTCTTGGAGGAAGGAGGCCAAGTGGGAAGAACTCTGGCCTCAGAATTACCAAGGCTGGAAATCAAGTTCAGCTTCGCCCCATCTCAGCTGGGTGACTTTGGCCCAAACCTCCCTGGTTTTGTTTCTCTGTCTACATGTGCTGAGTTTGTTTCTCTACAATTCCTCCCAACTCTGACATTCAATGCTCTGAGGACACTGAGGCTCAGGTTGGTTCAAAATCTTGCCCAAGGTCACACAAGTAGTGAGTGGTGACCCCAAGGGGCTATTTGGACATTAGTGGTGACCCTGATGTTTTTGTTGGGGGTTGACATTAGTCGTGGTCCCCACTAGACTGGGGGCTCCCTGAGGGCAGGGAATGTCCTTTGCTTTTTTTCCTATCCCCGGTGCTTATCAAAGTGCCTAGAACTAAGTGTGTGCTTAGTAAACGTTTGTTGACTGATCCACTGACTGACTATGCCAGCTCTGACATTCCTTGTTCCAAAGACATTCTTTTTCTTTTTTCTTTTTCTGGGGGGAGGCAGGGCAATTGGGGTTAAGTGACTTTCTTTTATACATATGACTACATATGTATAACCTCTATCAGACTGACTGCCATCTTATGGAGGGGGTAAGGGAGGGATGGGAGGGAGGGAGAAAAAATTTGGAACTCAAAATCTTATAAAAATGAATGATGAAGACTATCTTTACATGTAATTGGAAAAATAAATTACTATTTACAAAAAAAGAAAAAATTTTAAATCATTAATAACTATTTTTTTTTTTGCTTTTTGGAGGGCAGTTGGGATTAAGTGACTTGCCCAAGGTCACATAGCTAGGTTTTTGTTTGTGTGTGTTAAGTGTCTGAGGCCGGATCTGAACTCAGGTCCTTCTGACTCCGGGGCTGACGCTCTACTCCCTGCGCCACCTAGCCTCCCCCATTAATAACTATTTTTAAAAGAATTTAATGGGATCACAGACACAGAGCTAGAAGGGGCCTCAGAGGCCATCTGGTACAATCCCCTCACTTTACATATGGGGAAACTGAGGCCAAGAAGTGAAGTGAGTCACTGAAGGACACAGGCAGCAAGCAGCAATCACATTTCTGGCACTTTACAGATCCTCGCAAGCACCTCATGACATGTTATGATGCCCATTTTACAGATGGAAGTTGAGACTCAAGTTAAATGACTGGCCAGGGTCACACACCTTGTTCAGTCCCTTCTGGGGGCCTTCAAAGTCAGCCTTCCTGACTCTACCCAGCTCTGGACCAGGCTGCTTCTCAGTTATGTGGAGGAAGTCGGTATGCCCCAGGCTGAAGCAATATGCAAGAACTTTAAAAAAAATAATAGGGTTACATTTACACATCCAACATGGAGATTATTCATGTCGATTCATTTTTTTTTTTAAGCAATTGGGGTTAAGTAACTTGCCCAAGGTCACACGGCTAGGTTTTTTTTGTTTGTGTGGGTTAAGTGTCTGAGGCGGGATCCAAACTCAGGTCCTTCTGACTCCAGGGCCGACGCTCTACTCACTGCGCCACCTAGCCGCCCCTTGTCGATTCATTTTTTAAAAGTTTATTTTTAGTTTTCAACATTCATTTCCATAAGTTTTAAATTTTCTCCCCCTCCCTCCCCAAGATGGCATGCAATCTGGTATAGGCTCTACATACACATTTCTTTTAAACACATTTTCACATTAGTCATGTTGTATAGAATTATAAGGAATGGGAGAAATCATAAGAAAAACAAAACAAAAAATAACCTGCTTTGCTCTGCTTTTGGACTCCATAGTTCTTTGTCTGGATGTGGGTGGCATTTTTTCATCATGAGTCCTTTGTAATGTTTTAGGTTCTTGCCTTGCTGAGAAGGGTCAAGTCTATCAAAATTAGTCATCGCACATTGTGACTATTACTATGTATAATGCTCTGGTTCTGCTCATTTCACTCAGCATCAGTTCATGTAAGTCTTTCCAGGTTTCTCTGAAGTTCACCAACATTATTTCTTATAGTGCAATAGTATTCCATTACATTTATACACCACAACTTGTTCAGCCATTCCCCAATCGATGGGCATCCCCTCAGTTTCCAGTTCTTGGCCACCACAAAAAAGCTGCTATATTTTGGTACATGTGGGTCCTCTTCCCATTTTGGCCTCTTTGGGATGCAGGCCTGGAAGTGGATTACTGGGTCCAAGGGCACGCACATTTTTATAGCCTTTTAGCATAGTTCCAAATTGCTCTCCAGAATGGTTGGATCAGCTCACAGCCCCACCAACTTCCCCACATCTTCTCAGTTTATTATTTTCCTGTTTTGTCACACGAGCCAGTCTGATAGGTGGGATGTGGTGCCTCAGAGTTGCTTTGATTTGCATTTCTCTAATCGATAGTGATTTGGAGCATTTTTTATCTGACTATAGATAGCTCTAATTTCTTCCTCTGAAAACTGCCCGGCCAGATCCTTTCACAAGACCTTTATAACTCTACTTGGAAATAGCTGATTTGGTTGAGGGTCAATTCTAAATTTTTTAAAGAAAATAACCCCCAAAGTGGAAATAAATGCTGAGACAAGGGTTGCAAGACCAGAGGGTATTGCTGCCTTCTCTCTTTACCATGTCATTTCTTTACCTTCATTTCTTTACAATGACCATGGGCACTTAGGGCTCTGATGAGAGGCTATGTAAATGTTAGCTGTTATACCAAGAACCCTGGCTCTGGGGTCAGGAGGATGGGCTCAAGCTCCAGCTCTACTTCTGAATCTTGAGGAGGCAATGGGAGTCTATGCCTTTTTTCTCATCCTAAAATAGTCGTAAGTTTTCACAGATGCAGGTGAAGCCCATTGTAAGCCACAAAGCACTCCATCATCACCCGAAAATGAATTATCTTTCGATTCTCCGAGACCCCATTGGGGGTTTTCTTGGCAGAGATACTGGAGCAGTTTGCCATTGCCTTCTCTAGAAAACTGAGGCAAATAGGATGAAGTGACTAGGCCAGGGTCATCCAGCTACTGAGCGTCTGCAGTCTGATGAAGAGAGCACTGGGCCTGGAGTCAAGAAGACTCCAATTCCAATCCTGCCTTAAACATGAACCAGCTGCATATGGCCACTGATGCCTGACTTGGTTTCCCTAGCTGAAAAATGGGGATAATAGCACTTAGCTCCTGGAGTTTCGAGGGATACAATGAGATGACCTTTGCAAAGTGCTTTGCCAACCTTAAAGCAACATAAACTATTGTTATTACTAACACTGATACTGGTATTAACATTCCTCCCTGAGCAGGGCACATGCATTTCAGAGTTCAGATGCTGCAGTCGGAGATGGGCCCCCTTTGGCCACGCTATCAATAAGATTAGAAGCTTCTGAACACTTCCCACTGAACCCCAGTTGCTCACCTGGCCCTTATCCAATTCTAGGCCTCTCAAACTCACACAAGGCCCAAACTGGGAAAGAAGGACCAGAGAGCACAGGACATGGAACCTCAGGGCTGGGGGGGTCCATGGAAAGGAAGAGCTGGACAGGTCCTTGGAGCACAGGCTGTCAGGGTGGAAAGGTATCTTAGACCCCTCTGCTACCCCTTGACTGCTCCCAAGGGTCACTTGTCTAACCCCAGTCCAGGCACCTGCTGAACTCAGCCACCTCAGGTCTACCCTCAGGCACGACTTCAGAGCTTCTTGATCAAGCACCAAGAGCTTCCCAAAAGCAAGAACTCCACATCACACCCCAGAAAATACATTTTATTAACCTAACTTTAAAATACAGGAGCTCATGACATCAGCCTCCAGATAGCTCCCTAGCACTTATGTACAGGTGAGGGGCTGTTGGCTTGGTCGTGTGGGCGCTGTGAGCACCGCTCTCCCACAGCTTCTGGGGGTCTCTGATGCCCCCAGGCCCAGCTCCCACTGTAGCCAGGCAGCCCCAGCTCTAGAAAGACCTTTGGTGCCAAGTTCACCTTTGTTTGTCTACCCTAAAAAAATTCAGTAACACATAAAAAAAAAAACCAAACACATATACAGTCACTTTGACTCTACAAGATGGTCAAGAGGGGACTCCTGCCCTCTCCTCAGGGTTTCTTCAGGCCATAGGACAGGCCCCCAAAGGGCCGGGACCCTGGCAGGGGCGGGGAATGCCAGACAGCAGAGCTGGTGCGTTTGTGGTAACGTGGTTTGCTCTTGTTGAATATGTCCTCAAGTTTCGGACTGAGGATGGCCCCAAAGAGTTGGTCGATGTCAGGAGGCTGGTAGTACTGCTGGATGACGGCATGGCTAAGCTGGGTCCCTGGGGCAGGAGAGAGTCTGGGGTCATTCCAGAGCAGGGGGCTCACAGGGAGATGCCCCCCAAGTCCTCAAGGCAGCTCCAAACCTTCCTTTCTCTTTCCCAGAGCTCTGACTTTTCTCCCCATCTCCCAGCAGGAGGCAGTGGTTCTCCCACTCAGTAAGGCCATCCCTTTCTCTTGTTGCTGAAAGCCTGCCCTGCTGTGTCTCTTCCCCTCCCCTCCCTCCACTGAACTCCTTTCAAAAGCCAGATGCTCGGCAACCCCTTCCTCTCAGTTCTCCCAATCCGGCTTCCCACTCCACCATTCAAGTGCAGCGGTCCCCAGTAACCTCCTCACTGCCAAACCGAATGATCCTTCTTGACCTCTCTGGGCTGACGCCCCCTGGCCTGGTTCTCCTCCTTCTTTGTGGAGGCCACGTATCCCCCCAGGGCTCTCTCCTGGGCCCTCTTCTCCTTTCAGTGACGTGGATCACTCCCACGGCTACATATCCAGCCCTCACCTCTCCTGAGTGCCAGCCCCAAATTACCAGCTGGATATACACTGGAGTCCCCCAGACATCTCAAACTCGGAATATCCAGCATCCAGAATTCTCCTTCCTCTCACCTACACTTCCCTCACGCTGCTGAGGGCACTGTCTACCTTGTTCATAATTCTCCTCACACGTGGCTCACCAATAGCCAAACCTTACACTTTCTGTTTCTAACTTATCTGACATCTGTCCCACCGAGGCCATCACTCTCACTCACGCGGGCCACGTGCTCGGTGCCCTCCTGGCTGGTCTCCCCCAACCATCCTCCATAAGACTACAAGATTTTTCTAAAATCCAGCAGGACTGACCCTATCCCTCCCCTACTTATCCTCTAGATCAAACAGAAATTTCTGCTGGCATTTAAAGCTTCACAACTTGTTCCCAGCCTACCTTTCTAGACTTGTTAAGCATTACTCCCCTTAGCACACTATGGTCCCACCTCATGAGGAGGCCGTTTGTGGCTAAGAGGCAGGGGGCCATGCTTACCGTTGGCCCAAGCAGGAATAGGTTTTCGGGGCTGGGTCTCATCATCAGTGGAGTCATCACTGTTCAGATCCATCCCATAATTGTCTGGGTTGATCTTGGGGCCCCCCTTGGGACCTTGGGGGGTCATTTCATAAGAGTTGCAAACTGGAGACTGAAGAAGAAAGGAGAACCCTTTATCTCCTCCTGGCACACTGGAGGGTACCTTGGGCTGCCAGAGCTGGAATGATCCTTTGGGACAATCTAGTCCAAAGCTTCCCTGCATGCCACCCAAACTGATGAGGGAGACTCAGGTCCAGAGGGGCCACAGACCAGGACTGAGACCTAGGCTATGTCTCCACCTCTCTGAGGCTGTCTCTTGAACTGTAAAATGTGAATGATTCATACATTGCCTCTAGCACAGGTTGTGGGGGTCTGAGGACAGGATGTTTACAGAGGCAATGACGTTAAAAGGGATCTCTGTGAGGAGTCAGCCTTGTGCCTGGCAGAGCCTGAATGCACGTTTTCTGGGAATGTGGAGCAAGTACAGATCACCAAGGATAACAGGGGAGGAAGATGGAGGGAGCCTCATCTCAGTGTGTGTAGCTGAAGCTGAGACAACACTTGGGCAGGGAGCTCCTGGCCTTGACCATGTGCTGACTGAAAAAAGCTAAATGTAGGGAAATGGTATAAAAAGTGGAATGTGGTCCTGGTCCTTGCTTGCAGACAGCGCTGAGCCGTGTCCCCGGGGCTGCTCCACACAGAGGCTTTCCCTCCCCCCCGCCCCCGAGTTCCCCTTGGACAGTTCTCCCAGGGCTTTCTGTTCCTGCTCCTCCTGAGGTCACAGAATTTTGGGAAGTTCAGTTTGAGCTGGAAGTTACCCTTGGGGGTCATTGAGGCCATACCCCTATCCCATTTTGCAGAAGGGAACTTGGGCCCAGAGAAGCTATGTGGTCACACAGCAAACGCTCCACACCAGTAGCTAAACCCCAGTGCAGTGTTCTCTGTTCTGACATTAGCTCCCACTGGCCTCAGACACAGCCTTGGGCTATAGCCATCATATGGTGCTGACTATGGCAGCCCATCAAACCCCAGTTATAGTACTGGGATTCATGTCAATGCTTAGATGTTTCAGACAACCCAACTTTGCAAGGGGGAGGTGTGGTAGGAGAATAACTCATGTGAAAGGGACCTAGGACTTTCAGGGGCAGGAAGCTTAGTGTGGGTCAGCTGAATGACATGGCACCCCAGAGTCAGGGAGAGAGGCAGGTGGTGACACTGGTGCCTCTAGCCTCCGCTCCCTTCCTAGGCTCAGGCTACACCCCGAGGCTTGAAGTTGATAAACCAGACAGACCCAAAAAAAGGCAATCCAATGCCAAAGGACCTGGGACCACCAAGCCAGGAGGGGAGAAGACTGAGGGGCAACTGGGTCTGTCTCCTCATATCCACACAGGGTGGACGCCCAAGAGAGGGCAGAACCGGGGCAATGGGGGAAGGTCACAAAGAAGTCACTCTGGGTACCTCATGACATTCACAGGGTGGGCTCATCAAGTGATGGGCCGAGGCCGAGTGACCACTCGTCCCAAGCACTGGAAAAAGACCGAGGCTGGGCTTGGCTAGTGGCCTGAGTCTCTAGTCCCTGCATGGACTTGCCAGGTAAGAAAGGGCCTCACCTGCACGTCTACTGTTTCATTCAAGAACTTGTCATTGGCCCCAGCAGCAGCTTCAGCCTCCTTGGCCTTCTCCTGCTCCTCCTGTAGCTTCTTCTGTTTCTGCTCTTGGCGCTGACACTCCTCCTGGGGTCAACACAACACAGGCATAAGCCCCAGAAACCCCCACCCCCTGCCCTATCCCAGGAAAACCCCAAGAGACAGGGGCAGCAGCCTCCGAATGGGAGAGCAGGGGAAAGGGCAGGGGCACAGCTGCAGTCATGACCAAGGACCCAGAAACCTAGACCCACCCCAGGTGCTGCCCAATGCCTCACCCTTCTCTGCTTCTCCTCCAGTTCTCTCTGTAATTTCTCTTTCTGTAGCTGCACAGTTCGCTCCCTAAAAACCAAGAGCCCAACCTCGTCAGTCACCAACAGGAAGGGGGCCCCGAGGGCTGACCGTGACCAGAATCCCACCCACACGGCACTGACTGCCACTATCTCCAGAGCTTAACACACCCCTCTCCACCTATTGGAGACAACAGGACAGAAGATTTGCAAAGAGGAGAAACAGCATCAGGAAGAAAGCCAGCAAAGCACAAGCTACCAGAGGGCACAGCCTGGTTTGTTTCTGTCTTTGTATTCCCAGTACCTAGAAACAGTGTCTTGTACACAGTAGGCACTTAATAAATGCTCAATGAATTAAACTGTGTTTTTTGTTCTATCTCTTCTAAGGACGCTCCCAAATGTTCTCTTGCCAGACGAAAGGTGGAATAGAAGTATCTAAGCTCTCCTGTTTCTCTCCAGCACCACATCAGTCGTTCTAAGCTGGGACATGGATGAAGGAGCTAGGAACCCGCACCCCCTCCCCCCCAGAACACCTTTCCAGGCCTCAGATCCCCCACGATGCCTGGGCGGAGCCCATGGCGACGGGTCAAAGATCAGATGAGACCAGGCATTAAGTGCTTTGAAGCCAAAGGTAATGATGTAAGAGACGTGTGAATATGCATTGAAGGGTATAATTTCATCAGAGCAGGGAGCTTGGTGTGGAAGCTGCCCCCTCCACGTAGCTGAGGCTGCACATTACAAAGTGAGGTGTGTTAAATGAGTGTGCAGGAAGTCAGTCTGCAGAGCCCGTCTTTACCGAATCCCTCCTCTATCCCCTTTGGCTCCCCATCTCCACCTCTGACCTCTGATAGTCCAAAATGTTCAAAGAATTGGTAGCTGTCTTCATATCCCAGAATGCTACAGGGCCTCCTCAAGAAGCCAAAGGACCAGTCAAGAGATTGGCTTAAAAACCAGGTATAATAACCCTACAGAGGGAAAAAGTGGACCTTTAATAGAATAAAGGACTTTCAAATATTCTTGATGAAAAGCTCAGAGCTGAGCAGAAGCTTTGAAAAGCAAACAGAGGAGTCAAGAGAAACCTAGAAAGACAAGAAACAAGGGGTTATCGATTGCCCTGTGTGACGGGCCTAGAGATGCCTCTGCCGTCTGGGGAGTCAGACCCCGTGTTACAGTGAAGGTCAGGACTAATGCCAAATCAGAAAAATTAAGGCAAGAAGGGATGGCGCCAAGTTGAGGAAATTCTCACTGAAATGTGCTAGTGGCTCAGAAAAAGTGCAGAATACAGAAGAATCAGCACAAACCCAGCATTCTCCAACAGAAAGTCACTGTGAAAGGCACCCAAGTGTGGAGATGCCAGCTAAGGACACAGAGGCAGGACCAGGGTGGGGGGGAACTGGGAGCAGCGCTGCCTCAGGAGACAGCAGGAGCACAAGCTTCTGTGGGTTGCGGCGGGAGCATGAAAACAAGGGAAGGGCTGCCACCTGCTCTGGCCAGCTGAGCCCTGCTGTGCTCCCAGGGCAGAGCTGCAACCACACCGCCAAGGGGGAAGCATCTCTACCAAAGAGGGTATCACTCTTATCTATAGCGGTAACAGACAGAACACCATTACACAGCTGGAAATGGCCAGAGATGTTTGGGAACACAAGGAGAGGAGGAAGGGACTGCAGACTGAGCAGGCACACTGACCCCTCTTGCTCCTGGGACTTGGCCCCTTCGCTGCCGGGTGGGGTCCAGCTTTCCTTGACACAAGGAAGACTTCAATGGGAGGAGGAGAGGGAGCATGTCCATCACAGACATTAACCAAACTTATTTTTTAAATACAGAAATAAAAGTATCTGACAGCAAACCCTGCTGCCAATCACCGCCTGTGTCAGAAGCAAGTCTTCGCTCGTCTAAGCCTCAGTTTTCTCATCTTCAAGATGGGGATATTCCTTGCAAACTCACACTTCTCAAAACTGTTGTGAGACTTTACCAAAAGAGGACTGGCCCTGCTGCCTGCACCCGAAAACAAAGCGAGGAAGAATCCATCCTGCCCCAGTTATCCCAGACAGTTGGACAGTCACCCCAAGGGAGGAAGAAGGCCTTGACTTAGCATCTGCTCTGGGCTGAGTATGAGTGATCAAAGGAGGCCCAGAGCAGTGAGGGAAGAGAGAAGAAGAGCAGGGGCTGTTCACGGACCGTGCTCCATGAGCCCACCTGCTCCCTGGCCTGAGAATCCATCCTCTCCTCGGCCAGGCCCTGCCCACAGCTCCAAGCAGGGCCCAGCATGGCCCTGGGAGACTCACGACAACACCCAGCTCTCACCCCCACTTTTCAGGAAAAGAAACCGAATCTTGGAGGGAGGAAGGGACACACTCAAAGTAATGATGGAGCCAGGACCTGGGCTTGGGTCTCACTGCAGCCCAGAGCAGCCCCCATGCACCCCAGTGCTGGTGACTTGGGCAGAGCTCCTGGGAGGGTCTTTTGTGGGGATCTCTCTCTCTCTCACATACACACACTGGCACACAGGGACAGCACACGGCCCCCACCGCTCAGCCTGCAGCCGCTCCTGCTCCCGCTTCCTCTCCATCTCCCTCTCCAGGGCCTGCTGCTGCTCCCGCTGCTTCTGTTGCTCGGCCGCCTTTCGGGCCTCGGCCGCCTTCCGCAGCCGCTCCTGCTCCTCCTCCCTTTTCTTCTGCAGCTGCTCTTGGTACCTGCGTTCCTCCTCCTCCTGGTGGTGGGAATGAGAGGGCGCCTGGTGAGGGAGGCTGGGCTGGGCGGGGTGGGCCAGCCTGGCTCCCTGCTGCCCAGGGCCAAGGCCCCCGGCTCAGGCAATTCACCGAGCAGCCCGAGGGAGGGCCGGTCTGGGCATGGAGCTGACTGACCTCTGCCTCAGTTTCCTCCTTCCAGCTCTAAAAAACATGAGCCATCCACACTGATTCCAGAACAGGCCCACCTGTGGGTCTGACTGCAGAATGGATATTCTGGGCTTAGCACCCCTCCGCCAAAGATCCAGGCCAGCGAGGGAGAACACGCATCCCAGATAGCGGGGCAGAGACCGGCCGCAGCCTCTCTCTTGGGCCCTTCCCAGGGTGGCCCTGTGCCAAGGAAGCATGACGAGGACAGCATCTCTACAGGGCTCTTACCAACAACTAGAGGAGGCAAGGCAGGTAGTAGTTAAGTGACTTGCCCAAGGTCCCACAGCAGCTGAGTGCTGAGGCTGGATCTGAACAACTGGGGGCCCCTGGGCCCTGTCTCTGCCCTGGTGCCAGCCCCACTCCTGCCCCCTGGGCCTCCACAGGCCCTGGTGCCCACCTGCTGCAGCTTCTTCTGCCTGCGGGCCTCCTCCTCCTGCTTCCGCCTCATCTCCGCCTCCTCCAGCTTCTTGGCTGCTTTCTTCCTGGCCTTCTCTTCGGCCAGCCTCTCTTCCTTGGCCTGGGAGACCCTCGAGTCAGGGCCCCGCCCCGCCCCGCCCTGTACCTCCTCAGGCCCCGCCCAGCACCCCCCAGCCCAGGCCCGCCCCTCCTCAGGCCCCGCCTCCCCGGGCCCCGCCCCCCACCTTCTCGTTCTTCTCCAGCTGGGCCAGCTTCTGCTCAATGCGTTTTTTCTTCTCCACCTCCAGCTGCTCTGCCCGCTCCCGGGCCCGCAGCACCTTCCGGAGGCGCTCTTCCCGCTTCCTGGGGGCACAAGGAGGAATGGGCCGGTGCTCAGGCCCGGAGCCCCCCTGCTCCCCCACGGGCCGGGCCGGGCACTCACATCTTCACCTCCTCCAGGCGCCGCCGCTTGTCCTCCTCCACCTTCTGCTTTCTCAGCAGCTCGGCCTCCTCCTTCCTCTTCAGGTTCTCCAGCCGCTGCCGCTCCTTCTCCTGAGGATGGAAGGGCCGAGAGCCTGTGAGCGGGAGGTCTGGGCCCCCCGGGAGGCTGCCCAGAGCCGGGCTGTGTGCCCGATCTGGAGCCAGCTGCCTCTCCGCGTGCTGTGACCAATGTTACTGATGTAAACGGGGCCGGTGGGTGTCGGGCTCCTGCCGGCCTGGCCTCCCGGGCGCCCCCCTCGGATCGCATCCACATCCCGCATCCACATCCCGCATCCACATCCCGCATCCACGGCAGCTGGCTCTCTCGATGGACAGATCCGGAGGGGGAAGGGGCTTAGCCGAGGCTGCATACACGGGATGCAGCGAGCCGGGGTTCAGACCCCTCTCATCTGCCGGTGTAGCCAACGACCCACGCCAGCAGACCAGAGAATAAGCGAGCCCCCCAGCCCGAGGGGACGCAGCCCCCCAAGTGGTCGGGACAGCTGCCTGTCCGGGAAGCTGTTGGCCCAGGGTGCTGAGAGAGACCCCCGGGGCCTCCCTGGTTGGGCAGCTCTGGGTGCCCCTTCCAAGGGGCCTCGAGAAGAGCCCGCCAAGCTAGGCCTGGAAAATCTACCCTGCGCAGAACAGGGGCTAGCTCTGCTCAGCTCGGCCTCAGAAGGCAGGACCAGAAGGGGTCAAAATTAGGAGGCAGCCAATGGGAACACAACACAGAGCTTTCTAATTCAACCCCATGCACATAGACTTAAGGCGCCTCATGCTGACAATCAGACACCCTCCCTGCCTGGTGAAGTAGTGAGCTCCCCACGGCTCTGAGGTGTTGGAGTAAAGGCTAGACAGACGCCTGCCTCTGATGGAACTTGGGGCTAGATAACCTCCCGAGCGCAGACCCCAGCCAAGGGATCACTCCCTGCCAAAGCCCAGCTCCCTCCTCACACTGCCCTCCCCACCATCAACCAGAGCCAGAGAGCAGGGGTGGCTAGTTGGCACAGTGGATAGAGCACTGGCCCTGGAACCAGGAGCTGAATTCAAATGCAGCCTCCCACACTTAATACTTACTAGCCATGTGACCTGGGGCAAGTCACTTACCCCAATTGCTCTGCTTTCCCCTAAATAACTAAATAAAAAAAGTAGGAAAGCAGGATGTGGGAGGGCAGGATGAGGGATGGTGGGAAGCATGACAATGGAAAGGACATGGGGAGAATTGTTTTCTTTAAAAAATTCTGGTGTGTTTGGCCAATTTTCATCAAATCGAATGGACCAAACCCTTCAGATTTCCAAAAGGCTTCAGCCCAGTACAGCTTCAAGCAAAAGCTCCTTGCAGCACAGTTAGCTGACAACCTTGGGGATGGGGCCAGGCCTCCTGACAATGCCCAGCACAGACCCTCTCTCCACGCTCTCCATCCAATGGCCTCAGGAAGCTGCCCACGTGCTAGAGCTCCCAGGACCTGCCCAAGAGACCACGAAGGCAACACTCTTGCCCAGAAAATCCCTCTGCCCCCTCCCTAAGCAGAGCTTCCCCTGGAGGTAGAGGCCTTCCACCTGTGGGCAGCAGCTCAGTGGGGCATTGTGGGACAAAGCTCTCCTCAGAGCAGAGATGGGACATCACTGCCTTCTCCCAAGGCTCCAAAGCAGGGAAGCCCCTGGTACAAAAGGGATGAAAAGATGGTTTCACTAACTCCTTCGAAGCACTTGCTGGGTTCTCTTTGGTCTCTAGATCATAACAGGAAAAGGGCACTCTCCCTAGAGGAAGCACCCAAATATGCCCAGGGAGAATCAGCTGCCTTACCTGGACATTAGGGATGGCCCTGAACTTTCTTAGGAAGTGGCCAAGGAGGCCAGGAGGACCCTCTTCCCAAGTGCCCTAATTTAGGTGAGGAGACCCCCCCAGGAAGGCTGTGGGGATCCCGGAGGCAACACCCTCGGGGGGTAGGGAGGCATGAGGAAGCCAGGGAGACTGCACAGATATCAGCACAAAGTTGTGGAGACAGCTGGGCCACCCGCCCTGCTTCCCCTGGGCTACTCTCCTGATTCCCAGAGGCTGCTGATGGTAGCTGGGTCCTTCTCTGCCCAAGATGCCAAGTCCAGCTGGACGTCTAATCCCAAGTGCCCTTTGCCTTCTTCACCCCAGGTCTGTCTCACGGCTCCACCCCACGTCATTTCCAAAAGGCAAATCAATTCTGCAACTTTAAAACCAACTGGCCAGATGGTCCCACAGAATGAACACCAGCTCCCCGAGGCAGAGACTGGACCCCACAGTTAGACTGAACTCAATGTGGAGGTGCGACCTCCTTAACAAGGACCTCAGAGACTCTGGGAATCAGGTGCATGACTGAAAACAGTCTTTCTCACTAACACTAGCCAATGAGGTCGGCTCTACCATTCTAAAGTGGGGAGCACTGTCGGCTACCATGGAGCCAGGGTCCAGAGGGAAATAAGGGGTGAGGAGGACTGGGGGGGCCAGTTTGTTTCTTTGTTGGCAAGAGCCCAGGACTGAGGCCTGGAGATCAAGGAAGTTCAGGGAGTATCTCATAGTGGCCGACAGTGCAAAGGGCGTGCCCCGGTCAGCTAATCTGTGCTGGGCCAGCACCCAAAGGACAAGCCCTGCATGGACTTGCTGGGTGACCCTGAACCAGCCACTCAACCTCTTGGGGTGCCCTTCCCCAGGGAGTTACTCTGCTGACACACTCACAAAGTTAGTGTTTCTAGCACATCAGGAAGTAGCAATCTAGTCGGGGGGAGGAGGCGGCAGTGATGGGTGACTACGGTACTAAGATGGGGGGATTACTTACGACAAAACTACCCTGTGCAAAGGAGACAAGGAGGAAAGCCCAGCATTAACTCCTTTGGCCGCTGCAAACACCCCCGCCAGACACACAGCTGTGGCCCCCCTGCTGCTCCCCAACCTCTGACCCGGTCATCTCCTCTTGCTCCACATCCCACAGGTCTCCAACAAGCTAAGCCAAGTAGTGCATGTTTCCCGATCCACACCGTGGGGAAGATGGGCCATTGAATTATTCTGTATGCAGCCCACAGGTGACCCTAGCAAGCCTCAGTGCTTGGCCTGGGCCTAGAGCGCCAGGGTCAGAGCTGCCTCTTCTCTATGGCTCACCCATGGGCACTGCACCCCCCAGCTCCCCAGCTCCCCAGGAAGGCTCCCGGGCCCCGGCCAAGCAGAGGAGGCCCCACCACTGACCTTGGCATCCACGTGGTGCGGGGTGTTACGCTTAATGAATGACTTCATGGTGCTGGCGCGGCCAGCCGAGGTCGGTGTCATGAGCATCTGGTTCTTCTGCACTGTGTGTAGGAAGGTCCGCAGGGGCCGCACCACCTGCCAAGGGAGGAGAGGAGGATGAAGGCGAGGGGAGGCGAGGGCACAGCAGCTGCCGAGCCCAGGAGAGCCTCCCCTGCCTCACCTTGCTGGGAGGGCAGACAGGGGAGGGCGTCTTGGTCCTCGGAGGCGTGAGCACCTCTTCGTCCAGGTGGTCCCCACTCTCGCCCAGCTCGCTGACGGCCTGCTTGTAGCTTCTCTTTCGCCTGCAAGGGGCAGAAGCGGCGCCCATGGGGCCCAGGCAGGGAGGGGTCTCAGGCCTGGGGCACCTGTTAGTCACCTCTGCCACAGGCCAAGGGGCTCACTCCTAGAGGGTTCTGTGCTAGGCCTAAGGGAGGGACAAAGCGCAAGTCTCTGCCTGCCCTCGTTGAGCGAACAATCTAGCAGGAGAAGATGCCAACAGAGAGGGTGAGAAATAACCCCCACTATGTCACCATAAATTCTTCATTGACTTAAATGTGCTTTTATGAGCACCTCCTCCATAAAGAAGCCTCGTTCCGGTTCTGAGGCTCCAGCAGCACGGATGCAGCAGGCCCTACCCTCGAGAGGCTCACACTCCTGAGGAACGTAGAGATGGGCACATGGGCACATGTACATAGGTCATGGAGGCATGTATACGAGCTCATCGGAGGAAGGAGAGAGGGTACTGCCCTCTCCACCGGACACCGTGCCTCCACCCTAGCTGCCCGTCAAGGCCCAAGCCATCACACTGCCACCAACCAAGCCCATTCAATCCAACCACTTTACAGAGATGGAAACAGGCCAGAGAAGTTATTCGCCCAAAGTCACACCAGCAGGTCTAAGGTCTTCTCATCCAGAGCTTAGGGGGCTGCCTCCTCCTGTCCTTTCACCTGTCCCACTAACCAGACTTTTCTTAAATGGAGGTTCTAAGAATGAAGTTATTCGGGAGGTGAAAGGTGAGCATCAGGATGGGTTAGGCAGGGCAGAGAGATCTCGGCTCTGGAGCTCCTTGAGGCCCCCAAGCTCAGCTCAAAGGTGGCCTTCCCCCCAAAGCCTAGCTTGCCTTGGTCTATGTAGTCGGGGGTTTTAGAGAAGCCTGAGTCTAAGCTTCCTGAGGGCAGGCCCCAGGCTGGCACCAGGGCAATGCTTGCTGACTGACTGAAGCACGCAGTGGTGTGTTAGGGCCATCATGCTCTTGGGTCCCTCAGCCTGCTCTGGATGCCACTGTAGGCTGCCCAGGTTGCCGGCCTCTCCCCACCACCTCCCCAGCTTGCACCTGAGAGTGCCTGCAGGCCATCCTACCTGACGCTCTGAGGCGGCTCCGCGGGCTCTTCGCCTTGGGCTGTCTTACTCTCTGTGGACAACAAGACAGTGGAGACCTCCCTCATGCAGAGCCTTTTGTCCCAGCTATTTCATTAGATCCTCCCCAGATTTAGGGCATGGAGGGAGCCAACTCAGAGTGCAGTTACCAAAGAGGTAACCTGTCCAAAGTCACGCTGATTCCCAGGGCACCAGGCTGCCAAATGACCCCTTCCCCCCCACTCCCGCCCCATTTCCCAGGTGGCAGGTGAGCAGGAGGGTGGGCCACTGAGAAGCCCAGTCACCATCTGGAGCCAAGATTTGAGCCAACCTGGGCTAACCACTGGGCTGCTGGGCCCAAAGGAGCCATTCCCTATTTCCTCCCCAAACAGAACTCCCTTAAACACCATGGCCCTATCCCTCCCCTGCCCAGCAGCAGCCCCCCAAGTGGTCTCCTCCTCAGTCCTGCCCCATGAACCTCTCCCTCATCTGCTCCTCAAAGCTACAGCTAGAAGCTGGAACCCACACTTTGCAAGCCATACTAGGGCTGCTGGTTCCCGCCAGTCTGGACCAGTCCTGCCAGCCCCTCTCCATGACATCCCCTATGGAGGGTGTCTGCACTGCCCAGCTTCAGGCTGTCATCGTCATCCTCCTCCTTTTCCTACTGGTGATTTTCCACTGATGTAATAGGTCAGCCAGTCTGCGCCTGCCTGGGCTAGCCCCTAAGGGACGGCCCTCAGGAGATCATCTGTCTTGATAGCCCTTACTTTAGAAATGAGGAAACTGAGGACCAGAGCTCCTTCAGCTACAGCCAAACTCCCTTCCCGAAAATATAAGGTGGGAGCAGATTCGAGGAGGCAGCAGGGAGATCACCACCAAACCCCAGGGTTCCTGCTTTCTTCTCACAGCCCATCACCCCAAGAAGGCCTTACCACTGTCACTGTCTGCTTGGCTTCCAGACTCTGGCTGGGCCTTCGGGGTGCTGATAGCAATCTTGTGGGCATTGCGAGGGCGCAGTGTTCTCCTGGTGCCCTCAGGAGCCTGCAGGCAAAGGCAGAGGCTAGGCTTCATTTTGGCCCAGGCCCTGATCCTCCCACCTCCCTTCCCCATGAGACAGCCCAGACAAACAGAGGCCCTGATCTGGGACCTGCAGGGTGAGAAAAGATTGATCCATTTAAGGGATTGCCCCTGGAAGGAGAGGCTGCCAGAGTCCCAGAGCATGGAGCCAGAGGCCCTTCTGCTGCCTGCCCTCCCTGGGGCCTAGGCCCCTCTCTCCAGGGCCCTGCCTACCTCCTGATCACTTTCTGTGACACACTCTGCCTCCTCTTTAGAGCTGAAAGGAAAAAAAAAGAAAGCTTGAAGACCAACCGCAGGGCCCTCAAACACCATGAGGAGTGAGCATCTCATCACTGGGAACCTCCATTCTCTCGAGCCAGACAGAGCAACCCCCCTCATCACCCATACCCTGGGCCTAGAAAAGACTGGCAGAGGCAGGGGCAAATCTTACACACAGGCATGGACAGACGTGATACGAGGCTGTTTGGAAGGGAGCCACAAGGTGGCTGGCCAGGCTGAACCAGGGAGGAAGGTGTGTGCTAAGAGAGCACACAGCCAGAGGGTGCCAAGCTTTAAAGGACAAACTAGAGTTTGTCTAGAGCCTCAGGAGCAGGGGACTGCTGGTCAGAGCTGATGGCCCTAAGGACGGCAGAGAGCCCCTGTTAGGAGGCTGGGCATGCTTTCTGTGCTGGGCACTGCCCCAGACTGGCCACATGCCTTTCTCTCTCTGAACCTCAGTTTCCTTCTTGTAAAATGAAGGGATTCAGAGGATCGCAGCCTTTGAGCCAAAAGGGACCTCAGAGGCCATGGCTCCAACCTTCCCCCTTTAGAGATGAGGAAACTGAGGCCCAGGCAAAGTCAGAAGCAGAGCTGCCAACAAAGCCAGCCAGACCCTCCCCACTCTGACCCCCTGTGTGTCTGTGGTTTGGGACATGGGGCTTTGTTGCCAGAGGTATCTCTGGGTCACCTCCCTGCCCCTGCCCCCTCTTGGCTCAAGTCAAACTCCCAGGAACAGTTGTCTTGCCCATGGCAGGGGTGGAGGGGATGCATTTCAGCAATGAAGGGCGGCTTCAGAGACCTCCCAAGTCGAAGTCAAGGGGACACAAGCGTCAGACACAAGGGAAAGCCGCCACCTGCCTTCCCTTGTTCCAGGGGGCAGGTTTTCATAGGGCTTTCCATTTCCCCATCCCCTCATTCTGCTCTCCTCAACAGGGATTTTTGGGATTGCCAATTAAGCAGCCATGGGGTGGTCAGGACCATGGAAGGGGACATGATTCAGGGGAGGCGCAGCTGTGGACAACAGTGACCAGGTTGAGGAATCACCACAGGAGGCCAGCCTGAGCCCCAAATGGCCTCTGGTGGGCAGAAGCCAGGGACTGCAATGCAGGCCATACATGGCTGTGCCTGCCCAGGAGCACTTGGAAGCTCCAGTCAGTCCTAGGTGAGCTCTGGCTTCTTCTTGAAGGGTCTAGAACTGTTTGTGATGATGACTTTGTGTCCCCAGCCCCAAGGGGATGAAGAGGAGGAGGGATCCCCTGAGCACTCAGAGCACAGCTTGTAGACAAAGGCGTCTGTGTCTCACCTGGTCTTCCTGGGGACTTCTACATCCAGGAGCTTCTCCAGGTAGCTGTGGCCTGAAAGGAAGAATCACAGACAAAGCAGGAAGTCAGAGAACAGCAGCGTGTCCTGGGAGGGCACTAGACCTGGGGTCCCCCACCTGACAATAATTGTTTGGCCACAATCAAGTCACTCTACCTCCTGAGCCTCAGCTTCCCCATCTGAAAAATAGAGATGATAAGACCTGTAGTCCTTCCCTACAGGTAGTACTGGGAGGGTCAAAGGAGATAATGCACAGAAAGCATCTTGAAGGTATGACAGAAATGGTCTATTAATTATAATCACAAGTCCAATGGGAACAAATCAATTCTTTTCCCAGCAGCCTCCACAGCCTGGGACGGCAGGGATTAGGAAGACCTGGTTTTCCCAGGTTTCACCTTCCATTCTCCCTGCTAATCTTTCTGAAGTCCCAAGACCCATGTGGTCTTATGGAGAGAGCCCTTGCTTGGGAGTCAAAGAAACCAGGTTCAAGCTCTAGGACCGGGGAAACCTGGCCAAGCCCCCTCCTGTCTCCAGACCTCAGCTCCCCGACCCGCAAAATGAAGGCGCTGGCCTAAGGTGCTGGCTCTTGAGTACTCATTGGGGTCTACTCTTGCAAACCTGCCACCCTAACCAGCCAGTATGAGGCAACTCCTTGGCTCTATGAGCCAAGAAAGGGAAGAAAGTCACAGATAGAGAGGAGGCTAACAGTTCCTTCTGGGCCTCTCCATCCTCTACCACCATGGCGCAAGGACCAAAATGCCCCAGGCATGGGTCAGGCTCAGACGAGAGGCACAGTCACCTGTCTCACCCACCTGACCTAGAGCTTCCTACCAGCCTATGGGAAGGAAGAGCCAGACAGGAGAGTGCAGGGAACTGTTCAAAGCCGGCTTTTCCTAAACTGCTGTAGTATCTGACCAAACTCCCCTTTCAACAAAGCAGTAAGAAGGAAGGTACCTTGAAAGCCAAAGAGCAAGAATGTGAGCCAAGAAAGGATCCCACAACACACCCCCCGCCTCCCCCTGGGAACCACACCCAGGGCCTCCAAGGCCTTCCCATTTTAGAGTTGGGAAAACTAAGGCCCATGTTGGAAAAGCGACATGGCCAAGGACACAGAAGCGGGCAGTAGCCAGCCCAGGCTTCCTCTGGTCTCACCTTGCTGCTCTCCTTAGATCACTGCCCTCTTAGCTCAGCTCCCAACATCCAGAATCCCCAAGAGCCCTTGTCTGGAGCAGACCAGCTTGACAGTCCCCAACTCATCCCCAAGGCCTGATCCACAAAGACTCTGTTCCTGGGACTCTGAGCTTTTGCCACCCGTTCCAAAGCCTGAACGCACAAGAGGTTGGCTTAAGCTTTGGCTACACTGGATGGGTCAGCCCAGGGCGCTTTTACTCTGTGACCACGTTTTCCTCACTTCTCCCTCCTCCTCATGCTGGGCCAGGGCCCTAGAATGCCTGTAATCTGGGCAGCTGGGTGGCACAGTGCACAGGATGCTGAGCACACAGTCAGGGAGACTCATCTTCCAAAGTTCCAATCTGGCCTCAGACACTTACTAGTTGTGTGGCCCTGGGCAAGTCACTTCACCCTGTTAACTCTGCCTCAGTTTCCTCATCTGAAAAATGAGCTGAAGAAGGAAATAGCAAACCAGTCCCGTATCTCTGCCAAGAAAATCCCCAATGTGGTCGCAGAGAGCCAGACAGGACTGAAATGCCCCGACAACAGAATTAATCTGTGTCTGATACACCCCACTCCGTTTCTCCTGCTCAAACAGGGAGCTCTCACCTACCTATGAGGGGCCCATCCCCCATCTCCAAAAGGCTTGAGAAGGCCCCCAAACATGGGCCTCAAGGCTGCCTCCATACTGTATTCTGGGGAAGAGTGAGACTGAGCCAAGACTGACCCTCAAGGCCACTGAGGCCTAGAACTGTATGTCGAGGCTACTCTTCTGTGGGCCTGTCACCTCAGGCAGGTTATCAGCATCCACTGTCTAGCAGGAAACCCCTGCCAGCCATCTGAACATCCTTACAGGCCTTGCCCCCAATCTTGCCTCCTAAAATGCCTCCTACCCCACAGGGCTTTCTACTCGTCCCTTTTGAAATGAAGGAGAAAGGTCCCCCAGGCAGACGCCTGAGCACCATGGGCCCCCATGGACTCCCCAGCAGGTGGGGTGGGCCTTCTACAAAGGATATGAGAGAGGACACAAACACGAGGCCTCTGCCCTCCCCCTCACTATGAGAGAACCCAAGAACCCCATCAACACCCTGATCCTCACAACCCTATTGGGCAGGCATGATAATTCTCTATTTCACAGATGGGCAAACTGAGCCAAGAAAGGCAACTTTGGTCAGAGGTGACCCAGCAGCTAAGGCCTCCCGGGTCAGGGGTCCATCCAGGACCCCACCAGGTCAGTAATGAACCCCTAATCAGGCTGATTCTTGGACACAAGGAACCACGCACAGCCAGGCCCACCCCAGAAGTTTTCCACTTTGAGAGATGGCACCAGCCACATCCTTCGCAAGGCCAGCCTTCCCAGGCCACATGGACAAGGGCAAAGAACAAGAGCCCACGGTGCCTCCCATCCTTTGTCTGGCCCTCCCAGAGCGTCTTCCATCATTTGTCACAGTAAGGAGGGGACTCCCTTCCTTCCTTCTTCTAGGAACTCTTTCTCAAACCTGGAATTCCCTCGTCCAGAAGACTTTCGAGGAGCCTGAGTGCCCATCTTTGCCAAAACAAGGCAGAAGGCAGACAGACTGAGAACGACAGAGAGACCGAGCTTTGGCACCCAGGAAATGCCCAACAACTTACAGATGATGCGGCCGGTGGCTGCAGGTTCCTGGGCCAGCTTCCT
This sequence comes from Gymnobelideus leadbeateri, assembly GCA_011680675.1. Taxonomy (NCBI): domain Eukaryota; kingdom Metazoa; phylum Chordata; class Mammalia; order Diprotodontia; family Petauridae; genus Gymnobelideus; species Gymnobelideus leadbeateri. The sequence continues at coordinate 331,699 of WOXC01010008.1, read as the reverse complement.
GGATGAGCGCCGAGTAGAGGTGATCTTCTCTGGGATCATGGAGTACTTATGAATCAAGGAGACCCTGTGGGTCTGGGAAGATTTGCGCACCAGGCTCCTACGCACTGAGCGCCGGTCATGGCGGAAGCCCGTTGGGGTCCGGGGGCTTTCTGGCAAGTCCAAGAGGAGCTCAGTGTCTGGCTGGGGCTGTGTCCCTGGAGAAGAGGGGGCCCCGTCCAGCTCAGTCATCATGGGCACTGAGTTTTCCAGAGATGCCAGCTGGGCTATCCGCAGTCTGGCCACAGACCGAGCCGGCCTTGCGGCTTTCACCACAGAGGTCCCAGATATTGGCTTGGAGAGGCTTTCCGCCTGCTTCTTTGGTTCGGACTCATCTTCGCAGCCCCGATTGAGGGCAAAGGAGAGCTTCTGGTCAGCTGGCCTGGCCTGGCTCCCTGTCAGGCACTTTTCAGCACTGAAGCGCTCACTGACACTGATCTCCACAACGGGCATGAGCTTACCTGCCAGCGGTGGGCTCTCAGGCTTTTTGGGGAGCACCATGGGTGACTCAGGAGGTGAGGGGGCCTCTGTTGCTTGGCTTCGGGTCCCACGAGGGATGGAGCCATTTTCAGTCACCACCAGGACCAGCTTCTCCAGCCTGTCTTTGCTCCGAAGTAGCTGGCGGCTGTGCCGACTGCTCCTTCGGTTAGCGCGGCGGGACAACCTGCATGAAAGGAAGGCAGGGTCCTGAGACCATGGCCAAAGGCACTGCCAATCTAGGAGGGTCTGTCTGTCAGTCTACAAGCATGTGCTAAGTGATAGGTATACAAAGAGAGGCAAAAACACAAGCCCAGCCCTCTAGGAACTCCCAGTGAGCAGAGCCCTAGACTGAGAGTCCGTTAGGAAGGCCCAAATTCAAAGCAAGCCTCAGATGCTTACCAGTTGAGTGACCCTGAGAAAGTCACTTTACCTGTTTACCTCAGTTTCCTCATCTGTAAAATGAAGGTCTTGGACTGGAAAGCCTCCAAATCCATGGCCCTAGGCCATGAGGGCCTGCTCACCAGCACCAAGATCATTCCCTGCCCTGCCCTTGCTTCTTGTCTGGTCTCGTGCTCCCCTCCATATTTCCCACAGCACCAAGCACAGCACTAAGCACTCCACCATCATCACAGGACTGCCATTTTAATGAATAGGGCCTCAGAGGCCATCTAGCACAGCCCCCTCTGGGACGTGTCACAGATGGACCCTGACACCAAACCTGGCTCTGTCTCTGATGCCCTGCCCTGTCTGCTTAGCCCTGGGCCCCAGGAGACACCTACCTTTTCCTGGTTGGTGGTCTGTTTTCATCCTGAATGTAGGAAAACCGTTTCTTCCTCCGGCGGTTCCTCTGAGATGGAGTTTTGGGCATCAGCTCAGGCTCCACACTGAAGTCACTGAGGGCCAAAGAGGAGAAAGGAGTCGAGACTGCTCTGATGGGTATCCCAGAACATCTACACTAGTCACCTCCCCACTGACAGCTCCTTGGGCCTGGAAGAGCCCCCGGGACTTCTGTGTTCATCAGAAAGGAGGGCAAATCTCTTCCTCCTGCTTTACCCCTAGGCACCAGCCTTGCCTACTCACCAGGGCTTCTGCCAAGCCCAATACTGTTTTTACAGTGTTTAAGAAGGTTAGACCTGGACCCAATCTAGGGGATCCACTGAGGCTAAATCTTTCACCTTAAAAATAAGAAACTGAGGCCCAGGAAGTTCTCCTGACTTACTTGAGCTCTTCTGTCTCCAAGCCCAGGGCTTTTTTCAGGCCTCCAACAGGCTGAAGGATCAAAGTCTGTCTGGGACTTGGGACACATTTCCCCACAGATGCAGTCACATAAAGGGCAGCTAAGTGGCACATGGTATTAGACTGGGAATCAGGAAGCCCTGAGTTAGAATCTCACCTTGAACACTTAGTAGCTGTATGACCCTAGAAAATAGGGATAACAATAGCACCTCCCCCCAGAGCTGCTGTAAAGATCAAAGGGGTTAACATTTGTAGAGTACCCTTCCTACCCTGAAGCTCCAGATAACTGAGCTTTGGGCACCGCTGGATCCATGCTGTGCCCAGACCAGGTCACCCCAAGATACACAAATGTGGTCAAAACCTCATCCCTGTGGGGAACAGGGATCTGATGGGTCTGGCTCTGGCAGCCTCCTCCCCTGCCACCTCAGGGATCCCCACTGCCCACATTGGGCCAGGGAAGACAGAGGCCCCTGGATCAAATTTCATCTCCGATGTTTACAACTTGAGGGGCCCCGGACAAGTCTCTGGACCTCAGAATTCCCATCTGCACAACAAGGAGGTCTGCCTGGCTTCCATCCTCCCAGCTCTAGAGATCACCCCTCCTCAACCAAGAGATGTGCTGAGTGCTACCTCAAGGACAAGGAGGGCAGAGTCCAAGGACAGGGGTTAGGAAGAAGCTAGAGATTGAGAAGGGGAAAGGGAACAGGGGGCTTAGAGGAAGCAGAGGGCAGGCAGCAAGGAATTCTGGAATCTGAGGCTGGCATGGAATGGTCCTGGGGGAGGTGGTAGACTGAGCTCAACACTGAGCAACACCTTGGGGAAGGCAGACACTGATGAGGCATAGGAAGGTTGTACCCAGAAGACTGATCAGATCCCTCTGGAACACAAGATCCAGTCCACAGAAAAGAGTGTGTCTCATTCTCTGGGCTCTGTACAATGCCTGGCAGAGGAAGGGAGGGAGGAAGGAAGGAAAGGAGGACAGAGAGAGAGAAGGAAGGAGGGAAGAAAGGAAATAAAGAAAAGAGGGGAGGGGAAGGGATGAGACGGAAGGAAGGAAAACACCCTGAAGTGACAAAACTTTGGCAGGTGTGTGATGGGATACAGACACACTTGTCTTTGCCTGTTGGCACTTTCTCAGCTCCTTTGGTTGTGCCCTGTTACAGGGGTGAGGTTTCCCATAAGGTTCCCCCTTTTTAATGTCTGTTTCTGTCGGTGACCCTTCAATTCACTGCCAGTTTTTGCCCAGTATCCTGGGCTCTGGGCCACCAGCCCTGGCTGCACCCTGTGGGCCCAAGCCCTTCCCTCACCTGGAGAACATCTTCAGCGCCTCCTCCTTAATCTCCTGGAGCCACACCATGTCCTTATTGTCCACATTGCACACGAACTCCATCAGTTTGGTGTTGCAGACCTCCAGGAGGCCCGCAGAGCCCATTGTGGTCCCCATGGTGCCCCCTGCAACCCCAGAGCAGAAGGGAAGGAAAAAGTCAGAGCGCCTGCATCACCTGCTGGGGAAAATGGTCTGAGCAGGATCCAGGGCCCCCCACCCCCCCTGAACCCACTACCCATCAGCAGCTTCCTGCCTGGCATTCACTACAGCAGCAGTCTCGATGCCTTGATGTCTGTGTATGCTGATGCATTTCCCTTTTTCCATTCCAAGTCCCAACTCTGCCCCTTGGCCTGGGTTATACGGTCTCTCCCCACCCTTCCCGAAGACCAGAGATTTCAGAAGGGCTGAATGTTTCTGAGGAATGACATCAACAGTCATAAATCAAGCCTATTCATTCTGGGCAGGATGTGTCGATCAATAATCCAGCCTGGTCACCACTTCCTTGTATGTGTTATCTCCCCCATAAGAACATTAGCGCCCCATGAAAACAGGCAGTGGCTTTGCTTGCTTGTATCTGCTATGCTAAGCCCAGGGCCTGGCACCAAGAAAGTATTCCCTTCCTATTTGTCATCTGAAAATTGTCAAGCTATTGTGTCTTGGCAGGAAGCTGGGAGGTCAGCACCTAGCACGTAATAAGAACCTTGGCGCTTAGCTGGCAGGCCACAGTGAGAGTACATCTAGGGCTCCAGGGAGGGAGGCTGGGGCAAGGAAGAGAGAAGTGGCTTGGAGGGAGAGGCCTGGAAGTCAGACCTCACCTCCCCTACTCTCTACCCTCACACATGGGACAGAAATCACTGGCTGCTGGCCCTCAATCTGATCCCAGCATCTGGAGGCAGGTGCAGCCCTGCTAAGGCGGGGTGCTGGCCCAGACAGCAGGCTGGCATGATTGTCCCGTGAGTGCTTTACCCCCAAAATACAGCAAGGAACAGGCTGGGGACCCAGGCAGGCCTGCCCCAGGGAAGGCCCAGAGGCATCAGAAGGAGCATGGATGGTCCTATCATACAGAAAACAAAACCAAATCCACAGGAAGCCAGTCTCCTCCCTCTGTTGCCCTGCTGTTCTCCAAACCAGCCTCGGCGCCAGCACACCACCGCTCACCAATGTCAAAATGCCCCCTCCTCATTCTAATCTACACTCCAACACTCTGGATTTCAAGCAAGAGTGGACATAAGCCACTAGCCTGCAGGAAGAAGCCAGGGCCCAGGGAACAACACAGAGCAGAGGGACAGACTAGGGGGAAGGCAGGCAATGCTGCCAAGATTCCTCCCTGATGACTCAAGCCAACACAAGCCCCAACTTGAGGTCCTCAGGTCTCGTCCACAAAGTGAGTCCTCAATTCCAGAAGGTAACAGGGCAGCCAGGCATAGACTGGGGAGTATGGAGAGGGGAACAGACGGCCTACACAGCCATCCCAAGCCCTACCAGGAGCGGCTCCCTATCTGCAGAGGGGGTCTGGGGCCTCAGGCCCACTGAGATTACTAGCAATAACAATGTCTAAAGGTAAAGTTGGCAAAGCTCTCTACATATATGATCTCATTTAATCCTCTCAACCCTGGGAGACAGGGCCTATTATTGTTCCCATCTTACAACTGAGGAAACTGAGGCAGAGATTCAGTGACTTAAGGTCACACAGCTAGTAAGCGTCCAAGCCCAGAGTTCTATCCACTGTGCCAGCAGAGTAAGGAATATGGCAAGAGGCCCTCCAGGAGACAGCACCAGTACAGACCCATGGGCTCCCCTGCCCGAGGCCACAAACACGGTGACCGTGCCGTGCCTGCTGCCCCAGTGTATGTGACGCAGAGCTAGTGTTTAAAACCAAGGCCCACAAGTGACAAAGATGAACGACCCAATCCTTGCCTTCACAGAGCTCATGGCCTAACAGGGGAGCACAGACGAGAGCAGGGACACCTGGGGGACAGAGAAGACTCTCAGCCTTTGGGGTCTCTTATCAAACTGTTCCTCTGTGGGGTCTCTGGGACAAACAAAGGGGGCTGTCCAAGTGCCTTCTATGGGAGGCATTTGATCAGAAGAAAAAACCAACCAAGAGACTACAAGCCCAGCCCTGTCTCCCCCATGGATGCGACCCCCAAGCCAGACAAGAGATGCTTCCCCCACTCCAGACCCAAATACATCCTGCCCCACTTGTGCTTACCACGGGGTCTGCAGCCACACCAGGGGGACCTTATCATACCTCGGGCTCCCAAGCCCCATTTTTTGGCCATTTCTTGACTACTAAAGCCAACAAGGAACCTTCCAAACCAACTGTCCCTTTAGGCATCAGGCAGACTGCTGGAGTTCCAGAATTCCATGGGGGTTGGTGAGAGAAGGAGCAGTGGGGCAGAGATGGTAGGACAGCCACAGGGATGACCTCAGAATCTGGCTGGCTTTGCCACTTGGCTGTTCATGTGACCTCAGGCCAGTCATGTCCCCATCCCCTGGGTGCCCCCGAGGGTCCCTTCTCGCCTCAATGCTTTCTCCTCTTTCCTCTACAGACTGCCCCACAAACCAAAAGGTCTTTCCCCTCTCTGATTCTCAATGTCTTTACATATCCAAAGACTGGGTACAGCGGGAGTAAAGCCGCCTTTGAGAGAGTCAGTGTGGAGATCTCTGATGTGGAAAAATCCTGGCAAATTTCTTATTAAATTCCTTAAAATCAACAACTCTAGAGAAGCTGCGTGGCCTAGCAGAGAGGGCTGGACAGCCAGGGCTGAGTCCAGTCTGAGATACCCTGGCCACAAGACCCTGGGAGAACCACTCAGGACTCCCAGAAAAGGTGCATCCTGCACTGGTAGAGGGAGCTGTCTCATCAGGAGGCCCCCCCATATCAACAACTCAGAGATCTAGTCTCTGGCCCTGCAGAGAACCGGGCATTACAGGAGAGGGGCACTGCAAGGAAGGCTTGAGCTTATGGCCTGAGGTAAGGACACAAGGTGAGGGGGCACCCACAGCCGGTGGAGGAGGGAGGAGGGAGAAGCGGGTATGCCCCTCTGAGAGCATCCCAGGGAAATCCATCACTCCAATGACAGCAGAACTGATTCCCTCATTGCCCAGTCTTGGTTCCAGCAAAGTCCTGACAGGAGAGGCATGGACCCTTGCCCATGTGTCAGTCCATTTTACTTCATATTTTTCTTTAATGTGACAGAGCTCACAGTTGGGGCTTCTGGGGGGTGGTTTGTGAATAGTGAATGGTATTAAGAAATGACTGGTACAAAAAAAAATAAGACTTTTTTTCATATTAGTGATTAGAAAAAAATTGGTGGTTACAGGAAAATCCTCCTTCTACAAGGAAAGACCTTCACTTGGCTCTAATTAACAAGTCCATCCACGTTCAGAGGCTTCTCTCCCCTTGCCCCCAAATCAAAACAGCTCCACGCCAGGCAAACCCTGTCCTAAGACAAGAAATAACTTGTGGTCTTGCTTCTGAACCAGTCAGCCAGCCTGCTGCCCCCAGGGCCCCAGCCACTGGTCTCCCTCCTAGTACAGCTTAATGAGGGATGGCTTTGGAAAGACCCATCCATGGACAAGGGCAGCTGGTCTCCCCCACACTTCCCCAAGCAGTGGCCCCCTTGCAGGAAGTGAGGCCAGGGGGATCTCCTCCCTCCAGTCCTCGCTGTGGGGCCACCTTGTAAGCAGGCTAGGCACCCAAAGGAAGAGGAAGGGCGGGGAGGAAGGGGCAATCAGACCCTTAATTAGAAACAAGAAGGGAAGGAGGGGGCTGCAGAAGGGTCACATGCTGTGTTAACTTGGGCCAACCTGGGACTGGAAGAAGAGCAGGCTGGCCTAGAAGATCCCCGAGGTCCTTGAAAGGGTGCTTGGGACCAGAAGAAAATGCTGGGAGTGAACAAAGGAATGGAGTAACTTCCCCCGGGGACCCGGCTGTCAAGGAGGGGCGGTCCTGCTTGGCACCTGGGCTCGCCACCACCCTGTGTGGCTCTGGACCCGGGGTCCTTGCGAGCCCAATGCCCCTATGCCAATCACTAGTAGCTTCCCTCGACTGGCAGCTCCGGGGCAATGGGTGCACGGGCTCTAACGTCTCACGCACAAAAGGCGATCTCGGGGCACCGGCTGGATGTCACGGGGTCACTGACAGACCGTGCAGCCAGGCTTCGGGCGCCGGGCTCCCGGAGGGCGCGGCGGGCACCTGCAGGGTGCAGGCTCGGGGGCAGGAAGCGGCGCCAGCTTGGGGCCTCCGGACCGCAGCCCCCGGCTTCCCCGTCCGGAAGACGGGGGCAACCCGCCGCTCCCGCCCACCAGGGCCCACCGGTCACTGCTGGGGGCTCAGGCTGGTGCAGACGCGCTTCTGAGCCAGGCATCTCAGAGGGTGGCGGGGGAGGGGAGGAGAAGGAGGGGGAGGGGAGCGGATGCGGCCGCAGCCTCACCTGGCTCGCTCCGCCTGGCCCGGCCCGCCTGCTCTGCGTCCTGCGGCCCCCGCTGCCCCTTGAGGGCGCCGCCGGTCCGGCCTCTCGCCCCTCCGCTCGCCCGCTCCTCCGACCGGTGCCGCCGCGATTTCGGCTGCAAACGCAGCAGCTACCGTAGGCGCTGAGGGACAGAAGCGCGGGTGAAAGTGACGACTTTCAAAACCGAAGACGCGGCCAATCCCCGGGCGAGAAAGGCCGGGCCGCTACCGAGCGGCCCGCCAATCCCCGTGCGGCTGACGCCAAGCCGGGCGCCTATTGGTCGGTGCGGGTGGCCGTCAACGCTCATGGGGCACGGCCGACTAGAAGGCAGCTAGCTTCCGCTTTCGGTCCTGGAGGGGCACCTGAGGGGAGAGGCGGGGCGGGAGAGGACTACAAGTCCCGGCGTGCCTTGCGGCGCCACCGCCCCACTCTTCCTCCAATTCTTTGAGCCAGACCTTTAGGTATCTAGCTTTTATTTACTCCTAAGGCTCTCCCTGGGATGTCGAGGACAGGCACTGCTTCCCTCCTTACTTCCGCGATTCCGCGATGAAGCATGTAGTAGGTGCTTGTGGAGGCTCCAAACGTCTTAGGCACACGCAGTCCCGCAGGTCCTCACCTCCATGCGCCATCTCCCACCTCCACACCTTTGTAAACCCGCCCCGCCGCGGTGCACTCCCTCTCCACCAATGCCTTTTGGAATCGCCGAACACGGTCCTCCCCCACATCAGCACCTCCCAGGAGGAAGCCTACCCAACGAGCAGAAGCAGGCCTGCCCTCAGGGCGCTTCCACTCCTTCCCTCGCCCCAGGAAGCCAGTGACCAGGTGGCCCGCCGGGTGTGGCCATTGAGCAGCCCTTCCAGGCCTGGGCGGGGTCTGCAGTCCAGGACTACGAGGCGGTGTTGGAGCCCAGATGATCCCCCGCTCCCCTGCCCCCTCCGATGTGGGGGGCCAGGGGCGCCGTGGGATGGCTAGCCTGCTCCGTCACATGGGATGAGATGCAAGAATCGTTAGCGTTTCTGGCAAAGTCCGGCAGTCAGAGGGAAAGAAACTGCATTTAGAATAACCCGCGATGATAGAAGAAGCTGGGGAAGATGAACCCGGGAACCACACGAATAAACTTAGAAAGCACGCTCCACACAAAGTCAGATCTAAACAGCTGGGAAATAGGCATTGTTCATGGGTGGGCTAAGCCAACATGATAGAAATGCTACCTAATTAATTTACTTATCCGGTGCTACACCAATCAAACCACCAGAGAATTACTTTATAAAGGGCTAGGAAAAATAATAAAATGCATCTGGAGGAAGGGGATCAATGAAGATAATGTGAAGCCTTACCAGATCTCAAACTGTACTAATGAAGGGTCATTCTTAAAATGATCAGGTACCGGCTGAAAAACAGAACGGGGATCAGTGGGATGGATTAGGTACACAATACAGTAGTAAATGACCCTAGTCCTCTGGTGTTTGATAAGCCCAAAGACCCAGACTTTGGGGACCACAACTCACTGTTTGACCAACATTGTTGGGAAAACTGAAAACTAGTCTGACAGAACTAGGTGTAGACCAGCATCCCACACTGTATACCAAGATAAGGTCCAAATGGGTATGTGATTTAGACTGAAAGGGTGATATGATACCATAAGCAAATTAGAGGAACATGGAATAGTTTACCTTTCAGATCTATGGATAAAGGAAGAATTTATAACCAAACAAGACAAAGAGAGTATCATGGGATATAAAATGAATAATTTTGATTACATTAAATTAGCAAGGTTTTGCACAAACAACACCAATGCAGCCAAGATTAGAAGGAAAGCAGAACGTGGGGGGGGGGGGGGATTTTATCATGTCTCTGATAAAGGCCTCATTTCTCAAATATATAGAGAATTAAGTCAAATTTATAAGAAACAACTCATTCCCCAATTGATAAATGGTCAAAAGATATGAACAGGAAGTTTTCAGATGAAGAAATAAAAGTTATCTATAATCACATAAAAAAATTCTCTGAATCTTTTGATTAGAAAAATGCAAATTAAAACAATTCTGAGGTTGTACCTCATATCCATCAAATCAGTTAATATGACAAAAGGAAAATGCCAAATGTTGGAGGTAATGTGGGAAAATTGGGACACTGATGCACTGTTGGTGGAATTGTGAACTGATCCAATTGCTCTGGAGAGCAATCTGGAACTATGCCCAAAGGGCAATCCAACTCTGCATACCCTTTGACCCAGAAATTCCAACACGAGGTCCGTACGCTAAAGAGATTTTTAAAAAGGAAAAGGACATACACATACAAAAACATTTATAACAGCTCTTTCAGTGGTGACAAAGAATTGGAGAAATCATGGGGACAACAATCAATTGGAGAATGGCTGGACAAGTTGTGCTATATGATTGTGGTGGGATATTTTTTAACAAAAAAATTTAACTATAGTATGGAAAATATAATTAACAAAGATATAATACTGGGTCAGGTAGACGGCATCCCACTCATCTCTATGAAGAAATGCATCTGGTCAAAATAATGTTTTGATGCACATAGCAATGGTCCATCTATCAAGTCTGAAGGGCCCTTTGTGTACTGGCCTTTTACGCACTTTATAACCAGGAAACTTAACAGGGGCTCCAGTCTTAATCCTCCAGAATAATCAATTCTCAGGGACCATTTTCTATCTTTAAAAGAAAAATTAGGGGCAGCTAGGTGGTGCAGTGAATAGAGCACCAGCCCTGGAATCAGGAGGACCTAAGTTCAAATATGATCTCAGACCCTTGACACACTAGCTGTGTGACCCTGGACAAATCACTTAAGCCCAATTGCCTTGCCTTCCCTCCTCCAGAAAAAAATAAAGAAATAAAGGAAAAACTAGCCCAGTCTACAGGGCTGGAAAGCTACACCGAAAACTTGAATCTTAGCATGCCCCTCCTCTCATCAGAGCCTCTATGCCTTTTAGAGGAAAAAAAAAACTAATCTAATCTATATGACAAGAATCATAATAGATATTGTCCTTACCACAGCTCCCTTTACTTTTTCTTTATTTTTGTTGAAGTGTTTTGTGACCCTGTTCTCTTACCTAGTGAGTGTCTCTTGGAATAAAGACTATGAAAGATTTAAAAAGTAGTGCAAAACTGTGTCTGAATATATGTATATATACATACACACGTACATGTATATATGTATACGTACATATGTGTGTATAAAATACTCTACACCTCTTCCTCTTCAGACTGTGATGGAATATTACTGTGCTATAAGAAATGACAACCCCTCAGAAAAACCTCAGAATACATGAACTGATGCAGAGTGAAATGAGCAGAACCAGGAGAACGTTGTCTATACCAACAGCAATATTATATGATGATCAATGTGAATGACATGGCTCTTCTCAGCAATACAATGATCCAAGACAATTCTGAAGGACTCGTGGTGAAAAATGCTCCCTTTCTCTAGAGGAAGAACTGATGGAGCCTGAATGCTGGTAGCAGCAAATTATTTTTTTACTTTATTTTTCTTGGTTTTGTGTGTGTGTGTTTCTTTTACAACATGACTAATGTGTATAATCTTTGTCAAGTTGCTTGTCTTCTCAATGGAGGGGGGAGGAAGAGAGAGAATATGGAATTCGAAATTTTTTAAATTAATCTTTTATTTCTTTTTTGTTTGCAACATTCATTTCCACAAGATTTTGAGTTACAAATATTCCAGAGATTCACCTTGCCCTAATGGTAAAGTCGAAGGGAGTATGGGAGAAGATATGGGGGAGAGCAGATTAGATGAGGAGATATCTTGTGGGACTGCTATTCTGGGGTGGTGGGTAGGGGGAAAATGGGGAAAAAATTGTAACTCAAAATCTGGCGGAAATGAATGATGTAAACCAGAAGTTAATAAAGCATTTGTTTAATTGAGTTACAATTTTTCTTCCCATCTTTCCCCTATCCCCCAACCCAAGATAGAAAGCCTAATGAATACCCCTTCCCCCAATCTGCTCTCTCATATACTCCCCTATTCCCCCCCTAACTTTCTAGTAGTGCAAGATGGATTTCTCTACCCCAGTGCCTGTATATCTTATTTCCCAGGTGCATGTAAAAAACAATTCAAAACAATTTGTAAAGAACATATATTCAAAATTTTTACATGTAAATGGAAAGAGTTAAAATATTTTTAACGTGGTGAAGTGACTGTGGTTCCTATCCCCCCCAATAGCCATGGGGAGCCCCCCTAGTTTCTCAGTGCTCCAATCAAATTTTCTGATATAAGTTACAGAGAAATTGTTGCTTAGTGTCAGTAATCCAAACCAAAAACTAAATAGATCTGGTGTGGGGAGCCAAAGAGGCCTGTCTCAGGACTCTGATAATTACCCTGATATCAGTGGACCTGCATGTCAAAGATCTCTTCGGAGATGCGACTTTTCACTAAGTCTGCTCAGGAGTTCTTTTGATATGGGTTGCATTTAAAAGGATGTTGTTGGAGTTCTGAGACCAGCAGGCTCTGTCCCAAGATATATCTGATTCTGCACTCTGGTATCTTTGAGCGGCCAGCTCTAAACATGATGTCTTTTGAGGATTGCACTGAAGTGCAATTTTTGAAGCTTTGAAGTTTGCTCTCAATTGTATCTGTTTATGACTGTGGCTGCATTAAGAAGTACCCGAGACCTGGATCTAAGGCTCTGCCCCAAAACTTTAGTTGTCCAAAACATTTGCAGGAAGTCAGTTCCTGTGCAGATGTACTTGATGATGCAGCTTTGGCTTTAGGCTTTGAGGCCAGCTCTCAAGAGCATCCTTTGAGATATAACTAACTGCATGTGATAGGAGATAACTGACTTTTCCTGAGACTTTCTGGCACCCAGGGATCAAAAGGCCTTACTCCATGCTACTTCCAGGATATGACAGACTAAGATAATGATTTCTCTGTCTTTCCTTCCTTTGTCTCTTTGCTCTATAAAAACCTTTCCCTGAGTATCAATAAATGGAATTCATCATTCTTCCTTGAACTACCCACAAGGCCTGGTAATTTCTTATTCACGTCTCCAGATCATGCTAAGGGCTGGACACTGAGCAGCCCACGGCAATCTGGCAATATTCAAAGTTACAAAATGCACCATCCCAGAGCAGCTAGATGGCACAGTGAGAGTCAGGAAGACCTGGGTTGAAATCTGGCCTCAAAACACTTGACACTTAACTGTGTGATCTTGGGCAAGTCACTTAACCCCAATTGCTTTGCCTTTCCTCCTCTAAAAACACACACACACCCCCACATACAAAAATGCACCATCCCTTTTGATCCTTTAAAGATGGCGATATTCTGAAACTCCCAACTTTGTAGCAACACCAAGAAAATAATGGTGGATCTTTGTTTTGGGAAAAGCTATTTCCCAAAGGTCATCTGCCCATGCTGCTCAATATTGAAAACACTTAACTGTCCATCTCAAGTCTGTCCAAGACAGGCTAGTTCTATGGGATAACTCTCTAATGACCTATCATCTATAGAATGGAAAATAAAGCATTTGTCATCCTTTTGGTTCATCCTATGTGGATTGTCAAGTCAAAGAGGTAAATCTAGGCTTTGTTGGAATGATGTCCTAGCCATTTGTGACCCCAATCTGGGCAGTGTTTCCCTGCTGCCTAGTGACTAGATTAGTACTTGTTAGGGAGGTTCTCAAGAGAGGGCTTCTGGACAGGTACAGGTTGGACTCAGGGTATCACTTCCACCTTCCCTACATCTTTCCATCCATCCCCTACTCTCCACTCATACAATCATCTATCCTTCTAGCCCAGGTCCCTCATCACCTCTGGCCTGAACTATTTTCCTAGCCTTCTGTTTGCCATCTTTCCCATCTAATGCATATTTTAGAGTAATCTTCCTAAAGCAAAGCTCTAACCCTGTCACTCCCTGGAAGTCACTTAACCTCTAAATCTTGAGGTCTGTTCCCAAAGACAGAATTAGGAAGTGACCTGAATGGGGCAGGGGGAGTTTCCCTCACTCCCTCCTTCCTCTCTCTGTCTCTCTCTCTCCAATTCTGTCTCTCTCCATTTAGGTGTTAAGTAGTCAGGGTCACAGCTTGTAAGTGTATGATGCCAGACTTGAATCCTCCTAACTCCAGGACTGGCTCGATAATCAATCTTGCCACCTAGCTGCCTCCCACTTTTGCAGGTAAGCCTGAGGGTCCTTAAGCCCCTATTTCCATAATAATACTGAGATGTTTGGAGTTCTAATATGGTATCAAAAGAAACAACCCACATAATCAAAATCTCTTCGGGGTCCTCAGCAAATTTAAGAGGATAAATAGGGTTCTGAGGCCCGAGAGCTTGAAGTCACTGCCTTGCGCAGGACAGGGGTCCAGATTGGGCTCGGTGGATTGTGTGCCTCGGGGCAAGGCAGGGCAGCCTGCACACACCGGGGCTCCTATTTTCCAAGGTCCAAGGCACCACACTTAGTAGCTGTGTGACCCTGGGCAAGTCACTTAACTCCAGCTGTTCCCCCCACCACCCCACCACCCCGCCATTCTAGGTTGCAGAACGCTCTGTTCTGGTGCAGCAGGATTGATGGGGGCTCCGGGACGCCGCGCCCATGTCTCAGGGAGCGCTCGGAGCGTGGCTGGGCACGGGAGGGGCCCACGGCGCCCTGACTTCTGGCCTGTGATGTCCCCAAGCGAGGATGCGCGTGGCCATTCTGCAGATGCAGAAGGCTGCCGAGCATGGGCAAGGCCTGGGAGCCCGGATTAAATCTGGAGAGCGCCACAGAAGGACCCAGCACGGACTTACTCGGTGTCCAACTTAAGTCCGTTACTGCCTGTGACCTGCCCACGGCTCGCTCTGGACGCACGCCTGCCTGCCCTAGCCCCCTCACACTGAGCTCCTTAGGGGTTTGTAACCCCAGGGCTCAGCAAGGCGCCTGGCACACAGTAGGCGCTCAATCAATGCTTATTGACCAGAGTGGGTGAGGGACCTGCAAAAGGTCCCCCAGCCCCAAAGAAGCAGGGCCTAAATTTGAACCCAGTGCCTCATGCTCCAGATTTGCGCTTTTGCATCCTCAGGACCCAGCGAATAGGGGCTCAAGCAACGCGCGTGGAAAGAAACAGAATTGTTAATATCCCAGGCGCCTATAGACAAAGGCCGCGGGTCCTCCGAGCAGTCGAGCGGGAAGGAGCAGAAGGGCCTCGGCCCGGCCCCTCTAGACTTACACAACAACTTCCGGTTCGGCCGCCGCTCTCTTCCGTCACCCTCACCCAAGCTTCCGCTTGCGGCCGCTATAAATCTCGTAGGCTCCGTAGAGGGCCTGGCTTGTGGGATTTAAACGGAGGGGTCATGCGCAGTGTAAGTCGGGCGGCGCTCACGACGCAGGCGCAGTGATGCCTTGGCGCCATCTTGGTACGGACTAACTCACGCTCGGCGCTTCTGTCCAGCCCGGGGCCGTTTCCGAGCCTGAGCCCGGATGCTGACGAGGGCCGTCACTTCCGCGGGCCTCGGCGTCCATCTTCACCACGGGGCTGTGCGCGGTGACGTCCCTGCGCTGTGCGTCGGCCTTCCCTAGTGGTTGTGAGCCGAGCGCGGAGCTCCGAGGCCGGCCTGGCAGCTAGCAGGGCTCTGCCGGGGGTTTGTCCGGGCCGGGCGCCCCACAAAGCTGAGATAATAAGTAACAGTAAAAGGCGGGATCGGTGTAATAGCGCTTTAAGGTTGGCAGAATGCCTCACACGTGACTTACCTTGTCCTTACGGGGGAGGTGAGTGCCTCGATCATACCCATTTCACAGATGGGGAAACTGAGGCAGAGAGAGGCCAAGGGATCCAGGCTGACCAGAGATCCAGGACTGGGCTATGGGCATGGAGATCTGGGAGGGGCATTGGCAGCCCTCCAGTCCAGCCCCCAGGAGCCCAAGGTCAGCCCCCCAGGGTTAAACCTTTGACTCCAGGCCGAGAGAGACTCGGGGACTTGTCCAAGGCAGTTAGTCAGTGGATGAGTCGGGGCTTAAACTGAGCCTGTCCAGCATTCTCTCACTTGACCACGTGGCCCTGATACAGATCCCTTTTGTCCAAATGGGGAAACTGAGGCCCAGAAAGATTGTAAGTGGCCTGCCCTAGTTTACAAGGTGGTAACAGAACTGGGAACAATAATAATATGTTTTATATAATGCTTTAAAATTTGCAAAGTGCTTCCTGAGTATGATTTCATTTGGCTGTGTGATCTGGGGTCTCCTGACTCCATCCAGTGAAATTCGATTAGATAAAGCCTTCCTTGAGCACCCGATCTGTGCCCGGCACAGTACCCAAAGCAGGGAGTACAGACAGAGGCAAAAAGATGGTCCTTTTCCTCAAGAAACATGATGTCCTGAAGGAGGGAGATAATCTGCCTGCTGTTACCGGCTTGGTGACACCTGCCAGAGATCTCTCCTGGTCTGTGACAGGGATGGACCCTGTGTTTGGTTACTGGGCCCCGAGGCAGCTCACCTCGGCCACCTAAAAAGGGGGACCAAAGGGGATCAAAATCTTTGAGGAGGGGCCATCTCATCCAATGAAATCATGTACCTTGAAGTTAGGTCACTCCTGAGCGGATAGATAGACACAGAGAGAGGGGATATTAAACTATCAACAAACATTTATAAAACACCTACTATGTGTCATTCCTCTGGTGGTGCAGATAGTACCCATATAGACGCCGATTTCAGGAAACTGCTTGCCAAATAAAGCGCTTGTTATGTGCAGGGTGCTATAGTGAAGAAGAAGAGCTGTTTAATGAAATCTAACGGGCCATCTTTCAGGGAGATTCCCACATCCATCCCTTCATTGGGTGCCCTCCCATAAGCACTGATGGGTTTGTGGTTTTACGGCTCTGGCATCTGGATTATTGCTTTGTCTGAAAAGCCCCAGGCTAGATGAACAGTGCTGGGGTGTGTTGATTTACTGAATTTATTATTAATGTGAGGCTTATCTTCAAAGCCCAGAAGATTCCTGTTCTCTGGAAACCTGGGGCTTAACCCTGACTGTGTCCCCCAAAAGCCAAGAAAACCTTCTGCAAAGCCAGGATATTGTGCCCTTGGGTCCGGCACCTTCTACAAAGAGGGTTTCGTTTCCCTTTTTCTCAGAAACTTAACCCTGAGCCTGGGAGTTCAAGAGCCCACTCTAGTCCTTCAGTTTCCTGGGAAGTATCCCAAGGCTCTTCAGTCCTCGCCAGGCATCCCATTCGCTTTGGTTCTCTCTTTGAATACAGTTTCTGGGCCATTGAGGAAGGTTGCATGTGTAGTTTGTGTTATTAGTTATTTTCTAGACAGGATCATTTACCTATTTTTTAAATTAATTTTTTAAATTATTAGATTTTTTTCTCCCTTCTACCTCCTCTCCCAACAAAAAAAAAAAAATAAGGAGTAAAATTCAAATACAGATCTATGTTATCTGCATCCCCAAAACGTGTCTCATTCTATACATTAATCTGTCACTTCTCTTTGTCCTGATGTAGACAGCATCTTCATCACTGATCCTTTGCGTTGATCTGTGTTCTTAAGTCTTTCAAAGTGGTACCCAAGCTGAGACTTCTTGTTCCGTTGTTTCAGACCTGTCTGGCTCAATCACGACCCCATTTGGGATTTTCTTAGCAAAGGTACTGGAGTGGTTTGCAGTTTCCTTCTCCAGCTCATTTTACAGATAAGGAAACTGAGACAAATAGTGGGTGTCTAAGGGTGGATTTGAACCTATGAAGATGAATCCTCCTGACTTCAGTCATAGTGTTCTATCCACTGTGCCTCCTAGCTGCCCTTGGTGTATTGAAACACCATTTTACACACACACACACACACACACACACACACACACCCTCTCATTCAGTTATGTCTAACTCATAAACTCGCTTGGGGTTTTTGATTTTTTTTTTTTTGCAAAGACACTAGAATTATTTGCCATTTCCTCTCCCAGCTCATTTTACAGATGAGGAAACTGAGGCAAAAAGGGTTAAGTGACTTACCCAGGGTCACATAGCTAGTAAACATGTAAAGCTAGATTTGAACTCACAAAGATAAGTCTTCCTGACTCCAGGCCCAACACTCTATCCATTTTGGTGCCAATTCACTGCCATTTTGCTGAGCCTTAGAGGATGCCAAAGATTCCAAGAAGCAGGGATGAATGGAGATACATTTTGGGGTTTGGAGAGGGAGGGTCCAATTCAGGGAATATCTAGTAATCCATCTGGGTGGAAAGTAGACTTGATGGAAGGTCACCATATGAAATAAACGTGGGAGACTCGGTGTGCTCCAGATTAGGGAGGACTCTAATCCCAGGACGAAGAGTCTATTTCTTGCCCTTGAGGTAATGAGAAGGCAAAATCCACTAATGGATTTTGAGTTGGGAAATGACATCAGCAGACCTGGGTTTGGTGAGATTGTCTTGGGAGGTGTGTGGAGGATGGATTGGAGGCAGGGAGACCAGTCAGGAGGCCACTGGAGTGGTCCAGGGCATAATGATGAGAATTGAATAATAGACCAACAGAGATCCAAAGTACAGAGTTAGGGCTTCTCTGTGTGCGAGATCAGGCCTGTTTCAAGCATGCATTCCAGTTGTGATGGGATTTTGTGGATCTAATCACAGGAAATAGCTTGCTTTGAATAAATCTGGTATGGATGCCCTCAAAGGGCAAGATAGGCAAGTCTGAAGGACCTCCAACCATGAACACAGAGGTCACATGAGACCAAACAGGTCATCCCAGAAATCAGACTACAGGAACCAGCCACGTGGAAGCAATCAGGAGGGAGCTCAAGAAGGAACAAAGAGAGCTGATTCTGATCAGGAGGAAAAGGCACTGTCCAAGGAAGCTGCATGTGGATGCACAGGGGCCTCATTCTCTGACTTACAGTTTACTTTTATCTTGGTGTAGCTTTTTTTTTTTAATTGGAATATAAACACCAAAAAAGAGGGCCATTTCCATGTAAAAGTTTCCGTATGAAACTATGAGTCTCTAAAGCATAAAATAAATTCAACATGTTATTTTCAAAGCTGTCCTATGTTTTCTTCTATTCATTTAAGAAATGTTTTCAGTGACCTTTTCTTTTTTGCAGCCTTATCCCTAGACACCAGCCCACAATACCCTACCAACATAGAAACACAAGCAAAGCAAAATCACACATTGGCCGTGTACAAAAATGCACGTCTCCTTCTGCACCTTGGGTTCATGGCTGCTCTGTCAGGGAGTGGGTGGCCTGCTTTGTGAGAGCTTCTGTGGAGTTATGAATGGCGATTCCATAAATCCTTCATTTTTATGTCACCTGTGCTTCCCTCTGTACCCCCTCCCCATTCCATATAATAAAGAGGTGGAGGCTTTTTTTTTATCATGGTGGAAGTTTTCAGGAAATCCAGCCACTCCTAGATTTTTTCCTTCACTTTTTTTACATCAGTTGTTTTTGATAGAAGGCTACAATTTCTTTAATGTTTTGATTATTCTATAATTTCTTGTGTTGTGGAGTCTGTAATTATGGTTTTCACAATAATTTATATGGTATGTGTAATGAATATACTAATAGATTAGATTTTTCAGAATTGCCTTTTCTAGCTTGAGTCAGACTTACAATGCAGCTTGGAGTGATCAATCAAATCTTTGACAAGGCTCACAATTGCTGGCATTCTTATGCCTATATACCTGAAGTAAAGTGAATCAAAAGACTGTAGAACCTGTTCCTGTCACAGAACTCTGGTCCTGTGATGGGCCTAATCACCACGGCCCCCAAAGACTGGAATCCAGAATTGTTGTATTGTCTTCTGTTTGTGGACTGGTCATGGGAAACCACTCTGGCCCTAAGGAATGATTATTTGTAATCCACCTACCACCCCCACCCCCCTTCCCATTGTGACATACATATATATATATCTATCTTCCCTTCTGCAGAAGTCTGCTCTGGAGAATTCCCGATTTGATTTGCAAATCTGTTCCTTATAATGAGGCTAATTAAATAAATGGCTATCTGATTACTAGCACTTTGTTTCTGTTTCTTCATTCTCATGTTAGAGATTGGTTCAGTAAAATCCTGTTAACACTTGGCAAAGATACTGGAGAGTGGTTTGCCATTTCCTCCAGTTTCAGACAAAGGGCTAAGTGACTTGGCCAGGATCACACAGCTAGTAAGGGAAGAAAGGTCTTAGTTATTAATATAGCTGTGTTACTTACACTCCCCAGAGTGAGAAAGGATAGCACCTACCGATGCAGAATTCTGAGAAGCAAATCTGTCCTTACTCAGATTGCATGGAGAGGGATCATAGTGATTCCGAAGTGAGGGAGAAGGCACGGAATTCGTTAAGTGCCCATTATATGCCAGGCCCTGGCAAAGTGCTGGGGCTCCTCAAGGAGCTTAGATTCTAAAGGAGGAAGATGACTCCTAAGGGCTGTGGGGGTGGAAAGGCCTGGAGCGGGATGTCCATGATGGTTCTGGGATGGAAGTTTAATTTGCTATGTGAACATGGTGGAGATGATGGGCCAGGTGATGCCCAGGGTGTGATGAAATAAAGGACCCCAGTCATAGCTCAAGGGACCCTACAATACCTCCCCCATGTGTCTGCTGTGGTCACCTCAGCACCCAGCACCCTCCTTAGCCCTCTGGACACTTCTTCCATGATATAACCTAGATTTGGAGTCAGCAGGACTGAGTTCAGATCCTGACTCTGCACCTTGCCAGCCCAGGGGAGTCACTCTCCTTCTGGGAGCCTCCGTTTCCTCCTTTGTAAAAGGAGAGGGTTGTACCAGCTGGGGATCACTCCCTCTCTCCGTCCTCTCTCTGGTGCTCACTCCACATCGCCTCCTCTCTCGCCTCCCTACACACTGGGCCAGAAGGTAGAGTTGGCACATTCCTGGTTCCCATCAGATGCTCCCTCTGCCAGCATGACGAAGCAGTCACATCTCCTCCTCTTCTCCCCGAAACTGGTCCATCTTTGGTACTGCCCTCTATGGACCTCACACTACCTGGCCCATCTCAGCCTCTCCTCCCTGGTTCTGACCTCCACCAAGGAGGTCTCTCACCTCCATCCCAGGCAGCTTGGTGCATAGTGCAGCTGGATCTGGAGTCAGGAAGACCTGAGTTCAAATTCAGCCTTGGACACTTATTGGCTATGTGACCCAGAGCAAGTCACAAAACTTGTTTCTTCTGTTAAAATGAAGGGGCTAGACTCACTGGGCATTTCTAGTTCCCAGGGTTCTACATCAATGTCCAATATTATTAGCAACTCCAGGAGTCACCCCAGAATCCTCCCAAAAGCCATTCCTGCCCATGAGTGAAGGTCCATTCCCTCTCCTCTCAAAGGATTCCAGTACCCCAGTCCAGTCCTGTAACTGGATGAGGTAAGGCGAGGATGGGGTGACGGTTGGGGTGACTGCCCTTCCTTCTCATCCCTGGGCATTTCGTGTGCACCATCTTCCCCCTATTTTATTAGAGTAAAATAGGAAACTCCCCAGCCTTTAGTGCCCGCCTGAGACCCAAGTTTAGGATCTCACCCACCCAAATCCTGCCACCCACTCTCAAGGGTTGCTATCCTAGGAAGCAGCATGGCCTGAAAAGATCATAGGGTTTAGTGAAAGAAAAGAACTAAGGGGTGTCTAGTCCAACCCATGGGGACCCTGGGGCCCAGAGATTTGTCAGCATGGCCACAATCACCCAGGAAGCACATTACAAAGCTAGGATTTGAGTCCTGGTTCTTTCTCCAAATCCAGCTCCTTTGGACTGAGTCAAAAGGCCTGGGGTTCTTTCGATTGCTGGTTCTGTTGCCACTATGCTGTGTGGCCTTGGACAAATCATGTCACTTCTCTGGGCTCCAGTCTTCATCAAATCAGAAGTCTGACCAAATGATGACTAAGATCTCATTATTCATGATGTCGTCAGCTATAGGGAAAGACGGGGAGCATTCCCAGCGAAACTCCTGCACAAATGACGTTCTCGTTGCCTTTCTGCTTCTTCCATAGAGGAATATATAACATAATATTATATATTACAATATAGAACTGAATATCAGACTTGAAGGACGGGTGTGGAGCTCATGGAGCCGTCCCGGAGAGGGTGAGCTCTAGAGACCATGGGCTCTTAGAGTCATTTCTACTTTGACACAGGGACAGACTCAGAGCAGTTTTATTGGTTCAGGGCCACCTCGAAGGTCTCCAGAGGAGTGCCTTAGGGGTCTACATATGGCCCTGCACTGTTTTAACGTTTCCAGCAGTGACTTGGGCCAGGGCCTACTTGGCACCATTATAGAATGTTCAGCTAAAGCCCTCCCAGCTTGGGAGGGCTGGCTGACAAACTGAATGCCAGAGTCAGGATCCAGAAAGAGCTTGACAAGCTAGAGTATTGGGCTGAACCTAGTAAGATGGACTCCAGGGGAGATAAGTGCAAATTCTTGTTCTTGTTCAGTTGTGTTTCACTTTTGTCTGACTTTCTGTGATCCCATTTGGGATTTTCTTGGTAGAGGTACTGGAGGGGTTTGCCATTTCCTTCTTCAGCTCATTTTATAGATGAGGAAACTGAGGCAAACAGAGTTAGATTACTTGTTGAGGGTCACATAGCTAGTAAGTGAGGGCAGATTTGAATTCAGTTCTTCCTGACTCTGGGCCTAGTGCTCAATCCACTGCACTACTTAGCTAGAGGGTTAAAAAAAAATATATATGTATATATATATATATATATGTATGTATGTATTGACTCCATACATACACAGTAGGGAGGGATAGCATGGTTGGACAACAGTTTGTCTGGGAAAAGATCCAGGGTTCTTAGGGGACCACAAACTCAGCTAAATCAGTGGTGAGATGTGACTGCCAGTTAATGCTCATGTGATTTTGGGCTTAAGAGAAACAGCTTTCAGGGCCAGGAAGGGGATAGTTCTGTTGTGCTCTGCTCTGATCATGATTCACTTGGAGGATTAGGTTTAGCTGAGAACACTAGAGTTTAAAGAGGACTCCAATAAGCTGGAATGTGTCCAGAGTCAGTCATTCAACAAGCATTTATTAAGCACCTACTATGTGTCAGACACTATGCTTAAGTACTGGGGATACAAAGAAAGGCAGAAGACAGCACCTGTCCTGATGTCCCCCAGTCTGATGGGGAAAACATCCCACTGGATGACTTCAGATTGTCACCCAAGGGAAGGCTTACTGAAGAAGGTGGGATTCTAAGGGACTTAAGGGATTGGAGTGGAGGAGAGAGGACCTTCTAGGTGAGGGGGGCAGGCAGAGAGAATGCCCAGAGTCACAGACTTGTTCTAGGAAGAGCCAGGAGGCCAGGGTCACTGGATGGAAGAGTGTGGGGGGCAGTGAGGTGTGAGCAGACTGGAAAGCCAGGAGGGGGCAGTTTATGAAGGGCATCGAACACTAAGCTGAACATTTTGTATTTGCTCCTGGAAGCGATAGGGAGCCGTTGGAGTCTATTGAGTAGGGGGTGACCTGGTCTGATATGAGTAGGAAAATCAGGCGGCTGAGTGGCAGAATGACATCCAGGATGGCTCCAGGATGAGGAAGGACCTTGAGACCATGGCAAGTGAAGAATAGTGCAGGAGCTGGGGAGGTTTAACCCAAAGAGGAAAAGACTGGGTCAGAGGGTGGATAGAGATGAAAACTGTGTTTGAACGTCTGAAGAGCTGACCCTTGTTCTTTAGAGGAGAGCCAGGAGCAATGGGGAGAAGCTGCAAAGATGCTATTTTAGGCTCAAGGTCAGGAAAGCTTCCCAGGGCTCAGCACCACCACATGTGGACAGCCTGGAGCTTCTCAAGTCAAGACCGCTGACAGCCAATTGTTGGGTATGCTGTGCACAATCAAGCATTTATTAAGCTCCTACTATATGCCAGTAACTAGCACTAGGGATGCAAGTACAGAGAATGCAACAACTACTGGTGAGGAACTCATATTCTAATGGGATAAAGAACAACTCTACACAAAAACCTCTCTCTTCTTCTCTTGTCTCTCTCCTGTCTTCCTTCTCTCTCTCTTCTCTCTCTGTCTCTGTGTCTATCTTTCTGTCTCTTGTCTCCTCTCTTCCTTCCCTCTCTCTCTCTGTCTTTGTCTTTCTGTCTCTTGTCTCCTCTTCTCTCTTCCTTCTCTCTCTCTCTCTCTCTCTCTCTCTCTCTCTCTCTCTCTCTCTCTCTCTCTCCTTTCTCTCTCAGTCTCTCTCCTGTTTTCCTCTTCTCTCTCTTCCTTCTCTCTCTCTCTGTTTCTGTCTTTCTGAATCTGTCTCCCTTTTCTCTCTATCTTCCTTCTCTGTCTCTCTCTCTCTCTCTCCTTCTCTTTCCGTTTCTGTCTCACACATATAGCATAAATTGGTAGTGAATAACTATATATTAGCTACATTGTGTGTGTAAATGTATATGCATGTACATACACACAAGTGCACACAAAAGAGTTAAGTTACAAGGCAGCTTAGAAGGGAGGGCACTAGCAGTTGGGGCCTCAGGAGACCCTTCACACAAGATGGTGTCTGAACTGCATCTTAAAGAAAGGGAGACTTTTGGAGGAGATGGGGTTGGACTAGTGAGTTGCTGTGGTCTGGGCAGCTCATGATCATCGTCCAGGAGCCATGTGCAGCCCTCAAGGCCCGCTTAGCTGGCATTATTATTATAATCTTCACAAACAGATCCCTCCTCTTTGTGTTGCCACCATATTAGTCTGGTTTTCTCCCTGGCTATTTTGCACAGACCCTTATGGGAAGAGATGGCATTCTGCCACAGACAATAAAAACAAGCAGCTCACATTTGCTTGAAAACCTGCAAAAGGCCTTTGTTCTCCCCAGGGCTCCGAACAGTCGCTTTGACAGAGAAGCCGATCAGTGCCAAAGGAGTCTAAAGTGCAAGTGCTTTTGGATCAAGGGGCTGTACCCCTTTTTAATCTTCGTATCTTCGAGGCCTTGCACTCAGAGTGTCTGTCATTCTCAGACGAGCAGAGCTCCCCAAACTGATGAAATGTTTCCATTCAAAGGGCTTGGCACCATCTTTCCTAAGGTCCCTTGTCAGTGTTGTAACTAACGCTGGCGCCCTGTCTGCTGACAGTGCCTCCAGCCCTGGCCGGGGCCTGGATTCCCACATGGTGGCGCTAGAGCACAGCAGGTCGGTTTCCCAAGGGAAATCGACACATGGAAACTGGAATATTGATCAACGTCGCCATGGCTCATCTCTCCTGCTGCCGCTGCCTCCTCTCCACCTCCTGTGCGCATTTAAATCACTGCAGCAAATGGTGCCGCGCTCTTAAAATGCCCGTGGCAGGATCAGTCAGGGCTTTGCGAGCAGCCATCTTGGCCAGGGCCTTGTTTGCGGCTCCCGCGATCAGGGCTGAGATGGCGACTCCCTGCCCCTCTGGCATGTGACTGATCTGGCTCCCCAGACTCTCTGAGTTGTTGTGAGGTTCAAAAGAGACAAAATTTAAAATGTTTTGCAAGCCTTAATGTCCTGTGTGGCTGTTATTATTATCGTGATATTATCATTATTAGGAAACTGAGGCAAAGCCACTTGTCCAAGTTCAGCAGCATGGGATGATATTTGAACCTGGGTCCTCCATTTCTCCTACCACTACCTCCTCTTTTGTTCAACAAAGGACTCTGTAAATGGCACCTAAAGACACGAAGAGATGTTTTGGCAGGATTCCAAGAGTAACAAGAAATAATTGGACTGAGTAGACCTTTAGGTGCCAAAGTGGGGGACTGGGTGGATAGTGGTTGGCAGCCAGGAGAGGCTTTGTGTTTCCAGTCCTGAACTGATAAGCCCCTATTCCCTGGAGACTAGGGCTCAGGGGGACGATTTCATTTTTCAGTGTTTTGATTTCAGAAAGGAAGAATTTCAGCTGCTTTGGCAGAGGGTAAAAACAAAGGGATTGATCACTCAGAAACTTCGGATAGCTCTGACTTATTCAATAAAGAGACCCCAGTCTCCCTTTTGACTGCTCAGCCCTGCTTGGATTTTTTTTTAAATCTGTGTAGTTGTCTTAAGCAGGGATAGTAGCCTAGTGTGGCATGAGACTTGGGGGCAGGAGAGCTGGGTGGGAATCCTGCCGAGCTGTGTGATCCTGTGTAAGGCACATAACTTCACTAGGACTCAGTTCCTCATCTATCAAATGCAGGATATTGTGAGGAAAGAGATGTACAGGTCTTCAAGCACTCTAGAGGGTGTCTCAAAAGCCTAAGGGCAGTTTTAAACTTCACTAGCTTCATTATTATGTTATTAGCTTCATTACTTTATTACAGAACAGTGTGTCATCCTCCTTCAACGAGTTTTAGAAAGTTATAGGGGAGAAAAGAGACAAAGATGCCAGGAATCGACCGTTTTAGTTAACAGCACCTTGGGAGAGAGGTGTGGTTCAGCCATTGTGTTGGAATACTTTCCATGTTACTGCAGTCCCCAGAAAGGCTTATTTCTGCCACCCCTCCCAAGTTTTTCTTTTCAAATCCATCGGTCCTCCAGGCAGAGCTGTGTTCAACAAAGAAATTAACCCTCTCCTTGACTGGAACCTGAGCAATAATATTGAGGATTCCTAATGTCCTTTCCTGGTTGAAAATTCTAGGTTTCTACCTTTCAAAGAGGGGAGGCAGTAGCTTGGTGGCTGGAGGGTAATGAGAAACAATCGATCCATTGGCATCTGTCACTAGGTTCCTGGCACCATGCTGGGGACAGAGAGACAAAAGAGACAGCCCCTGGCCAGGGAGATTTCATTCTCCTGGGGAAGCAAGGCATGGTATGTACACAAAACAATATACAGTTGTTTGGAGGGGATGTGCTCACAACAGAAGGAGCTAGGAAAGGAGTCAGGGGTTCCAGAGGTGGGGACCAGGAGAAGCAACATCCAAGGCACTAAGGACAGCCTAGCAAAGGGGTGGAGATGGGAAAATGGAACATCGACTAGCTCAGATTGGCCAGTATATGAACAGTAGCCTAGAGAGGCTGGAGGCATACAGGGAAAGGTTTAGATGGGGAACCTGGGACTGTGTCTTTTACCCTAGAGGTAGCAGAAAGCTTAAGCTTGGGCAGGGTGGGATGGGGAGGGGATGATTGTTCAGTCAGTCAATAAACATTTTATTAAGCACCTTTTATATGCC
Source organism: Gymnobelideus leadbeateri (assembly GCA_011680675.1). Taxonomy (NCBI): domain Eukaryota; kingdom Metazoa; phylum Chordata; class Mammalia; order Diprotodontia; family Petauridae; genus Gymnobelideus; species Gymnobelideus leadbeateri. The sequence continues at coordinate 305,140 of WOXC01010008.1, read as the reverse complement.
AAGCCACAGAGCTGGAAATACAAAGAAAGGTAAGATGGTCTCTGCCCTCTTGGAGGAGACAAAATGTAAATCAATAACTATGTACAAAAAAGCCCCACACAAGTAAAATGGGGCTAATTAATAGAAGGAAGGTGTTGAGATTTGTGGGGAAGGGGAAAGGGGATTTTATCAGGGACTTGAAGGAAGCCAGGAAGATGGGAGGGGGAGACCACACAGTCAGTTGAGTTGTGTTGCAGGAAAATCCACTTGGGAGCCATCAGGAAAGACTGCAGTGGGGAGAACAAGCTGGGGGCTTTTGCATTGAGTAGTTCAGTGAGAGATGATGGTGCCTGGACCTAGTCTGGCTGTGGTGGGAGTAGAGAAGAGGAATGAATGGGAGGGATACCGAGGAGGGGGAATAGTGTGTGTGGAGGGGGGGGCGGGAGACAAATCTCTTAACTCCTCAGTCTCCAGGCAACTCTCCACACATTCTAAATTGCAGCTGAGGTGCTTATCTGCACTGGTAAAAGGCATTTCCCCACAAGGAGTTCCCCACATCCCTGGTTCAGACCCACCCTATACCACACACCAAAATTTTTCAAAGCTCCATCTCTAAGGCCGCAGAAACCTCTCATTGAATATTGTCAGCTTCAGTTTTAGTGGGAAAATTTCATCAGTGACTATAAAAGGAACACCCAAACAACTCTTATTATGTTAAGTCTTAATGGGTTTTTTTTGGGGGGGGGCAGAGAGACACTTGAGCCCTTATTGATTTTCCAGTGACTCAGACTGGCCCTGGCCTGTTGCCCACCTAACAAATTCAGCCCAGCTTCAGAAAGTTTTGCCTTGACTTCCTCAAGGTGCCTCCTTGCAAGATTATACATTTTTTCAACCTGGGCCCCGCCCCCCCAAGCTGATGGTATGTCCTCAGACTCACAGAATATCTTTCTCTAATTAAGTCAATGCACTTCTTTCTTCACACAGCTCATTGACTGACCAACATGGTTTCTTCAGTCTTGGTACAGGAAGCAGCCTCCCTCCAGATCCTCCCCATCTGGCCCCTGAACAACTCTGACCATCCTCTTGGCAGAACATCAAGTTCACCTTCTAATAAATTGTTGATCTATTTGGTTTCCCCTTTGGGGGGGCCTCATGCTAGTTCTGGATGGAGGAGAAAAGGGGACTATGAGCCCATGAGCCAGGGGTGCCAAGCTGTAAATGGCTTGTGTTCCCAAAGGGTAACTTCATGCCCCATGCTTTCTGGCCTCTGTGCATAAGCGGGTTGGACAGATACTCCTTCCAGCTTGACCCAGAGCTAGGATCCCTGGGACTCCCCTCCTGCTCACCACTAAGAAGGCCCTCTCTTCTTCCTCCCCCGACCTCCCCATCATGGGGCTGAAATGGCCCAGTGTTGGATGGCCCCTGAGGTGGAAGTAAACTTCTCATAGCAATAATATTCCATATGGTGGTTACAGTCAATAAGATTATTTTTAGGGTCAATAGGTTTATTTTCATATGTGAGATCACATTTGTAAAGTACTTAGCACAATTTTCTCTCTCCCCCTTCTTTCCTCCCCTAGATAGAGTTCAGTTTCATTCAGCATTCTGCAGGCTTCTGTGACCACAGTTATGCAGTGTGTGAATAGAGAGCTGGCCTCTGAGGTAGAAAGACCAGGGTTCAGGTCCTGCCCTGACATACCTGTGCCTGCCACTGTGCCTCAGGAAGCAGAGTGCAGCAGGGTAGGGCCTCTCTGGAGAGGCTCCTTACACCAATGTAATTAATCAATACTTGGTGTAGGTGATTGCTTTAGATTCAGAGGGCCTGGGTTCAGATCCTGGGTTCCCTGCCTTCCTGGGTCAGGGTGGAGAAGTCCTTTAATTTCTCTGGGGTTCACTTCCCTGCTTTGTAAAATGCTGGAATTGGGTTGGACCTCTTGGGTCCCTCCCAGCTCTAAATCAACAATTCTTGTGTCTGCACTGGGTAGATCCTTTTGGATGATTGTGGATTGAGAATTGCATGAGATAAGACCAAGATGAACCTGAGGTGGAAATATGGACTGGGTAAGGGCACAGATCCTGAAGAGTGGTGGGAGATCCTTGGGTTCTAAACAGCACAGTCCGGACTGGTGGGGCCAGCTTGTACTGGGCCGGTGGAAGCAAGAATGTTGAAAGTTGGGGCCACATCAGCTAGGAGTCAGCTCAGGACCAAGACTTTGGAATGGTGAGCCTAGCGAGGCTGAGCCACACACAGGCGCCAACCAGTTAAGGCTGGCTGGAGAGCTCCTGGCTGCCCTAGGAAACAGTTGTGTTTGCTTTGGAATTAAGGTGGATCTGAGCGATTCTTTGGCTTGGGTCTGGTTCACTCTTTTCTTCGATAGAAACTGCACATCACCTGGATTTGGAGGGCAGAGGGGCAAGGAGGGGCAAAGCAAAGCCTCCAGGGCAGCTCTCAGAAAGGAGTTGGATGCTTGGATCGGCCTTGGATGGAAGTTGGATCTCTCCCTGTGGTGTTTCTCCAGCTGCCAAATGAATCCTCCTAAAGTACACTTAGAAGATCAAAGATTTTGAGCTGGAAGGAGCCTTAGAATCCATGGGGTCCAACCTCATTTCATAGATGAAGACACTAAGGCACAGAAAGGTTAAGGAATTACCCAACTAGTAAGGTTCTAGGGTGGAGTTTGAACCTGGGCATCTCTGATTCTCCTGGTGCCCAGTCCACTAACATTGCTGCCTCTCCTCCTACTCAATAAACTCCAGTGATTCCCCACTATTGATCAAATGCAGGTCAGGCCCCTTCATCTGCCTTTCAAGGCCTTCAAGGCTACAGTTTGGCCTTTACATTCATTTCTGGATTTATTCCTCCCACCCTTGTTCCCCTAAACAGATCCTTAAGGTTGGTCTATTCAGGATAATACTTTGTTTTTCTGCCTTCTAACTTAAGCATTTCTGATTAAGGCTGTTGTTCATGCCTGGATCTTCCTGCTCTCTGAGTATCCAGATCCCACCCATCCTTCAAGACTCTCCTCAGGGCCTGTCTGCCCTGAACACCCCAGGGTTTCCCTTCTCTGACCTCCTACAGAACTTACTGTACCTTTCATTCTCTCTATATAGCTCATATACACCTAGTTACTTATATATAGCCTTCCCAGTCAGAATGTAAGCTCCTTGAGGGCAGGGATAGGGTTTTTGTATTTCTTTGGGTCCCTGGTGCTTAGCACATCACCTGGGACCTAATAATCACTTAATAAATGCCTGCTGATTGATTGATTAGTCATCTATTGCCTGCTAATTGATTTTCCCAATTTCCCAAACTCTATGGAAAGTGTCTTAGGGGCAGTCTTTGTCAAGATTCACACATGGTAGGTATTGATGTTTATTCACTGGCTAAGTACAACAGTTCTAGAGTTGTCTTTTTGGGGTGACATTCAGACTCATGTTCCCCCTGCCACTGCCCACTGGTTCTGAAAGTGCCAGTCTTGGAGCTCACGGAAGCCTTGGTTCCTGGGCAGATGTATCCTACTTAATATAGTGAGCTGAGTCTATGGAAACCAGATCCATGGGTTAACCATTGTGGTATCATGGCAATTCTGTTGGAAGGAAACAGGACAAGAGCTGCCCTGGGAGAGGGTAGCAGGATGGGATGGGCTTGGGAGAAGCTGGACAGAAGCCACAAGAGTTCTGTTATAGCTCAGCATTCTCTGTAGCCAGGTGCCCAGCCCAGCTGTCTGCACAGTGCCCAAGCAGGGCAAGTGTTTTTCCAGTGCCCTCTAAATGTCAGGGCCTGAGAAGGAAGCTTCACCATATCAGTACCAGAGAGGCTCGTTAGTGCCAGACTCACAGAACCCTGGGGATGAGACTGAGAAACATCAGAGAGGGCCTGGCCTCTGACCTCAAGACCCATCCTTGTGAAGCTGTTCTCTGTTCTGAGATAAGAGGGCTGTGGGGGGTGAAAGGTGCTCCTGTGTGATGGATGATAGATTTTCAGGCAAAGACAGTCTGGAATGTGGTGTCCAGAAGCAGGCTCCTCTCTCAGTCGGTTGTGCTTCTCATAGGCATGAATGAAGGAAGGAGGGCAGTGGAACTTAATTAATTGGCTCTGCACCTGGCCCTAGTGGGGGTTTGCTGGCCTCCTCTGCTCCCAAGAAGGAACAAAGAATATGATAGTCCTTGCTAATGGCTTTGAAATTTAGTGGTCTGCTAAGTCACAGCATAAGGAGGGAGAGAATTCAGGACTGAGCTGAGCAAGATTGTGCCTACAAGTTCTGGCCAATGAGGCATGTACTAGAAAAAATGACATGTTTAAAAAGTAGTGTATGTTTAAAGGATACTAGCTATAGAGGCTACTCTTTTCAATATTATTAAATAATTCTCAGATTATCTAAGAGAGACAGTGGCATGTGGGATGGAAGACTGACTTTGGAATTCAAATGCTGCCTTTATTACATCCTGGCTATGAGCTGCTGGGCAAGTCATGTGATCACTCATTGTCCCAGACAGCACTATTATATGGTAGTTTTGACCATAAATGAGCTAATAATAATAGAAATATATATATAATATTTTGATAATGATATTGTTATTATAGCCCATAAGATTTGAAAAGTGCTATATCTAGGTTAATTGTCATTGGGTCCCCACAGCAATACCATGTCATGTATGTTGTTATGCCCATTTTATAGAAAAGAATCCTATGAAATAGGTGCTATTGTTACTTCTGTGTTGCAGAAGAAGTATATTGAGATTTGGAGTTATGTGGATTGTGCAGGATCAAGTCAGACACTGGTGGAAGTGTAGAAGTTTAATCTGAACCCAGGTTCTCCTGGTTGCCATGCCAGCACTCCTTCCCTATACACTGGGCAGCCTCTGCTTTGGTGAAGGGTGAAAGAAACTGACTGGTCTGGGACAAAAAAAATAGATATCAATGTCTATGTTTATCTATCTATCTATCTACCTATCTTCGTAATTTCCAAGATCTCTTTGAGCCTAAAATTCTCAGATTCTCTAGCTTCCTGGCAGTGGTACTCTCTCCTTAAAAAGCCTGTTCTCCATCAGAGCACAACATCAGAGCCTGCCATTCTCAGCTCAATAATCATAACGTTCTGCTGCCCAGTTAGGGAGTAGAGGAATCACGCTCCCTCTTAGATGTGCCCCCGGGGGTCTTCTGCGGCGCTCCCTGAGTGGAGCGGCTGCCTGCATCCCAGGCTAAGTGGCAGCATCCCGGCTGCCGGGAGATGCTACCTTAAGAAAGCCGACTCCCTCTAAAATGGCCTCGGCTAAGCCATCTCCTCCTCCTCTTCCCACACCCCCGCGCACTCCAACTCCTGAACAGCGTGGGGCTGCATGTTAAGGACCTCTCACCCCCCTGCTTTTCTTCTTTCTCTAAACGAGGGCCACTCAGGCATCAGTGCCAACGAGCCGGGTTCTCTGTGAATTCCAGGAGTTTGTAAATGAGGACACGGACTGGTTTCTTCTCTCCTCCTCCCACTCATTTCAGGTCCGACATTTGCAGAGGCTTCTCCACATGAATGATGGATGATGTGGCCCTGGGGCTTCTGCACCAGCAGTGCCCCCACCCCCAGATTCACACTTGCAGAAGAGGATGCTTTGTCCAGCCAGCTCTTAGGAGGGCTGGGGACGGCTGGAAGGAGATGCCCCAGATTGGGGTCCTGGGCTGGCAGTTGCCAAGATGGCTTCCCAGCTTTCTCTGTGCAGAATATGGAGGGAGGGGGTGGGGAGACTCTTCCTAGACTAACATAGAGTAGACCCGTGCCCAAACGGGCGTGTGCCTGTACATATTTTCTGGCAAAATCAATTTATTTGCATTCCCCAATGGGAAACATTAACTCTCAGTTACAAAATTCTAAAAGACAAACAAATCCTCACATGAATCACACAAAAGCCACAAACCAGACACTAGGAAATGGATTGCGGTGTCTGAGTTTAGGGGTCCTTGCGACATTTCCCCTTCCCCCTCTCTCCCAGAGCACAGATAGTTTAATTGAGCACACATTAACTAGGGCCAGTGATAGTCCATAGGTGCCATGCCAGGGCTGGCCCGGTGATCTCCGTGGCCTAAGGGAAGTGGTCCCCAGCATTCTGTGTTCCTTCAGCCCCTTTGAACAACAGCAAAAAGATCATGAACTCTTACTTAGGGCAATTTACTACACCAGTCATAATATTCATTTCTGTTTATTCATTAAGTGCTCCCATTTGCCCCCAAATCTCAGGCAAAACAAAGCTAGGATGTTCCCACACTGCCCCTGCCCCCAGTCTAACTATAACATCATTGGGTTTACTATTCAGGCTCATTAAAGGACTCGATGCAAACCCCTCAGACCCTGTGTATCACTGGCTGAGGGCATTCCCAGGCGTTGGTGTGCCTTCTCGGCAATTTAGAGTCTTTAAAAAGTACTTACTTCAGAGCTGGGGGTGGGGGGGGGTGCCCAGGGGTCATCTGAACTTGAAAGTACACAGCTTCAAGGTCAGCTTTCTCTCCATAGGTTCCTCAGGGTGAGGAGCAAAAACTCTAAAATCCCTGTTCTCAAGGAGTTTATATTTTTATTGGTGGGACTCATCTAAACAGAGAAGCAAATATAAATGGGGTGGGGGGGGGGGAAGCAAGAGAAGCCTTATGGGGATCTGTTTCTAAGAGACAGAAACAAGAAGAGGCAGCATGTTCTGGTCTAAGGATGGGAGGAGATGGGAAGGTCTGTGGGGAGAAGAGCAAAGAGGTCAGGTTGAGTGTGCTAACTGATTAGAAGGATTGTGGCCCCTTTGATAGAGAGGAGTCAGGAGGAGGGAGGGGTTCCATTTTGGGGCAGGGTAGCTTTGAGGTGCCTCATCCAAGTAAAAATTATGGATAGAAAGCTGGTCCTGTGTGCTCAAGGTTCCAGGGAATGCTTAGGGCTTGGGAATAATTTGGTGGCAGTGATTGAAGGGAACTGATGAGATCTCTAGGAGAGAAAGCTTACAGAGGACAGAAGGAGCCCAGAGCTCTGAGGGACACTTATGCTTGGGGATGGGGCATAGGTGATGACCCCACCCCCACCCCAGACTGAAGGGGAGCCACTAGCCTATTAGGAGGAGGAAAACCAAGGGGAGAGGGGTGGTTAACAAAGAGGAGAACTGAGAATAAATCAATGAAAAGAGCAATTGAGAGAGCTTTGTTAACCCTTAGTTAAAGAGAGAAATTTCAATTAAACATTGGTTTTAGAAGAGTGAGGATAAGGAGGTTGCAAAGTGGGTGGAGGTGAGTAAATGGAAGTGATGAACGCTGGTGGCTTTGGAAAGAGGTTTGATGTTGAAGGGGAGGATGCTAGCTGGTCCATGGAAGGGTCAAGGTCAGGCTTTTTAAGGATGATGGTTGACCTGGGTAGGTTTATAGGCAGTCAAGGAAGAACAAATAGATAAGGAAGGATTGGAACAGGAAAAGATTGTCCCATTTTGTTTTGTTTTGTTTTGTTTTCTCGGAAGAAGCAGAGGCACAGAGAGTTAACTATATTATCCAAGATTATACAGCTAGCTGGTGACTGAATTGAACCAAGAACCCAGGTCACCTGACTACTAACTCAAAAATCTTCCCCCAGAAAAGGACCCGTATGTACACAAATATTTCTAGCAACTCTTTTTTGTGGTGGCAAAGTATTGGAAATCAAGGGCATGCCCATCAATTGGGGAGTGAATGTAATGGAATCCTAGGGTGCTATAAGAAATGAGGAACAAAAGGACTTTATTATAACCTGGAGAGACCTATATAAACCGATGCTGAGTGAAGAGAGCAAAGTCAGGAGAACATTGTGCACAGTTACAGACACATTGTATCTGTGATGACTGACTTTGATAGACTGGGCTCCTCTCAGCAATACAATACCGTAAGACAGTTCCAAAAGACTCATGATAGAAAGGGATATCTACCTCCAGAGAAAGAACTGCAGTCTGAATGCAGATGAAAGCAAACTACTTGTTCTCTCTCTCTTTGTTTTGTTTTGTTTCTTCTTTCTCATTCATTCCATTGGTTATAATCCTTCTTTACAACTTGACTAATGTTTAATGTGAAAGTATTTGTAGAACCTATATCAGATTACATGCTGCCATGGAGGGAGAGAAAATTTGGAACTCAACGGATTATGGAACTGAATGTTGTAAACTAAAAGTAAATAAATAAATTTAAATTAAAAAAAAAAGAAAAAAAGGAAAAAATTTTCCCCTAGGTAGCAAGGGGGCACAGTGGATAAAACTCTGGACCTGGAATTTGGAAGACTCGAATTCAAATCCAGCTTTAGACACTTACTAACTGGGTGACCCTGGACAAGTCATTTAACCCCATTTGCTTCAGTTTCTTCCTCTGTAAAGTGGCAATGACAGAACCTACCGCCCCCCAGGGCTATTGTGAGGATTGAATGACAGTTTATAAAGAGATCTATGAAGAGCTTTGCAGATCTTAAAGCATTATATGAATGCCAGCTGTTACTGTTATCTCTCTGCTTCCATTGTTTGCCCCCTTCCCCCAGTCCTCCATGGGATGCTGGCTTTGGCCCATGGTGCTTTCACATGATAGGCCCACTTTGGTGAATGAATGGGCTGCAATTAAAGCAATTTCCTTGCCTGTCTTGCTCAGACAGCCCTCTAGCCCCCACCTACAACTCCAAAATATTTCTAAGAGAAGCTCCCTGCTCATCCCTAGGAGAAAATCTACTACTCCCCAGAATTCTGGAAAAGAAACAAGAGTTAAGAACGTCCTAGAAACAGAAAATGGTGGAAGAAAAGCTTTGGCCAAAATAGGAGAGTGGGAGGGTCACCCTGACATGCCTTCCCTGGACCCAGCAGGCCTCCCTCCCCCATAGTGTCCCCATAGGTCATAGGAATAGAGAAGAGTTAGAATGTGGGTTCTCATGGGCTCACCAGAAGATAGAAAAGGACCCCCAGGTCGGCCATGAAACAGAAGCTGACTCAGAGGAAGGTGCAAAAGGTGAGAGGCCTCTGTTGGCTATAGAATGTCCAGCAGCCCAGGGAGGTTTCATATGAGGCTCTCTAGCACAGGGGTTCTTAACCTGGGATTCATGGACAGATTTTAGAGGGTCCATGAACTGGATGGGGGCAAATTATGCCTATTACTTTCACTAACCTCTCCCTGAAATTGAGGCCTCACCAGCCTGACTGCTCAAGGGGTCCAGGACACAAAAAGGATTAAGAATCCTGCCTTAGTAGACCACAGAGCCATGATGGTCTCGACAAACTGCCTCCTCAGATCAACCACACCTTCCCTGAGGCCCAATCAATGTTGCCCAGGCAGCCCCTACATTTTAGGAGATCCTTTTTGAAGCCTCCATTTGGGTATCCAGAATTCACAGGACATGGAGGACAGGCCTACAGGTCATGCTTATTGAGAGTTTGGTTCCCATGGGATTTTGAGAAGTCAGGACCTGTGCCCCCAAGCAAGATAACAACATAATCCAGGCAGTCCTGTGTTAAAGAGAATTGTGTTGACCTCAATGCCACCAAAGCTACCACCTCAAGCCCCTGTTAGCCTAAAGGGTGGGTCAAACATCCAAATGATGGCTCCTCCTGCCTTGGAAGCTGCCATTTGGTTGGGGCTGGGGTCCACAATGTGTTGCCTAGAAAAATGTCATCTCGAGCCGGTATTATAGGATCATAAAGATACATTACTGATCCCCTGACCTCCTAGGACTTTGTCCTCATGGCCTGATTTGGATTTGATTTCCCAGGATCCTAGCAGCGTGGACTCCTTGAAGGCAGGGACTTTATATCTTTTATCTTTGGTGTTTGGGGCTCCTAAGTACACAATCTATGTTTGATAAATGAAAAAGCAGGTAGGCTTTCCTGCCAAATGCAAATTAGACTGAAGTTGAATCCCTGGTATAACTGGATGGGCCTAAAGAACTGGGACAACGCTGTGTCCCCAGGCTCTTTATCTTTCATTCCACAATCACTACTATCTCTAAGCATTTAGGATATGGAAGCAACCCTGCCTTTGCTGTGTGAATAAGGAGGAGAATCAGACTTGTTCCCTTGTACAATAAGAGTGTGGATTTAGAATTTTTGTTATCTTGGCCGCTCATTTTTCTCAAGGATTGTTGAACCACGGGCCAAATTTTGGTTTATACAAATAGTTTTGTGGCAGGTAAGTAATATAGTAAATAGACTTCTGGGCCTGGAATCAGGAAGACCTGAGTTCAAATCCTCTCACAGGCAGTTACTAGCCATGTGACTTTGGGCAAGTTATTTACCCCTGTCTGTCTCAGTTCCTCTCTGTAAAATAAAGTGGAGAAGGAAACGGCAAACCACTCCAGTATCTTTGAAAGAAAACCCCAAATAGAGTCACGAAGAGTCAAATACAACTGGACGAGAAGAAGAAATATCTTTGATGTTTTAAAGCTATGAGTGCTGATTTCCTTTTTAGCAATAGTTTTGAATTCAGAATGCTGCCAATACCGTGTTAGCATGCTGTAAGATGTGACCTGTCCAACAGTTTATTGCATAATAAGTAAGGTGATTTTATTTACCTCGTTCCTAACTTTGGCTGGAGGGTAAAAGCAGGAGAATATTAGTGGGATGGGAGCTCCCTGAGGACAGGCATGGTAGGGATCCTGGATATAGCAGTATCTCCAGATTCTGGTCCTCTACCAGAGGCAGAAAGGCAGCAATGAGAGGTAGTTCCTTCTATCCTGCTTCATTCCCAAAGCACTAACCAATCACCCAGAGAGACACCTGCCTCAGTGCCCCACAGCATCGATTCTCCTAGTAGTATAAACACGGGATCCCTGAAGCCCCAATTTGCAGGGTTTAATCATCAGCTAAACTACACATGGAATTGTTACCTATGAACATGAATGTGTAAATCATTAAACTGCGTAAGCGCAGTCTTGGGGAGAGGACTTGAGAAAACACCCTGATTCCAAATTCCAATCACTTTTTAAACCCAAAGCTCTCGCCTTGCTTCATCCTTGGCCTTGTTATTTTTAATTGTTACAGATGGTTTCCTTTCTAACTACTTCTTTTATCCTAATCGCTCGAAGAGCTGGGAAATGTTTAGCAAACAATACCCTTCTTCTTTTTCAAAAATCCCAGTTATTTACCACATACCTCCCACACTGAGCTCTTCCAGCAAGGGAGAAAAACAACGGAGCAAAATTCGGCAAGGAGACAGCCAGGACAGATAAGGTGGGCTGTGTTCGACACCTAGGGTCCTCTGCCTCCCTCCCCCAAGGGGGGTGTGGTCATGCTTTCTTTTCTGGTTGTTTTCATCTCATCCACTGTCGTCATTATGTCTCCTGTGTCCTCTGTATCAGTTTTCCCACATTTCTTGGAATTCCTCATGCTTGTCATAGGCTTATTTGAATTCTCATAATACTCACAATAACAGTAATAACATTCTTGGGCAACTGTTTTGTTCAGTCATTCCCCAACTGACAAGGGCAAGAGTCAGGATAGCCAGCTTGCCCCAGGGAGACCTTCCTGCTTTTAGAAGAAAGCCAAGGACTCCTGCGTGAGGGGTGGGTTCCAGATGGCAACCTTTCGGGCCAACAGGGACAAAAATCATATAAGCAATAAGGATTGTAACCTGTAGGATTGGAGCGAGCTTACAGATCCATTTGGATATGGGCAACCACAGAGAGGGCGGGTGGCTCTGAAAATGTAAAGTATTAGCTTTTTAGCTCAGCACTCCTTCCTTTCCTCAGACAAAGAGCGCCAGAGCCCAGCCCAAGCTTTCCCAAGTTCTAAGGCCTTGGCTGTGTACCTGAGCTGAGAAAGAGAGAGGGAAACAGAGAGAGAGAGAAAGACAGAGACCGGCAGAGAGAGACAGAGAGAGACAGAGATGCCCCTGGGCATTCTGGGTAGTCCAGCACAGCACTGAGACAAGCAGAGTTTATGCTGACCCAGGCCCACCAGGACCCCAACCCAAGTCTAGCCAGAGATCCCTCTGTGGCCCCAGTCTTTTACATAACTCTGGGAATGCTCTAAGGACGGAGCTTCACTGAACAGGAGCCTTTATACCTGTATTCTATCTCCCAGGTGTGTGCCTCAACCTTGCCCTTTTGACCAGGCTTTTGTAGAGGACAAAGCAATGCCATGTGCATGTGAGTTTGATATAGTCCCAGGGAACTCTCCTGAAAGAAAAAGCCAAGAGAAAAAAAGAACCTTTAAGAAGGTGGGACAAGGAGAAGCCTCAAAGAGAAACAAAGAGGCCTCCCAGCAGGGCACCAAAGATGAGCTCCTGTTCTCAGGGGACCAGTTAGGTCATGTCTCAATGTTGCTGGAAGGCAGGTCTCAACAGGTGAGAAAAGAAGGGTGTCCCTCCCACCCACTGTAGCCATAGAGACAGAAGTCTAGAGGACGTCACCTGTTTCCCAAGGTTAGATCTCTGTTTCTCCTTTAAGGTAGACTTTTCCCCAGGTGCTTCTAACAGAATCCTTTGGATTCCTCTAGCAATGATTATTCTTTTAACTCTTGGTGTATCCTGGGGGAGGAGGAGGAGGCTCTAAATCTGTCTTCTAGGGCTACACCATGGGGGCATACATTTCCTGTTCCCCCTCAGGCCACTGACTGGACTCCTTCCCACACTTTGGGTGGGTAGGGCAGACTGCAAGAGGGCAAGGTGGTAACCAGAGGTATACCTTACCAGGTAAGGTAACCAGAGGTATAGCATAAGGAGGAGACACTCTGCCTCTTCCCTGTCTTCTCCCTCTTGCCTCTTTTTGCTTCTGAATGAGAAAAGTCAAGGGGGCCTAGAGTGATGCAAGAAATGAAGAAGGCCCCAAGAGTCAAAAAGGGGGATGCTTTATGTATTAATATACATATATAGATATACATATATATGTATATTACTTACATATATATATACACACATATATGTTGACCATGTGGCTATCACTGGAACTGTCACAAGGACGGGACGTTCTTTTTGCTTTGGGAGGATCCCTCTACAACACAACAACAACATTTATATAGCTAAGGTTTGCCAAGTCAGTTCGGGCCCCCCAAAAATGGGGTGGTGGTAGTGGAATATACCCTGGAGGAATTTGGAGATAAGGTCTAAGCTGGATTCCTTGGAAGGGAAGGATGAGACATGTTTCTGTGGAAGCTTTGGGGCTATAGGAGGGTTGGGTAAGCCCTGGTATTTGATCTGCTTCAGGGGCTGGGGCTTAAGAATGTCTTTGGGATTTTGAAGAAAGGAGAGACAGCCTGGCATTTTGGACAGAAAGTTGATTTGTGAGTCTGGAATTCCTGGGTTCCAGTCCCATCTTTGAGGCCCATCGGCAAGTCACTTAGCCCCTCTGTGTCTCCCTGTCCTAGGCAACTCAGAGTCTGTAAGTTGGAGAAAATGCCCACCTGCATTGGGAGTGAGTTTCTTCACTTGGGAGATCCTGGGTTCCTGTAGACATAATTCGGGGAACACAGCAGGAGCCTTGGGGCTCAAAGTCAGCGTAGGTTGGGCATATCAGAAAGCCTAATTATTCCGGTGCCGGGTTCTGCTCCAGGTGCTAGGGGCAGCAGGCTGAGGGGAGTCTGGAAGGAGGACAGTAGAGAAGGTTGTCTTCATGGGAAGCACTGGGACTGGAGCAGGGGGGCCGCAAACCGTCCCGCTCTGTCTCCTTTGCTGGATTCTTCTCCAGACACACTCAGGCTCTGCCCTGGGGCCTCTCCTCTTCTCCTGCCACATCGCTTCACTGCTGAGCTCTCATGGACCTAACTATTGCTATTTTGCTGAGGATCTTCAAACTCACCTAACTTGTCCCATCCTCTGCTGATCTCCATCTGCCTATTAGACATTTTGATCTGAATGTGCAGTGGGCATCTTAAACTCAACATGTCCCAAGCAGAACTCATTATCTGTGCCCCCATCCCCTACACACACACACACACACACACACACACACACACACGCACACACACGCACACACACACGCACACACACACACACACACCCCTTCTACCTTCCCTGTTATTGTAAAGAGCACCACCATCCTTCCAGTCCCCAGGGATGCCAGCCCGGGAGTCAACCTGGACTCCTCACTTCCTGACCCCCGATGTCCAATCTGCTGCCAAGGCCTGTGGATTTCACCTTTTCAGAATCTCTCCAATCCAGTCCCTTCCCTCCTCAGGCCACTGACCCCACCCTAGTGCAGGCCCTCATCAGCTGTTCCATGAACAAGACCCCTCATCTGTGGGATCCAGATGTTGTTTTGACATCCCTGTGCCTGGAAACACTCACTCTCCTCCCCTGACCACTGACCTCCCCAGCTTCCTCTAAGTCCCAGCTAAAACCCCACCTTGTAGAGGAAGCCTTCGCCAAATCCTCTGAATTCCCATGCTTAGCCTCTGTCATTATCTCCTGATTATCCTGTAAAGAGCTTGAGTTGTATATATTTGTCTGAATGTGGTCTCTTCCCTTAGACTGTAAGCTCCTTGAGGGGAGGCATGGTCTTTTGCCTCTTTTTGTATCCTAAGCCTGGAACCTAGTAGGTGCTTGATAAAGGCATATTGACTAATTAAAGGGGACAGTTTTAACGTTGTGGGTGAACAAGGAAAAAGCTGGTGGATAGATATGGGGGAGGTAGGGATGGAGGGAAGATGGGGTGTAGGAGTATGGAGGGCTCTCACCTCATAACAGCTCTGTAAATAGGGCACATAAGTTTGCTTATGCCCCATTCTACACATTACAGCAGAGACGATTAAGTGACTTTCCAGGGTGATAGAGCCAAAGGGGTACAGTGGCCAGGCTGGACACAAGTAGAATGGGGTACAAAGGTAAGGTAGGTGGCCATTGATAACAGCTGTGGGAAATTGGGGTCACAGGTGATCTGGGGGTCATTTCTTCCCAGTAGGTGCCTCCCATGACAGGTGATGTAGGAGGCCTTTCTTTGTGAAGGGTGGAGTCAAGTAAAACTGAACAAACATTGAATTAGGCAGATTGGTGGAGTAGTGAGTAGAGCCCTAGACCCGGTAGAGTAGGGAAGACTTGAGTTCAGATTCCACCTCATATAGTTGTTAGCTGTGTGACCCTGTTCTAGTCACTGAACTGACTCAGTTTCCTCCTCTGTAAATGGAAGGGCTGGACTTGAAGCCCTCCAAGGTCCCTTCTGGCTCCAAATTTATGGTCCTTTGACAGGTGAACCAGGAATCCTTGACTTCTATCCTGATTCCAGCACAGGCACTAACAAGTCACTGCCCCTTTGGGGACCTTCAGTTTCCTCATCTGGGGGGTTGAAGGAGAGGGGAAGGTTGTACTAAGTGATCTCGAAAGACTCCTGCAGCAATGGCTCATTTTGCTGGAATCTAAAGATGTCAGATACTAACTAGCTGAACCAGTCTGGCTGGGGACAGGAGCCTTCTAGGGAGAGATAACAAAATCAGTACTCTACCCGTCCTATCCCTCGTTAATTCTAGCCTTTGTTTGCTCCTTCGAGGAATCTTTCACCTACAAAGAGGATCCAGGAGAGAGAAAGGATCCCTAATCCATCAAAGACCCCCCCAAATATGGTCTGACACAGACCTGGACTTTGGTCAGCATCCCTGGCCAAGGTGAGGAAAGTGAGGCTGAAAGAGGCCAAGTAACTTGCCCACAGTCACACAGCCAGTCTGTGGTGGGATTGAAACTCGGTCCTCCTTCCAAGCCCAGCTGCCATTAGCACTGGGGAGGTCAAGAAGGATGTCCTATAGGGAGGTAGCGACACCCAAGATGGGCCCAGCCCAGATTCTCCTTTTATAGAATGTGAAGAAACAGAACTTTTAAAGCCGTCCTCGTGTTTCCAAGGAGATCTGCTGCTGTGTAAGTATCCGTGCCTCAGTCTCCTTCTCTGTGAAACGAGGGTGATAATAGCGTCCCCTTTTCAGGGCTCTTGAGAGCATCAAACAAGAGTGTATGTGCAGTCTTCTGCTAACCTTCAGGTCCTAGATAAATGCCAGCTAAACCTTGTTATGATTCCCCAAAGGCCTCATTGGATTGGACCAGCACTTGTTGAACCCACTGGGTAGAGGGCACCGTGTTAATTGAGCTATGGGGCCTATACAAGCTGGGCTGAGACACTGTCGTGACTTGGAGTGTTTGCAGTCTCACAAGCAATGAGGCCCAAAAAGCCAGGATCCAAGATGGGCCAAAGGTAGGGAGGGAAAGCTCCCCTAGTTAGGGTGAAGGGGAACCCCAGCCCCCAGGCCTGGGGGTCTCTGGGATCTGGGCTCCTGCAGGTCTGTCTCCTTAACCAGGGGGAAGGCGGCCTCTCGTTTGGGAGAACTGCTTGAGCAGCTGCTTGTGAAGAAGATTAAATCGATGGTAAATCTGCAGAATGGCCTCATTGCCCGGGGAGACCGCATCCAAGCTGTGAGACAGCTGCAGCGGCAGCAGCCCTGCCCCTGATGAGGGGAAGCCCAGCCATCGCAACCATTCCGCAGGTGAGCCGGCAGATGTGTGCAGGGCTGAAAGGACCAAAGAAATACCTGTCTTTGCTTATCTCAGAATGTCTCACCTGTTGTTTGCTTTGGGGGGATTTTTTTTTTATTTTCAGTGTTTGTGGGAGTGAGAGGAGGAGAATTTCTTTCTTTTTTTTTTTTTTAGAACTGAAAAGGACCCTGTCCATGCCCTCCTTTTTACATATGGGGAAACTGAGACCCAGAGAAAAGGGGTACATATACCAGGTCACACAGCCAATCAGTGACAGATTGACTCAGAGGCAGCTTGGTATACTCTAGACCTCAGTTTCCCCATCTGTAAAATCAGAGGGTTGGTTTAACTGGCCTCTGAGGTCCCTTCCTGCTCTGGATCTAGGAGCCAAGTCTAGGGCAAAGCTGGGAATATACTAGGGACGCTCACTCTGACCTCATTTCCTCAATCCCCTCTTTTTATAGAAGCTATACCCTAGGGTTTCCCAAAGCTCTCCTGTTGAGACAGAACTTGTCTCAGCCCAGAGGCTTCTTGGAAGAACATCCACCAGGCCATCACTATGGTCATCCAGTGCTCCTAGAGAAGGCACCTCCTGGGCTTCACCAGCAGCTCTGGCAGGCAGGAAGGTAGCCGTGGAGGGATTATGACATTGCCTGAGTGGAAGGGAAAGATCTTGGGCAAGGGCAAGGGAAAGGAGTCATCTCCTTGAAGATGGCTCCATTTACTGCCCGGGGATTAGCAACTTCCTGCTTCAGTTTAAACTGAAGAGATGGCTTCAGCTCTTGGATCCTGCCCTGTCTCTGGAGGACTCACGTGTGGTGAACAGGTCTGGGTCCCCCTGCCACTGCCATTGCTCTAAATGGGTTTTTTAGTCCATTACATGGTTTCATTCAAAAGCCTTTTGCTTTTCCACTGTCTGAAGGTTACCCTCTGGATCCAAGACCTTTTGTTTTATCTGTTGCAGAGGGAATGGGTAGGGAAGGTCCGGGACTCATGTTTGAAGTACCTTGTGACCATGGCTTTGTTCCTTCAAATATTGGCACCTTAGTCCTGCTAAAGACCAAAGCTTGAAAAGGCCAAGGTCTCCCACTCTATCGGGGGCCACCTCCAGTCATCCTGATCTAGACCTGGCCCCTGGACCCAGATAGGTCCGGAGAAGAAAGTGAGGCTGGTGACTCTGCACATCCCGGCCTCACTTAAATCCAGTTCGCTTGCATGTCACGGCATCACATCCCTGATGTCAAGGTCCTCTTCGAGAACAAAGGAAGAATAACAACAACAACCTCTTAAGGACAGTTTCCAGCCCAACAGGACCATGGACTTGGGGCTGGCAGGGACCCCAGAGGCCAGAGAGTCCCATTTTACAGATAAGGCAGCTGAGGCCCAGAGGAGCCACGTGGCTTGGTTGACATTTATTATTAGGCTTTGAATATGTGTGATACCCTGTGACTTGGGGAGGTGAAGTCATAGAAAGAGCTGAAAGGGACCGAAGGAGAAATCTTGTCCAACTACCTCATCTACAGCTGAGGAAACTGAGTCTCCAAGAGGCCAAATAATTTGTCCAGTGTCAGAGTTAGTAGTCCGAAGGAGCGAGATTCAAACCCAGGTCCTCTGAATCAAGAACCAACGTTCTTTTTTCTTCCTGTCGTCAGTTTTCTAGATGCTGCTATTGTTCAAATTTTCTGGACAGTTCAATTAGCCATTGGGTCAACAAGTATCTTTAGAGTAATCAGTGTGTGTGTGTGTGTGTGTGTGTGTGTGTGTGTGTGTGTGTGTGTGTTGGGGGTGGTAGTCACTTGATTTCTGACCTGGTGGAATTTAGACATAGTCTAGTTAAGGAGAGAAGGCCAATTTAATTCACCATTAAACAATTAAAGAACAATTATGGATCGAACCATTCCGGCTGCCTCTAAGCCACCTGGGAGTTCAGAGAAGGAAAACAGTGTTTACACAGCAAACCTCATTCTCTTAACAGTAAAACTTTTTTCTTACTAAAGCCTTTTTTTTTACACATCAACTCTCATTGCTGAATATACTCTTCCTCCTATTCCCCCACCCTGTGAATGAATTTTCCTTTTATAACAAACAATAGTTAATATAAACAACAGATCCAAGGATCCTGTCAGAAGGACGAGGTCTACACTTGTGTCCTAACTGGCCACTGGCCAAGGTTGTGCTGGAGCCAGTCCTAACCAGCTAGTTGTTGAAGTTTTCAGTGTGAGCTTTCACACCTCCAATTGGTAAAGCTCATACCTCGGGGCTCACTTAATTGTTTTGTGGATTGTCTCAAGACTTAAGAAAGTGATAGAGAAAGTCTTCCGGATGCAAATTAGACTTAAAAGCCTGCCATAGGTATATTTTCCTCTCCAGGAGGCAGTTATTAAGCATTTACAGACATACTCCTGCTCCTACCTGTCTACCAAAAGGAGGGAGATATATTTCATACTCGTCTGCTCAGGAAGCTTCTTTGGGACCCTTCTGTCCTTGAGAGACCTAGGATTTCACAGGTGTGAACAAAGGACCCTCCTCTCTTAAACGGAGTTCTCTGAAAGCTGCCAGGGTTAAAACTCTCATAACGAAGCCTTAGAATGGTTTTTCAACAACACCCACAAGACTAGTCCATCCTTGAACCCATTCCTAGGATCTCTACAGCTTGGAAGGACTGACAAGAGTAGATATTCCAGAGGCATCATATCCAACACTGAATGCCATTCTGGGAGGTATGGGGGGAAGGACCCTTCCACAGGGAGTAGCTGCGCCCTCAGCTCTTTGGCCTCAGCCCAAGGTGCAAGTACAATGTCAAAGGATTATGGTGGTAAGACGAGGTCTGCTCAGAAGGTCCGTGTGCTTTGCAATTTTCAGAGGAAAGACAATTCTATCCCCCTCTTTTTCATGCCTATCTCTCAGTACCTGCTGATTTGGGTCTGCAAAAGCATACAGTAATATCATCTTGAGTGTCTACAGTACATTAAGCTCTAGAAAGCATTTTTGTTAGAATAGTCCAGTGAAGCAGGGATTTGTATTATTACCCCCTCTAGAAGGGGGGCAAAACCTCAGAGCCCTTTAGTCCGCACATCCCCCCCCCCATTTTGCATACAAGGAGACCAAGCCCCAGAGAAATGAAGTGATTTTCCTCAAGTCACCCCATCCTGGTGCAGACCCCGCCCCTGCTCCCCAGGACTATTGAGATAGCTACAGGAGAGTCTGCCTGCCCCAAGTCTCTCCCAAAGTCAATGTGATTTTTCCCTACTCAGCAAACTCCAAGTACTCCCTATCACCACCAAATGCCTCCCAAGATAACCCACTTTTTGTTGCCCAGCTCTATTGAGGAAATGCACGACCCTGACAGTTCTGCACATTGGTCTTTCTTTTTGTTTGTATTTCTGTCTCAGGCACATAGTCTATAGTAAATGAATAATACACACTTGTCGATGGTGACTTATTGTTGGTCCCAGTTGTTGGACCCTTTGAAGGCTCGCAGAATAAAATCTCTTCCTTTTTCCACCTTCTGAAAGCATTTCTCATCCCCTCACCACCAAGTCTTCTGTTCTCCAGGCTACATCCCCTCAGTTCCTCCAGATCCTTTGTCTACGTGGCTTCCTAACTGCCTTCCAGTTTATGAGCGACCCTCCCTAAAATGAGATGGCCAGAACATCACTTGCACATTAATTAGCACAACCCCCAGTCACTGGGAAATTTAATCAGGAGAATGGAAAATTGGAGATGACTTTTTCCATCTGGAGGCAATATCCCAGCCCTTGGTCTGGCTGTCAATGAGAGTGGCGTGGGACTCTAGCCTCCCTCTCTCTGGACACTGTCCTTCTGTTCACGAAGCCCCAGATCATGTTAGCTTTCTTGGCAGAGACATCACTCTTGACTCATAGCAAACTTGCCGCCAACTAAACCCATAAATCTTTGACATGTGCATGGCCATGAACTTACACCTTTTCCATCCTGCATTCAGACAAAGCCCCCACTGTACCCAGTCACACCGGTCTGTTTCCTCCTCGTCTCAATCTTGAGGGCTTCTCATTCCCCCTGTTGGTTTGGGGGTCCTTGACCATGGGATCCTGTTGATTGCTTCCCAGAGTCTTTAAAAAGAATTCTCCCTTCTTGAAGCCTGGAGTATATGCCAGATTGCCCACTTCTCCCTGTCCTTGTCTGTCTGAACTCTAAAAGTCCCTTTTTCTTGAGGTTCCCATCTCTTCCCATTTAAACTTTGTTGATCAGAATTAACTCCAGAGGAAAGGCTCTGCTCATTGATCACTGTCCCCTCCTGTGAGAGTCTATAACCACATTTCAGAAAAAAGTTCCTCAGACTAGATGGACTTTTCCTTCCATATTCCAATCTAGGGACCAATGGAAGGAAAAATTTCTCCCCCATTTCTAGGTCCAAAGAAGCAGCTTCTTTCCTTAATGTAAATATTTGCCTCCTTTTCATAAAAGTCAGATCAAAGACAGCTTTTCTTTCATCTTGTTACAGTTTCCTTTGAGGGCCAGAGGAACATGAGAAGCCCCAGGCAGTTTTGAGGAGGGGTGAAGGAAGAACATCCATTATGTACAGACCCCTGTGAGATGCTCTTGGGGAGATAAAAAAGTGTTGCTTAAGCTCAATTCTTTCCCTCGTAGGGCTTATACTCTAGCAGGTCCAGCAAAGTAATGAGACATTTTTCAGGGAATCCAATTCTATTCCACCCAAGAAACATTTAACAAGCTCTCACCCTGCACAGGCACTATCCTAGGTTTCGGGAGATAGCCAGAGGGCTACAGCACAGTCACCATTCTGCGGAGGCCATGGGGAGGAAAAGTAGGGAGGAAAAGTATCACGAAACACAAGGGACATTAACGTTAAGTACAAGGGAGACGAGCTAGTAAAGGTAAGGTGAGAGGTGGCAACAGAAACACTGGGACCAGAAGAACAGAGAAAGAAGAGAGGGCAAGGCCTGGAAGGAGTGGGCTGGGGGACCGGGAAGATTTAAGTAGAGGCAGAAGTAGCCCCAGGGTAACAAGGATGGAAAGTGTGTCATTTCTTGTCCAGCCAGGGTATACCATATATTTCTTTTAGTTATTGGAGAGAGTCCAAGCACAGACACATTCAAGGGTGCCATCACCATGGCCTTCAGCTGAGCTCAGAGAAACAAAAGGATTTCGAGTTATGTCGTTAGCATAAGAGAATGTTAGTTCCTTGAGGGCAGGTATTTTTGGGGTCTTTGTTCTCTCACAACTCTTAAGAGTGCCTCGAAGCAGTAGGTGCTTAATAAATGCTGGTTAGTGCATTTTGTGGCCATTCAGAGTTGGAAAATGGGGAGGGAAGGGTGGCCAGGAATTCGAAGTTGGTGGGCATGATTAGAACAAGTCACATGTCAACAGATTGTAATTACAGTCAGTACTTTACAGTAGATCTTGTATCATTAAGGGGAACTCTACAGTTCTTACCTGTCTGATGCCTGGAGTTCTGTTTCAAAACTTTCTGGATCCCCTCATCAATTACTAAATAAAATGTAAACTCCTGACTCTATATTCAAGGACCTCAATGGGTCTTCAATCTCTGCCATATCTTTATTGTTCACCTAGTTTCACATGGGGCTCCTCCTCTGTCCCCATTCTTGCTCTGCTCTCTCCCACCATCTTCCTCCATCTATGGAGTCCTCCCTCCCTCCCTCCAAGGCTCAGCCCAGATGGCCCCTTCTCCAGGAGCCTTTCTTGACTTTTCACTCCCCTCTGCCTCCTCTTCTACTCCTTCTCCCCCCCCCCCATATGAGCTCCCTCTCCTTGTATTTCTCTAATATCTTGACCTGGCCTTTTCATCTGTACACATCCTTGAACCAAAGCCATTTGTGAACATGTTTCTCTTCCCCATTGGATCAAATGGGGTCCACCCCTGTTTTCCAACACCAGGATGGGACCTGCGAAAAGTGGGAATTCAGCCAATGCCCATTGGAATTGATTAAATTGAACTGATAGTTATCATTTGTTTTTTTGTTTTTGTTTTTGTTTTTTTGGAGGGCAATTGGGGTTAAGTAACTTACCCAAGGTTACATGGCTAGGTTTTTGTTTGTGTGTGTGTTAAGTGTCTGAGGCCGGATCCGAACTCAGGTCCTTCTGACTCCAGGGCCGACACTCTACTTACTGCGCCACCTAGCCGCCCTGGATAGTTATCATTTGTTAAGCCACAAGTGAGTCTTCATGACCTCATTTGGAATTTTCTTGGCAGAGATACAGGAGGGGTTTGCCATTTCCTTCTCCAGCCCATTTTACAGATGAGGAAACTGAGGCAAACAAGGTGAAGTGACTTGCCCAGGGTCTCCCAGCCGGAAAGTATCTGAGGCTGAATTTGAACTCATGAAGATGAGTTTTCCCAACTTCAGGCCTGGCCCTCTATCTACTATCCACCTAGGATTGAACCTGACTCTTAATAAGCAGCTTTTTATTTAGTCAATTCTTGTTGAAATGCCTTTTTTAACGCAGACTTCTTTAGGAGGGTAAGAATCGAGACTGTCAGGTTATTGGATTTAGGGTGATTAACTTAACTCCAACAGGGACATAGTGAACTCAGAGTTCATTTCCCAAGACCAGTAAGCATTCTTCTGCCATCTTGTCATCATGCTCCAGCTTTCTCCCAAATAAAGGTCTGCCGCCTGTGACCCTAGGCTGATGGGTGAGCATTCCTCCATGTCCTCCCCGCTTTTCCATCTCTGTCCATCTCCAGGTCATCCTTGCCCCCTTTCTGCCCCCATTTCCTAGCACATACACTTCTCAGCTCTAGCTCTCAGAACAATCCCCAAATCAATACTTTCCACTCCTGGTGAGGAAGTCTCCATCCATTGCCCTCTGACTCCAATCTTCACACTCTCTGACTTCCTTCTCCAAAACCTTGCCTTGTTGGTCACCATTCCCTCAGATGTGCTCTTTTTCTATTAGGTGGTAAGCTCCTTGAGGGCAAACACTGTCTTCTTTGTTCATATTTATATCTCCAGCCCTTAGCACAGTACTTGGCACACAGGAAGCACTTAAGAATATTTTTTATCCATTTATTGCATGCCTACTGTTTACTTGGGCTATAAGATTGTCTCTGTCTGCCAGAAGCTCACAATCTTAGCCTTTTTGTACCCCCATGCAGTCTGATGAAGCCTGCAGATGCCTGTTCATCGTACCTCCCAAAGTCCCCTCTTTCCCACTCACTTCTCTATCCCCTGAACAGGCTTCCTGCATTCAGTCTATCCCCTCTCCAATCCATGATCCACACAAGGGATATTCCTAAAACACAGGTTAGGATCTGTCAGCCTCCTACTCCAAAAGCTTCAATGACTGATTAAGAAAAGCAAACTGCTTTGATTGGCATTTATAACCCCCCTTTCTAGATCAGTTTTATAATCCTGGCCCCCACCCCAGGCACTCTGTATTCTAGGCAGACTGGCCTATTTTTGTTCTTCTGCACAATATCCCATCTCCCACCTCCATGGCTTTGCATCAACTGCCCTCCAGGCCAAGAGTGTGTGTGTGCCTTAAATCTACTTCAAGTTTGGCTCAAGCATCACCTCCTACAAGAGCCCTTCCAGACTTCCTCCAGGTGTTCAGTTCCCCTCTTCCAAATCTCACCTCAGCTACTTAATAACTGTGACAAATCACATCTGGGAACCTCAGTTCCTCCCTCTGTGAAAGGAGTGGCTTGTACTAAACTGTTTCTCAAAACACAGGACCCCAGCCTCTGGCCCTCCCTGATTAGGCTCTTAACATTCATTTTCTGCACAAGGTCATGAATTTACATGAATCACCTTGAGTGCCCTTGGCTGTCCAAGACCAGTGGGACTTGACCTGGGGAACAGCATTGACTGGGCCCAGTAGACTGTCTGCTGCCTTAGTTCTGTCTACCTGATCACAGGATTAATCAGTTGATGGATGCCACCCTTGGGGTACCCCACCAGGGCTGGTTTCCAAACCTAGGTTTTCTCAATCTCAGGTCAGTCACTGACCAGCAGAGAATAATCTCCTGACTGCCCTTATCTCCTGGCCTTGTCCTCCAGTAGTGATCAGTATGGTGTCGCCTCAGTAAACAGTGGGAGGTTTCTGGCTCCCCACCCTCATTTCTGTTCAGTTGCAAATAATATGGTGTAAGCACTTCTTGGAGACCAGATATACCGACAGGAGATCAAAGTGGATACCTCACATCTGTACTTTCTGTTGTCTTTCTGGGCAAAAAACTAAGAGTTTAACCCTTAAATGAAATGAATGATTTGGTTGCCTTTGGGAGGGGGCAGGGAAGCAAGAAGGTCAAGTACATCTAGAGGAGACAAAGTTTCTTTTTTTGTGGGAGAAAATAACTTTGATCTTACTTGTCCTCTGCTCTACAGAAAGGGAGCCTTTACATAAGTTTACACAAGGGAAAACTGAGCCCTTGCCCAAGGGAGAGGAGAAGTAAATAACAGTCAGGTTTGGAACCAAGGGCTCCCTCCAAAGCCAGGGTTCTATCCCCATTTCAGAGCCTTGGCGAGGGAGGGGGGGTGCAATGCATGGTAATTGGTTTTTTTTTAAAGCAAAGCCCCAGTTTCAATGGCCCTTTTCCCATAGAATCTGGTTTACACCTTCCAGAAAAATGGATTGTTGTCCTGGGGTCCCACGATCTGTGAAGAGCCCATGGCCACACCAACAGGTGAGGCTGATTGTGACATCTCTCAAAGCTACTCCATTGAAGTAGTTACATTTGGTGGGGGTGAAAGCCAATCCCTGCTCTCAAGAGCCCACAATCTGGTGGGAGAGACTGCATGTAAGCTGTGCACATATGAGAGATACGAAGGATAAATTGGAGGTGGTCTCATGGGGAAGACTTGCATGGAGGGAGCGTCTTACGGATGGCAGAATTTTAGCTAGCACTTGAAAGAAGCCCAGGAAACCAGGAGATATAGGTTAGTACATGCATTCCAGGCAGGGGCAATGAGTCAATGAAAGTGTATGGAGTAGGGGGATGAAGGGTCTTGTTCAAAGAATAGCAAGGTAGCCACTGCCAATAAATTATATAGCCTAAGCCCATGAGATTGGGATTTAGTACTAAAGGAAGAGAGAAAGTTCATGGGAAAAAATGTTTCTCTAGTTTTTATAAAAAGAAGTGGGGACTTTAGATTAATTAATAAGAGTTTTTATATTTGTAGGGATTTATGAATTAATGTCAGAATAAGTGCCTTGAGTGCCTTTGATCCTAGTAAG
Source organism: Gymnobelideus leadbeateri (assembly GCA_011680675.1). NCBI lineage: Eukaryota > Metazoa > Chordata > Mammalia > Diprotodontia > Petauridae > Gymnobelideus > Gymnobelideus leadbeateri. Next base: position 279,561 of record WOXC01010008.1, on the reverse strand, counting down.
AGAGAGTTAATTAATAATCAATTGGTAAACATTAAGTGTCTACTATGTTCCAGACACCATGCTAAGTACTTAACAGACCAATGGCAGACTGAGGAGTGGGGGTTGAAATGTTTATCAACACCTGTTGGTAATGTTGAACACCTGTTCAATCCCTTAGGCCATCACAATACTCCCACGCCACATGGGATTGCTTCATAGGGTGTAGCATGAAACCCTGGGGCACCATGGTTAAATAATGAAGTTGAAATAATGAAGATTTTACTCTATTCCTTGGCCTCTGGTTCTTGCAAGGCCACCTCCCCTATATAACACTGTCTGCAGCAGCCCCAAGTGCCCTGAATGTCCCAAACAAACACAATCCAGATGATTATGGAGGGACTTCCATTGATGATGAGAGTCAGTCCCACAAGCCTGTTCCAGTCTGAGCTATAGGTAGGCATGGCGCCAGTGGAATCTGGAACCAAAGGACCCTGATTGGACTCTGACACTTGCCTAGATGGGAAACCAAAATGTACAACTGAGGAGAGAAGGAGAATCACATCCTTCCAAGTGAATGGTATAGGACCGTGGGTTCTAGGAATTTCCTCCTTACAAGAAGAAGTCCCACAGGTAGGTGATAGGATGATGACAGACACATTCCCTAGGAAACTGTCCCAGTTGAAATTAAAGACACCATCTTTTTTTTTTTTTTCAGACAGCTAGGAAAGAACATGGAAATGCCCAGAGATACATAACAGGTAAGATTTGTGTTTATCAGTGACCCTAAAGCTAAGTTCTTTGCAGAACTGTACAGGGCAGTTAGCAATTGCATCATCACCACCTTCAAGGAATCTTTTCTGGAGCACCAGCCTGCCCTGGCACTGAGCTAGGCCCAGGTTGGAACAAGCCAGCAGGTGTGGTCCTTTCCTTCTCTGATTGATGAGCTAAGGTGAGAAAAGCCTTGAGCCTCACAATCTGTATCTTCTCACTCCACCCTAGTCACACCCACAAGGAAGGATGCAGCCTTGATCTCACCACTACCCACAAGGGTTTGACTCCATACGGAACTCTGGAATCCCATGCCCTTCTCCTTCTAGGCCTCCTTGGGCCCCATTCCTCCAAAACCTGGTCTCCATCCTACCAGACTCTCCAGCTCCTCCCTACTTTTCCAGTCCTTGTCCTGACCTCTCTCCAAAATGACCTCTTGGCCATCTCAATATGATACCCTTGCCTCACTCTCCTGTTGCTGCTCAATTATTTCCAAATTCCAATCCTAAATTGCTTTCATTGTCAGCTTTCTCTTTTTGCACTCTCACCTGCTGTTGAATGCTCCTGCAGAAAGCCACACAGCTGTGTAGACAAGGACCATGGCCAACTGACATTGTCTAATCTCATTTGGAGCCTCACTACGACACACCTACATCAACTCTGTCACATGCCCTCCACTGACTATTCCAAACCTTCGCTCAAGTCCCCTTTATCAACATCCTGTTCCCTCTCAATGGTGGACCTAACCTCCTACTTCACTGAAGGAAATGTCCCAAGGCTCCTCTCCTCTCCAATTTCATTCTTTAGATCACTTCAGCATATCCCCCCTCCTTCTTTTTCTTTGCTCGGGTCTGAGTAGATGAATTCTTGCCCATGCCAACCTTCTCTCTCTGTGTTGCTTCCTTCCTATCTCTTTCCATCATTCCTTGCCCCCCTCCCTAATTTTTAGCCTCTCTTTATCCACTGGCTCCTTCTCTGCTGGCAACAAACAAACCCAGATTTTCTCTCTCCTTAAAAAAAAATCTTTGCTTGACCTTACCATCTCATCACATTATCCACCATTTCCCCTCCCATCACAACCAAGATCTACACATGTTGTCATCACTTTCTTACTTCCCATTCATTTTCCAGTCTTTTGTAGCCTGTCTTCTGCCTCCAACTCTAAACTGAAACTTCTCTTTCTGAGGTCACCAAAGATCTCTCTCTTGTTAAATCCAATGGACTTTTTTGCAGTTCCCATCCAGCCTTCTTGAGCTCCACGTATGGACACTGTTGACCATGCCTTCTTTCTGTATAGTGACAGGATTGCAGACTTTGGGACCTTGGTGGCCATCTAGGCTAGGCCATATCCAGATTCTCTCCTTGGTGGGTTTTCATGGTGCTGTCCTTGATTGGTTGTTTTCCCACCCATCAGAGTGACCCATTTTAGTCTCCTTCTGTTTGTTGGTCATTCCCATCCTATCCCCTCATGCATGGATAGACCTGAAGCTTTGTCCTCTCCTATGTCTCATTACCCTACCCCATATCTGATCAGTTGCTAAGTCTGGTTGATTCTACCCACATGATATCTCCCATACCTCCTTCCAAGGCCTTTTCTGATCTTTCAGCTATTAGTGGAGCCTACCAAAATTGCTCTATATTTATCCTGTATATGTCCAAGGTTTACTTATATAGGAACATTTCTCCCCCACCCCAGTAAAATGTAAGTTCCTGAGGGCAAAGCCATTCTTCCCTTGGTATCTGGGGGGCTAAGGTAGGATTGGGGTGGCCTGACATACAATAGGTACTTACTTAATGTTCTTGATAGATTAATGGTCAACCATTAATCAACACAGAAAAGTGTAGAATTAAATAAAGCTTAAGGTATTCTTCAATGCCCATAGCACTATTTGAATTGAGTTTTATATATTTATAAATAAGCAAGAAGGGTAAAGACATACTTTGGGCTAGTCATGAGACTCTTTGAACATGGTGGGACCAGGGGAATGGGGTTGTCCTTCCCACCAGTGAAGACCCTTTCCAAACTCATCTCAGGGCCTCCCTGCTGGGAGCAGAAAACTTTGCTTTCAACTTTCTGTGTAGATTAAAAAGAGGGCATTTGAGCTTGAGAAGGAACTTTCTAAGACACAGAGAAGAAAGGCTTCATCTCCCCATAGCCTGGCCTCTCTCAGAGATCCTGACAGGTAGGGGGTAGGGAGGGGGAAAAGAGTATCTACGCGGGGGTGGGGGAAATTGGAGACCAGCTCAGACAAGTCATCAGGGAGGCTCAGAGAAAGTGATTCCTTATGTTGAAATTCTGGCAGACAGTACCAGAGGAGTGTGGTTTGAAGGGGCCCCACTGCCTCTCATTCCAGCTTACTTCCTTTGGGTTTTGAAAGTTTTTCCATGGACCCGATTGCTAAAATACTTGCAAAAACTGAAGTGTGACTTGGGGTATGGGAGGGGACAATTGGGCTCTGTACCTAAGCTAACGTCCCAATTCAGAGTGAACCCCGTAATTAAAGAGTGAATACCCATTACCAGGAGATTAACTGCCAGTCAGCTAAGTGGGAGAATGGGAGACCCAGGATAGGACCCCAGTCTGGCATGGGGTATGATATGGGGCATTCACCCCTGGAGAAAAGGAAAGGTTTCACCTAAAATCTGGGGGCTGGGGAATAAGTGTATCTTTGTGACTTGAGGAATTCAGATTGCTCGAGCAAGCAGGCACATTCCAATACTAAATGCTATAGATATTGATCAGTGTTCGGGGTCCAGAGAAAGCCTGAGACTATAGGATATTTCTACCAGTGTAAAGCTCACCCCTGGCTGTACCAGTCATATCAACCCTGACCTCGACCCTCATTCTGACTGGAGCTGCCTTAATGCAGAGGGAGCCCCCCAGGCAGATGGGCTAAAGTCAATGTGCTTGTTTGTCACACCTGAGACAAGAGGTGTGTGAGCCCCTGAAGTGGAAGTTACTTTACAAAGGCTGAATTTGCTCTTCTCCTTGCAAGTGGCTCCTTTGTCCCTTGATGTGGAAGGAACTGAGTAAGAGAACGTTTGTTGTCCTCTCAGACCAGCCAGCAGGGAATTGGCTGGGGGGCTGCATTTCACACAAAGGACTTTGTTCCTTTCCTAATTTCAGTCTTTGATCTTGGCTGAGTTCAAATATTAAGCAAGAATGTTTTACCTGTGGTTAGAGAAAGAAATCTTGGCTTTCCCTGACCATTAAGAAATGTGCCAGGATTTCCATTCTGTAGCAATCCTAGGCTAAAGATTTCCCCATCTCCTTTCCGCTCTCATCAAGGGACCAGGGAGCTTTAGGGTAGCTCTGTGTGGGGTAAACCTGCTTGTCCTGGAAAGGGGCTCCTCCCTGTCCCCTCCTCAGCACAGAAGACAGCTTGGGCTGCCCTTGGCTGTCAAAGAGGGGGATGCCTTTATCTGCAGGCTGTGGGTCATGGGAGTTGTGGGGCAGGCTTCTGCTGTGAATGAATGAAAGAAACTGGCATTTAGACAACTCTTTAAGGTTGGCAAAGCTTTTTCCATCACCATCGACTCTGAGCCCCAAAACAAAGCTGGGAGATGGGTGCTAATATTATTATTCCTGTTTTAACGATGGAGAAACTAAGGCTGAGAGGAGATTAAGCTTCTTACCCAAGGTCATACAGCTAGTGTCTGAAGTGGGATTTAAGTCCCAATTTTCTTGGCTCTTTATCTAACATTAGACCACTCCTATCCCCAGCTTGAGTTTGTTCTGCCTTGTGCCAACATGGCTTGGCCAAGTAAGAGGCACAGCCTAGGCTCCTGGAATAACCCTTACATAACCCTGAGTGGGCTGTCTTTTAACCAGCTGAGCTGAGGACTCCCATACTCTGTGAGCAGTAATTGTGTTTGGAAGCTCCTAGGGAGAAGAGATTGTTTGGGTCAATCTTTGTCCTGGTAACCTCCTCCCTCCCCGCCAAAAAAGCCTGAAGAACAGTAGGAGCTTAATAAATGCTTGTTGATTTGATTGGTTGATTGATAGCACAGCATTGCTAATGGGAAGGGGGCCTTTTGCAAGGTGGATGTAAGCAGAGTAGTATTTACATACTAAAAGCACAGTCTGGGTCTCCCATATTCTCTCATTAAAATCTAATGTAAATATATAAACACGTGTCCAATATGCCCAAGAAAACCTGGGGGAAGGGTCCTAGCCTAGGGAGGGAGGGGCTATCAGAAGAGCCTTGGAGACTCCCTTTAGACGCTAACCCCAGTATCAAGGTACTTCTTGAAAGAAGAACGGCTCAGTTCTCTTGTCTACACAATGGCTTTCTAAGAGGCCCGGCATATGTAGGCAGTGGCGGATGTAGGAAAAAACATTTTCCCCTCTCTGGGCCTCAGTATCTTCATGTCTAAATCTGAAGGCTAGGCCAGAAAGTCTCTGGGGCACCTTCCAGCTCCAACACTCAATGACTCACTCTCTATACATCTGGAAGGTAGCTCTGGGCAGGCAGGGACCAGACATCCGTTGTCCTTCATTTTGTTCCATATCTATGGAATGTGCAGTTCAATTTGCTGGCTCTCATGGGAGCTTAAATGATTTTTCCAGTTGAAATCCACCTTTTTTTAAAAAAATGTGCAAGGAGAAATATGGGCCATATACCCTCCATGGTAATCTGTGGCCAGGGCAAGCTGGCCTTTCTGCTTTGTGGACTGCTGAGGTCTTGCTGATACATGTGGTTTTATAGCAGAGAAAAAGAAAGGGGCAACCAAGGGAGGGGACCTGACATTCCCAGGCTCATAGATCCAGGGCTCCAGTGGAAGTCAGAGACCATCTAGTCCAAGGCTTTCATCTTTTATATGGGGAAACTGAGGCCCAGTAGTGTGGCAAGATTTGAGCCCAGGTTGACTCTCAAACCAGGGCCCTTCCATCTGTACCATGCTTGTCTCTTTCATGTGTGGGGGCGGTGTTGTGTGCCCACCCTTGACACCCAACTGTGCAGATCATTTCTGCCAAAGAACCACTATCCCCTACCTTGGCCCATTTGCTAATGAGAGAACAAGCTTCCTGTTGGAGGAGGTAGACAACTCAGGCACATACTTAGATATTGCCAGGCAGGTGATGGGCTGGAGAGGAGGGATGCCAGAATTCATACTGGAGAGTCAGAAGTTTTTTGGGCATCACTGGCCCTTGGCTACTGGCTGTGCTCCCTGGGCTGATGACTCATACTGCTTACAGTACTGCTTACAGCAACTCCAGACTGTCCAGGCCTTGGGCCTTCAGGGATGGCCTTTTGGAACTCTCAGGCAGAAGCTGCTAGGTTGCCAGCTCCAAGTCCCACAAACAGGAGGCTCCTTCAGAAACAGAAGCCAGAGGCAAGCTGGATTGTGCAAGGATTCAGGGAAATAGTACTGGGCAAAATTGGGTCTGACAACTCTCCATTCCCTCAGCATTGGTAATGGATAGATAGATGGATGCAAAGAGGGGGCGAGAGACAGGGAAGGAAAGGGGGGAGAGAGAGAGAGAGAGAGAGAGAGAGAGAGAGAGAGAGAGAGAGAGAGAGAGAGAGAAGGATAGAGAGAGGGAGAGAGAGGAGAGAAAAAGAGAGGAAGAAAGAGGCGAGAGAGAAAAGGGGGGGAGAGAGAGAGAGAGAGAGAGAGAGAGAGAGAGAGAGAGAGAGAGAGAGAGTGCAAGCATTTATTAAGTTCACACTCTGGGCCAGGCAGTGTTAACACTGCAAATGCAAATACAAGCAAACAGTTCCAGCTCTCCAAGGGTTTCCACAGCAGTAGAAGACTGCACATTAAGGGGCAGTGAAGGAGGGGGAGGGGGGCAGGAAGAGAGCTGGAGCTGGGCTCATGGTGAAGTCCAAGATCTGAGCCTAGGAAGGGAGAAACTATTCAAGTCAATTCAGTAAGCCCCTCCTATGTGTCAGGCCCTGTGCTAGACTCAGAATACAAAGAGAAAAGAAAAATAGCTCCTGCCCTCATGGAGCTTACATTTTACTCAGGGGTGGGCTGGGGAGAAACAGGTCTACGCAGATGGACAGATAACACATGTACGGAGAAAATGCAAATTAATTTGCCAAAGAGGAGCAACCCAACTTCAGGGAGACCAGAAAATGTCGCCTGAAGGGGACGATTCCCAAGGGGCCTGAGACAAAAACACTGGAGGCTGCCATGCCGACCTGTGGGGACCTAAGCCTTCACAGCAGTCATACACACTCTCACTCCCCCCGCTCTCCCCCCCACCCCCCATTTGGTCTCCTTCCCAGTCTAACCCTCCACACTCCCAGGCTCCAAGCAAACCTTGCCTGAGGATTACTCAGATTTCTGCAGATCCCCAAAGTCCTTTCGCTACAACAGCTGGCAAGGTAGGTGATGCAAGCATTATTATCCCCAGATAAGAAAGAGGTGGGAAGGTGGAAGGGATGAGCTCCCGGGGGAGCTAGCCTGAGGCTGGATTCCCAGGATCTCATGGGCCAAAGTCCGACCCATCCAAAAAGGAATCTCACCCTATGATTTCAACAGCTCTCTCTGAGGCGACAAATAGCTGGAAACTAGGGGTGCGATCAACTGGGAAACAGCTGAGCCCATTATGGTACAGGGCTGTGATAGAGAACTGTAATCCCGTGTGATACTGTAAGAAATGACAAAGGGGCAGCTTTAGAAACACTTCCAAAGACTTGTATGAGCTGATGCAGTGAAGCCTGCAGAACCAGGAAAACCATTTATCATAATAACAACAGATGAAAACAAGCTTGAATGACTGATCAGTGCAGTGACAGATGATTCCAGGGGACTGATTGTCAACGCCAGATGTGGCCTCAGGCTGCACACTGAGAAGCATGTCTTTGGACGGGGCCCACTGGGGGACTTGGTTTGCTAGAGCACGTCTGGAGGTTTCCCACCCCCACCTCCACTGGCAGGGGGAAGGAAAGGAAAGGGGATGGCATTGGAAGGAAGAAAAAAATACATACTTGACAATGGAAAATACGTAATAATTTTTTTTTTAAATCTAATAAAATAAAGGAATCATCACTATAATACTCAGCAAGTCTCTGCTTGAAGATTTCGGAGTAGGAGGAATGGATCGCCTCCCCATGGAAGCCTCTCCCCTTTTTGACAGCCCTAATATTAGGAAGTTTATCTTGATATCAAATCTAAATCAGCCTCTTGGCAACTCCATCCGCCACTCTGGTCCTGCCCTCTGGGGCCGGGCAGACCAGGTGGAATGACTCCTCTGAAGGTAAACGTGAATGTGCCTGTCACCACCTGCCAAGTTTTCTTTTCTCCAGGTGAAACACACCTGAGGCAGTTGCAACACTGTACCATCCCCGTGGCTCTCTGCACACTCTCCACTCCTTGTCCTTCTTAAACCACAGTGCCCAGACCTGAAGGCAGTCCTCCAAAAGAATTTTGACTAGGGTTGGGAATAGAGAGACTGGCCCCTCTCTGTTCTTGGTATTCAAACTCTGGCCTTCTGGCTATTCCACACCACTATGTCTCATGTCTGTCAGTCTATCACAAGGATTATTAAGTACCTACTATGTTCCTGGTACTGGGAAGAAAAAGAGAAAGAAAAAAATGGACCAGAGTGCCTGTCCTGCAGGAACTCTAGATCTCTCTAGGAAAATATATTACAGACACCAGCCCTCTGCTAACACTTTAACAGCCCTAGCTGCCTATCATGGAACTATGATAGATCATTCCCCTTTCAAAGGGCCCCCTGTAATCGTAGGAGTGGATAAGGCACTGACTTCCCTGCTCATCCCCAAAGCATCCATTCTCCTGAGGACACTGACAGCAACCTGTACAGCCACAAATCGCTAACCTTGGCTCTTTCAGAACAAGGACCACATCCATCCTTTTGATGTTGGCCAGCCCAAGGGCAGAGGTTTGGGCATTGGAAAGAGCACTGGTTCTTGGAATCAAAGGATCTGGGTTAAATCATGGCTCTTTAATTTATTCCTTATGTGACTTGAGTCAAGCCTCTCTCTCCCTCTCCCATATTCAGCGTCCTTATCTGTGAATCAAGGGGCTTGAACTCTGTCTCTAAGGTCCCTTTCTGCTATCAGCCCAATGAGTCCTGGGTTTGGGATGATTTCAGGCTTCCGCAAGGACAGGTAGGCTCCGCTAAGGCACACAGAGAAGGGGCTCTTTGTATCTTGTGTTTATGGTCAGAAATGCTTCCAGGAGGGCTCTGTTTGAATGTTCAGAGTCATGCTGGCTGGGATTTTCCTATGTGTGCCCAGGACAGTGGGTGGGTCTGTGAGCACACCAACTCACCCACTCTCATCCCAGAGGTAGGTGCCTGCCCAGTGGGGAAGGTCAATGTTGACTTCAGGAACCCTGATGGAGCAATCGGGCCCCAGACTGGCTTCCTCCGTGGTCCGATCAGCAGACACAGATTTCCTCCCTCGAAGCCCCAGCTGTGGACATCCTCTTGCCAGATGAGTGATGATTCACTTTACTTCCCATACATACATAGCCTCACAAGGCTTGCTGTTTCATGTCATGAGGTAACCTAGCATGGTATGAAAACATTCCTCCCTTCTCCTCTCCCCACCCTCCATAAACTCTGCTGAAGGACCTCCCTTTCTTTCTTTATTAATTTGTTTGTTTACTTTGAGTTTACAAGATTCAGTTACCCAGTTCTCTGAGTTTCAAATTTTCTTCCCCTCCCTCCCCTCCCCCCCACCCCCATGGCGGCATGCAATCAGGTATAGGATCTGCTGATACTTTCACATTAGATGTTAGGTTATAAAGAAGGATTGTAACCAATGGAATGAACAATAGGAAAGAAGAAACAAAACCAAACAAGAAAGAGAAGGAGAGCAGGTAATTTGCTTCAAACTGTATTCAAACTGTTCTTTCTGGTTCTTTGTCTGAATGTAGACATCTCTCTCCATCGTGAGTCTTTGGGAGTTTACTTATAGCCCTGCATTGCTGAGAAGAGTCAGGTCTATCAAAGTTGGCTGTCACACATACACTGTGTCTGTAACTGTGTACAGATTGCTCCTGGCTCTACTCTTCTCACTCAGCATCAGTTCTTATAAGCCTCTCCACGTAGATATGAAGTCCATCTTCCCCTCATTTCTTATAGCACAATAGTATTCCATTACATTCATATACCACAGCTTGTTCAGCCATTCCCCAATTGATGGGCATCCCCTAATGTCCAATTCTTTGCCACCACAAAAAGAGCTGCTATAAATATTTTTGTCCATATGGGTCTTCCTCCCACTTCTATGATCTCTTTGGGATATAACCCTAGAAGTGGTATTGCTGGGTCAAAGAGTATGAAATTATTTATTGCCCTTTGGGCATAGTTCCAGATTGCTCTCCAGAATGGTTGGATCAGTTCACAACTCCACCAGCAATGTATTAGTGTTCCAATTTGTCCACATCCTCTCCAGCATTTATCATTTTCCTGTTTTGTCATCTTGGCCAATCTGACTGGTGAGATGTGATACCTCAGAGTTGTTTTGATTTGCATTTCTCTAATCAACAGTGATTTAGAGCATTTTTCATATGCTTATAGATATCTTTAATTTCTTCCTCTGAAAACTGCCTGTTCATATTCTTTGACCATTTATCAAGTGGGGATCGACTTGTATTCTTATAGATTTGACTCAATTCTCTGTCTATTTTAGAAATGAGTCCTTTATCAGACACATTGATTGTAAAAATTCTTTCCCAATTTCCCACTTCCCTCTTAATCTTGGTTGCATTGGCTTTGTTTGTACAGAAGCTTTTCAATTATTTGTAATCAAAGTTATCCATTTTGCATTTTATAATGCTCTCTAATTCTTGTTTGGTCATGAAGTCTTCCCCTCTCCATAAATCTGACAGGTAAAGTATTCTTTGCTTTCCCAGATTGCTTACAGTTTCAGCCTTTATACCTACATCATGCACCCATTTAGACTTGATTTTGGTATATGGTGTTAGATATGGTCTATGCCCAGTTTCTGCAGCTTCTTCCAGTTTTCCCAGCAGTTTTTGTCAAATAGTCTTTTTATCCCCACAACTGGGGTCTTTGGGTTTATCAAAGAGTAGATTATTATAGTCATTGACTGCTGAGTCTTGTGTACCCAATCTATTCCATTGATCCACTGCTCTATTCCTCAGCCAGTACCAAGCAGTTTTGATGACTACTGCTGTATAATACAGATTAAAATCTGGAATAGCCAGGCCACCTTCCCTAGCATTTCGTTTCATTAATTCCCTTGATATTCTGGGCCTGTGGGAATAGAGGAGGGTCTAGATGGAATTAAGATGAGGGGCCAGGTGCAGACAATGAAAGGGCAGTTAATTAAATGGGAAGGGTTGATAGTCCCAGGCAAACAACAGGGACCTGGGCCAAGTGGAAAAGTCCAGAGGTCCAGATCCCAAAAACATGGTCTTCTTCTTTTAGGGGTTCAGATCCCATCCCCATCACCTACAGTCTGTACTTTAGGGATGGGGTGAGGTCCAAACTAGATCATAGATGGAAAGTGTTTTGTAAGCCTTAAAGCAGAGATAACATCTGGGGCATCTCATAGACTAAAAATGAGAAACACGAGTTGAACACAGGTCTCTCTAAGTCCCTTCACCACAATTCAAAAATGAAGGAGTTGAACTAGATGTACACTCTCTCTCAAGTTACTTAAGAAGCCCAGTGTACAATAGGTCTGGAAATGGAAGGGGCTGACCTCTATCATCTCCATAATTGCTGAAGGACCCTTTCCCTCCCAAATCCCCCAAACTTCCAACAGAATCTGACATGCCCTTGTTAGCACTTGTAAATTCCTAAAGGGTACAGACTTGAGTCTGTGCCTTCACCTTTGACTGGGTTCAACATATATTAGGTGATCAATAAATTGATTATGTACATGCTGTTCCCCCCTTCTCTTCCATTTTTTTGGTCTGTGTATGCCTGGCATTTTGCCTAGTGCCTGGCACTTAATAAATGGATGCTGATTGACTCCCATATGTCAGGCCAATGCCGTCCCTCCACCATGGTGATGAAGCCACTGAATGAGCAAGCAGATGCCCTGGAAATAGAGGAGCTGGGTTCAGATCTCAGATCTGCCCTTTACAATCCCTACGACTCTCTGGGCATTTAACCTTCTGTTAAATGGGAGAACTGGAGGAGAGGGCCTTTCAGATTCCTTTCCTATGACCCTGTGATCTCAGGACTGTAGTGTTCCCCCCACCAAAGTCAGGATCTTGGACTGACCTTGGCAAAGTCACCCTCCCGTTCCCCCGGGAGACCTCAGTGTCTTCATGTGTAAAATGAGTCTTTTTTAGCTCTAAAAGCTGCTTGGGTTCTCTAAAGGCATGGAAAGCTCTCAAGGCTGATGATTTTATGAAACTGCCCAGAGTTGCTGTGACAACCAGCAGTGTTTGCAAGCACAGCTTTTGTCCAGATCTGCCCTATATATCTCCTTTTGTCATTTCTAGTGAATCCAGATGTTTCTTTGGAATCCTGGAGCCCCAGCTGTGGAGCTCCAAATGGTCGGGATTCCTCTCCTTGAAGGAAGAGAGCCTTACTTTGGAGGCAACCTTCAGTTCATTAGCCTTGGGCAAGCTTTTTAATCTCTCTGGGCCTCAGTTTCCTTTTCTGAAAAAATGAGGGTGTTGGCCTCTGAAGTCCTAGGATCATTTGGAGGTGTCAGTTTATTATGTTTCTCTTTCATTCCATCCCTTGTCTTTTTGGGTGTCAAGGAGTCATTCAGTCAACAAGCATTTATTAAGCTCCTACTGTATGCCAGGCTCTGTGCTAAGCACTGAGGATTCAAAGATAGGCAAATGACAGTCCCTGTCCTGAGGGTGCTCACAATCCAAGTCTGTACAGATAAATGGAGACAGGATAAACTGAAGGGTGATCACAGAGGGGAGGCACCAAGGAGGAGGTGGGCTGCGTGGCACAGTGGCATTCAGCCCACCTGTAGCCCCTTCCAATCCTACCTCTACCAGCACAGACTGGCCCCTGCTCTCTGCCTTAGTCTTAGAGAGTGAATGTGATGAGGTATGGGCTCTGGGAACCTCCCTTGGACTCTTGATTAAATTGTCCCTTTTGATGAGGCAAGTCTGTTACTAGACTTCCCACCATTGTTTGTGGTCTCCAGCGACTTCCCACTCTTAATCACTCATTGACCTCATTAACTCCTCCTGAAGACCCTCCCCAAACTCCTCCTCTAGACCACCCCTAGATTCCTCCCACAACCTTCTGTATATAAGACCTGTGGTGTGAGAGCACCATAGAATGACCTAGCACAGACTTACTCTGTGTCCAATACAAGTGAACTTTTAATAAATTTTACTTTTCTTTGGCTGAAAAAACTAGAGTCAAATTCACTGGGCAGGACCCACTGTGTTGGTATTTTGGGTTCTCCAGAGCAATTCTAACCCTCTTAGTGGGTACCCTCTTCAGATGGGCCAATGACAAGGAAAAAGACCTGTCTCCAGTCATGCCTCCAGCAAGTCAATAAACAACTTGGTGAGTCAATCTACATCTATGAAGTGCCTCCTTCTCTGTCCAGTGGGGAGTCACACATACATACATGTGGGTGCTCTGTGCAAAGGAAGATCAATTTCGATCACTTATGTGAAAAAACAATTTCTCTTGGTAATCCCTGACGTGGAGACTCAGAGCTCCCAGTGCCGCCCCCCTCCCAAATTCTTCCTGAGGACATTACTGGTAATAATATTGCATTGATTCTTATCCTGGTCAAACTCTAAACCCAGGCCTGAATTGATATAATCTGCACAGTTTAGGTGGAGATCGATTATTCTTCTGCCTAGATAGCCCAAGACTGGGAGTGGTCTGGTATGGCTGGGGGCTGGTCCCATAGAGCAGGTATGTCCTTTGTCCAGATGGTGGGATGATATCTGCCACTGTTGAAAAGGTATTAAGGGACCTATGTTACATACTCAAGACCTCATTTTAATATAGCCCACCTCCCAGTGTGTTGAACAATCAAGAGCTGATTAGCACCCCTTCGAAGGGCATATAGTCCTGTACCCCCAATCCCAAACTGGGCCAGTTGTGAACTGGGTCCCTTGGGGGGTGCAGTTTTGTACTAAACTCCCATACAGTGCATGTCAAGCCAGCTTGAGAGAAATAAAAACGTGGACACCAAGCCCTCATTTCATTTCTCTCTTAGAACAAACTCTGCTTTTAAATTGGGATTTGACACACACTTTTCTAAGTGTCTTGGGGCTTGGGGGCTAGATGTTTTCCTTCCCTACTTATTTATTCCATCATTGTTTTGTTTTTTTTAACTGAGACAATTAACTCTTGTCTCATGTAGTTTCATTTTTTATTTCTCTAAATATGGCTCTGAAAAACCAGGCTTTGATAAAGTCCATTGGGATTCAAACGGAGCTATTAGACTGTGCCTTTAAACCCAAATCCCTCCAGCTCTGATGGATTGGCAGTAATAGGTGCCAGGCCAAGGCTCACTGGGCAAGTTTACTTCGGGCTTTCAATGGCTCAGAGTAAGTGCAAATAGCAATTGTTTCTGTTTTGGCCAGAAACTCTGAGGGTCTTCCCCTCCCAGACTGATTTGCCTCCTTTCTTGCCTAGCCTTTAACTACTGAATGGGTGTTGCCTCAGACAAACTGAGCCCTGTGAAAGACCTTAGCTTAAAAAGATCAAGGTCTCCCACTACACCTGGATCATCACCAGTCGTCCAGACCTATGTTGGTGACTCTGGAGGAGAGAGTGAAGCTAATAACTCTGTACAGCCTTCCCTCACTTAATTCCAATTCACTTGTGAGTCAAGATATGACCCCCCTGATGCCACTGGTCCCCTCCCAGAATGAAGGATGACCAACTGTCCACCATGCCCTGCACTGTTGGGCTCAGCAAAGGCGGGCCTAGCATCTAGGCCTTCCCAACCATGCACCAAACTAGGACACTGTCTTCCTTCATCAGCATGTCCACATCCTCTCTCATAGGGTGCTGATGGAACACAAGATGTTGGGCTGGAAAGGGCCTAAGCACTCCTTGGTCCAACACCCTCATCTGACAGATGGGAGAGACCCTCCCCCCCGCCCCCAGAAGCAGTAGAGCCAGGATTCTGGCCCTTCTTTTTCTGATCTTCTCCTCCAGGGTTGGCGGTAACTCATGACACTCCTGAGCTCCCGGTGGACGTCCTGAATTCTGAAAGCGAGATTGTTCAGCTCACCCTGGGTTTCAGACGAAGCCTTTTTTTCTATCCTCATCCTTTATACATTGGCACGGTTTCTATGGTAACCCTCTCTCAACCTCGGTGCCCTATTTCCCAGCCATTTTAATGCAGTAGAGTTTACCATAGTGACATTCGGGCGTGCTCAGTTTCTGTGATGGAGCGAACTCAGAATAATCTTGTGGCTTGACCAGCTTCCCAACGTTCAGGAAGAACATGGCAAACCCTATGAGGCCATGGAAATAGTAGCTATTATTCTGGTGAATAAGAGCAGACCTGTGATTTCTTCAGTGCAGGGAGCTCGCCAGGGATGACCATCCTCTCCCAGAGTAGGTCATCATGTGTTCTGTAGTCTTAGGAGGCTACCCGAATTCTAAGGGGAGAAGTGACTTGTCCAGGGTCACACAGCTAATAGAGTCAGAAGCCGTGCCTCTAGATTAGTGGCAATATAGGGAAGTCCCTAGGCTCTTCATTGTACTGCCAAGACCTCTCAGGTCCTTCCAGTGAGTGAGTGGGACCAAGCTCAGGCTTCCAGTGTGGAATGGCTGGCCAGAGTCTGCTCTTCCACTGCTCTCCGAGCTCCAGCTTAGCCAAGTTTGGGAGATTCCCTACTGCCCCAGCTGCCCACAGCAGCTCCTGAAGTGGCCGACCTCTCCTGAGGAGATGGGCTTCCCCCCAGATCAGATCCTGAGATCTGGGATATATGGGGGAAATGAGTCCTTCTACCTTATACAGCCAGAGCCTGGGCTCCCAGGTGTCTGTACTCGAGATCATCCAAAGCATCTTTCTGAAGTACCAGAATGTGACCAGCATTCTCATTTTCTCTTGGCCCCAACAGTTAGCAAGAAAGCAATTAGCAAGGAAGGCTGTGCCATGCTCCCAGCACTGTGCTAGGCACTGGGGGTGGGGGAGGAGTGTCAAAATAGGCCCCCTCCCTGTCCTCAAGGCACTCATATTAGCTTCTTCATCTCAGATCCCCTCCCCCCCATCCCTCTGCCACCTTATCATCCTCTCCAAGCTCATGATCTTCCAGGGTCCTTTCAGGTACCCTCCCCCCATTCCCCCACGGCCTTTGCCTCTCCTCTTGAGAAGCCCCAGTCCACCTCGTTCACCTCTGACCTGGATCAGCTTCTGCTCCACAAGCTACTTTTCCATCAAGCTCTCTCCCCTGTCTTCTCCACCCCCTCCTTCTGTCTCTCTCTGTCTCTGTTTCTGTCTCTCCCTCTCTTTCTCTGTCTGTCTCTGTCTGTCTCTCTCCCTCTCCTCTCCTCTCCTCTCCTCTCCTCTCCTCTCCTCTCCTCTCCTCTCCTCTCCTCTCCTCTCTTCCTCCTTCTCTCTCTCTCTCTCTCTCTCTCTCTCTCTCTCTCTCTCTCTCTCTCTCTCCTCCTCTCTCTCTCTGTCTGTCTCTGTCTGTCTGTCTGTCTCCCTCTTCTCTCTTTCTCCATCTCTCCTCCCCTTCCCCCAGGATGGAAGGGAAGGAGGTGGTGAGGCCTTAGGCTGGTCTAAATCAGCTCCTCCTGTTGTACTGGGTGGGTAGGCAAGGGGAAGCAGGCCTCCTGACGGTCATGCTCAGAGCCCCTCTTCCTCTTGACCCAGGACAGAGGAAGTGTAGCAGCTTCTCCTTTCAGGACAAGGGCAGGGGTGGCCACCCAAGGAGGCTTTGAACTTGAAGCTGCTTCTAACACTCTCCCCTTTATTCAGACCATGTGAGAGTGCAGCAGTAAAGGGAGGCACCTACCTATCTTTCCTCTTTCCTGAACCATAGAATGTTCTATTTGGAAGGAATCCTAGAACTCATTTCAGAGTTCGTGGAGTCTTAAAACAGAAGATGTAAGAGCCTGGAGGGGCCTTAGAACATGGAATGTCAGAGCTGGGAAGGACCTTAAAATGTGGAATGTCAGGGCTGAGAGGAAACTGAGGCTCAGAACAGCAGTTCCCCGATTGCCATTCCCCTCTTCCTTTCTCTGCTCATAGTTCCCTTTGGTCTCCCAAGGCTGACCTGCTCCTCTCCCTAGGCTCCTAACAGCCACTCGAATGCCCTCCACAGCACATGCAGCACACATCTGCAGCTCTTTGGGGCTTCCAAAGTATTTTAAATCACATTATCTCCTTTCACCCTCACAACAACCTTGGAGGGAAGTATATTGTTATCCCCATTTCACAGATGAGGAAATCGAGGCAGACTGAGATAGAGTTAATTTGCCCTAGGGTCACTCAGCTAGGCTGAATTTGAACTCGGGCCTTGCTGTGCCTTTAGCCAGGACATGGGAGGCCTTTCAGCACACGGGCAGATACGGGCAGTCCTGGACAGGATGGCCCCGCCTCCTTTTCTGTTCACACATTTCCTGGAATAAAGGATAACAGATAAAAGTGTAATGGGCGCTCCCTGTGGGGAGGAACTCTTTCTGCTCTCCTTAGCCCAGTGGGGGCCATCTCCCGTCCTACAACTACAGTGCCTAGCCTTGATTGCCATCAAACTTAACCAGGCTAACTGAGGCCTGGGAAAAACCTTAGCTTGAAAAGGCCAGTCTCCTGCATTTGGGGCCATCTCCGGTCATCTCAAGGTGTGTCTCACCACTAGACCCAGGTGGCTCTGGAGGAGAAAGTGAGGCTGGTGATTTTGCACAGCTTTGACAAACCACAGCCTGGCACACAGTAGGTCCTGATGACATGTTTGTTGCCTGACTTATAGAAGACAGTGGGAATCATGGCTCCCCCCCGCCTTTTACACGTCATTACTCGAGGCCTGGAGAGAGGAAAAGGCTGTATTCAAGGTTGGGAGAAGCCCATTAAGTAGCTCTGGGCCCAGGTGGGAAATGGGAGCTGAGCAGGGAAGTTTTGTCATGGTGGGCAGCATGGGAAGAATCTACTTTTATTTCCTTGCAAAATAAAAACAAAAGAAACAGGAGAAGGGTTAACACTGGGTGCCCCGGGGGAGGGGGCGGGGGGTGAGGAAGGGGCTTGTGAGCCAAGGTCCTCGATCTTGGACAGAGTACATAGGAGAGAAGGGAGCGCTGGCAGAGGCCGGAACACTCACTTGGCAGGGAGCAGGAGCTGGTGGTGTGACTTAAAGGAAGCTGAGCCCCACCCCCCCAGCCCAGCCCTCCCCTCTACCCTTCCCCAAACCCTCTCCACCATGGCACCAAGGGGCCTGCAAGTCCAAACATTAGGGAGTGATTTCTTTGTACTGCTTTCCCTGTGCTACATGTAAATGTCCTATTCCTGAGCCATTACCATCCATTACCTGAGTGATCAGCTCCGAAGTCCCTCCATTTGGGGGGTCCTGGTCTTTCTGATACTGACTCTTACTGCTCATGCCCTCCTCTCTGGTCTGGCACCCCCTTCCTTTTTTGGACTATCGGATGCCTGGAACTTTTCTCATCAAAAAAGTCCATCTCCAAACGAGGCAGTAGACACAGCACTGACCACAGAATTCAAATCCAGGCTCTGCCACTTAATATCTCATGACCTTGGGCAGACTTCATCCCTCTGGGCCTCAGTTTCTTCCTCTAAGATGGCCTCCCTCCCAGCTCTAAATTTGTCCCCCTATGGACCCAGGTGAGCCTTCATAATCTTGAGTTAGACTCCCCCTTCTGCACAAAAGGGCCTTCCTCTGTACCCTCACCACTTAGGTGCTTGAAGTTAATGATGGATGCACACTGAGCCCAGGAGGAAGGGTGAGGGCTTGGTGCAAGACACAGCCTGATAGGGAGAGACTTTTCAAAGGGCCATCAATACACCAGCCACATCTACCTCAAATACTTTAACCATCCAGTTCTTTAAACTGCTCTCCTCCCATGAGCTGCTCCTTCACCCCACCTCAGCCACATAGACAGATGGCCAGACCCTTGATCTTGCCATCACCCACAAAATTATCACCCCATGTTCAAGAATTCTCAAATCCCTTTAGTCAGCCATAATCTATTAGCTTTTCACCTTTCCCTCTGCCTTCTCTATACATAATCCTACTCTTCAGTCATACCATAACCTCCAACCCCTCAGTTATCTCTCCCAGGCTATCTGCCCTGCATTAACCATTCCCTCCTTTTCTCCCCATCTTGCCTCCTTGGTGAGACAATTCAACACTTTTTTTTAGTATTTTATTTTTCCCAGTTACATGTCAAAACAATTTTTAACATTTGTTTTTAAAACTTTATGTTCCAAATTCTCTCCCTCCCTTCCCTCATGGAGAAGGCGAGTAGTTCAATGTAGGTTATACATGTGTAGTCATGCAAAATATATCCACAACAGTCATGTGAAAGAAAACAGACAAAATAACCTCAAGAAAAATAAAGAAACTAAAAAAAATGCTTCAACCTGTATTCAGACCATCAGTTCTTTCTCTGGGGATGCATAGCCTTTCTCACCATAAGTCCTTCAGAGCTGTCTTGGATCGTTGTATGACTGAGAATAGCCAAGTCATTCACAGCTGATCATCTTCCAGTATTGTTTAACAACAATGCTTTGGACACAGTACATTTCACTGAAGACAATTCAACTCTTGAATGCCCAGCTGAGACTCAGCCTTAGACCATCCCATCATTTGCCACCTTCCCTCCTATACACTAGCTACTCTCCATCCTTCAATCACCCACCTAGGTGAATTTCCTAAAGCATAGGTCTGCTCATGTCACCCCCTACTCAGTAAACTTTAAGGGCTTCCCTCCAGGACCAAATACAAGGTCCTTTGCTTGGCCTTTGAAGTCCTTCATAGCCCAGCTCCCTCTGACCTTTCCAGTCTTCTTCCACCTTACTGTCAGACAGCAGTCTTGAGTTCAGCGGCACTGGCCTCACAGCTTTTCCACAAACAAGCCCCTCCATCTCTCAGCTCTCATGGCCATTCCCCCATGTCTGGACTGGCTCTTCCTCCTTCACTCCAACCTCTCTGGCTTCCTTTAAGGCCCAGCTGAAATCCCACCTTCTACAGGAAGCCTCCTCCAACTCCTCCAGTATTTATCCTGTATGTAGCTTGCTTCTTATATACTAGTTTGAATATTCTCTCCCCTGTGAGCTTCCTGAGGGCAGGGTCTATCTGATGAGGTTTAGAGTTGGTAGTGCCAGGTCAGGTGAGAAAGAATTCACTTAGACTCTGTGGCCACCTAAGAGCAGTGAGGGTCTTCTAGCCAGAGAGTCAAAAGAGAGCCTGATATTTGGGCGAGTTATGCTTATATGGAGCTTTCAGTATGGTCATGGAGTTTGAGAGGTTTGTATGGGGGTTGAAGATTAGGACAGGATGAAGAAGACAGATGATAGGGTTGGAGACACAAGATAAGGGAGGCAGGAAATTTTATGACCCAGGATGAGGGGAGAAGAGGAATTTTATGGTCCAGGCTAAGGGGGAAGTTTGAAGGTATTTCCAGATAAGGGGAAGAGCCTTCAGGACACCTGCAGGTTACACCATAAACTAGGGAAAGGCAACTCTTAACCCTTAGGGCACTGTTTGTATCCTGTCTTTTGTCTCTCTGTGTATTCCCAGCTCAGCAAAGTGTGTGGCACAAAGTAGTTGCTTAATAAATGTTTATTGAATTGAATTGATTGATGAATTTGTGTCTGGAACCCACTGGGTGGTCTTAGCTAAGCCTAGGTAGACCTTCTAAAAATGACAGGGTTACAAAGGAAATCAATGAGATTGAAATACAACCATCAGACTCCTTTTTAAAAACAAGTCCAGAGAGCCCAGGTTAAGAATCCTAACCCTAAAGGAAGCTGATCTCCCCAGTGCCCACCCCCAGTGTCTCTCCCTCCTCTGAAATGCCCTTCTGGCTGGACCTCCTTAGTTCAGGTCACACACACTTCCATTATATGAGTTACTTGGACTTAGTCTCTCTTAGTCCATGAGCACAAGAGCCAAGAGTCTGGCTCTTTTTCATCACTCCCACAGCATCTTGTACAAAGCCTGGCATATAGCAGATACTCAGTGAACGATGAAGAAAGGGCTCCTTTAGGGAGGCCCTGGGCAGCAGAAAGTGCTGATGGACAAGGAGAGCAGTCAGTCTGGCCAGGAGAAGAATTACACCAGAGATCAAACTAGCCCCTGCCTTCTTGGAGCTCTGTTCTAACGGAGAGCAAAGGTAGCCATTTCTGGAGTTATCTGCCTCCTGGAGGCACGTCAGAGGTCCCTGGATGATGGGACTGGAAGGGACCTCAGAGGCCATTTTACAGATGGGCAAGATGGAGCCCCAGAGGTTGTGACTTGCCTGGGTTCACTCAAGTGGTGGGGGGTGGGACAGGGAGCATGGGAGTAGATCCAGACCTCCCAGATTCCAAGTCCAGGGTTCTGGGAAGCCAGGAACAGGATGGAACTGAAAAAAATGTACTCAATCTTACTTCAATACCAAGTCCTAGACCTTAAATATCAAGATCTTAAATATCTTAAGACCTAAGAGAGTTGTAACTAAGACTTTAACCAGAGGGAGTCTTTGCTGTGCTGGCTGGATGAGGGTTTAGGTTTGAATAACAAAAAAGCTGAAATAGTCTGAAGGTGTGGGCATTCTCACAAAAGAATGATAAGCATTCCCTTAAAGAAAAAACAAATGGAGACTTGAAACTGAGAGAAAAGCAGTTGAGACTGTATGCAGGACTGGGAGATTCCCTAAGGAAAATGAAGCATCTCAGAAAATTCCTTCTTCCACTGGTGGCAAGGCAATCCGTGGGAAATTTTTTGCAAAGGATTTTCTTTCTTTTTCTTTACCTTGTTTCTCCATTTAATTTAGGACCTTTTATTTGGGGAAAAATCATATAGATGAAAGGTATGTCCAAAGTACAGGGGAGGTGCTCGTGGTGGGAAGGGGTGGAACATAAGCTCTGAGCTTGACTGGGAGATTCCCTAAGGAAAATGAAGCATCTCAGAAAATTCCTTCTTCCACTGGTGGCAAGGCAATCCATGGGAAATTTTTTGCAAAGGGTTTTTTTTTCTTTTTCTTTACTTTGTTTCTCCATTTAATTAAGGACCTTTTATTTGGGGAAAAATCATATAGATGAAAGGTATGTCCAAAGTACAGGGGAGGTGCTCATGGTGGGAAGGGGTGGAACATAAGCTCTGAGCTTAATGTTAGAGGAAGCCAGGCATGCCCAGAGCAGTTCCTTCAGCTGATAATTCTGTGCCTGTTTCTGTGAGTCAAACTCTGAGAGAGATTCTGAGATCTACCTGCCTTCAAAGAGCTTCCAATCTAGCCACAGAGATAAAACCCAAACAGATCACTGTAATAAATACTTGAAATTCAAACCATTTGCTACTAGAGGAAAAGGACAAGATGGGTCAGGGAAGGCTGCATGTGGAAGATGTTTCAAGGGAGATCTAGATAGATGTTGCCTGGGAGCGAAGGCCTGGCCAGACCATCAGGTTAAATTCCTCCATAAGCCCTAACCGGCACCCTCTGGGCAGTGAAGAGTTAGCATGAGACTGGTGCTAACATTCTACACTCCCGGATCCCTCCCAGCTATGATGTTCTATGTTCTAAAGTCCCCCCCCCAATTCTGAAATTGCCATGTTCTGAGGTCCTGGACAAGGAAATGGCAAACGACTCCCATATCTTTGCCATGAAAATACTAGTCTCTGGGGTTACGAAGGGTCAGACTCAACTGAGCCACCGAACAACAAGGCCCTTCTAGTTCTGATGTCCCCCTAGATGCTAAGGCCCCAGCTCTAACATTCTATGTTCCATGCTCCAAGGTCCTTCCTGTTTGGGACATGCTATGTCCAAAGGTTCCCAAGGTTTTGGGAACTTGTTGGTTCTCTCACTTAATGTTCTTCTGCCCACCCAAAGGTCAGTAGGCATGAACTAGGGAGGAGGGGGAGAAGGAAGGGTAGGTAGTAGGCACCCACACGACCTTTGCCCCTTGCCTCCCTCCTCATTTTGCTGACCTATAGCTCTGCCAGAGGCCTCAGGCTCCAAGTGAATACTTTGGTCGTGTCCAACTCTTTGTGACCCCATTTGGGGTTTTCTTGGCAGAGATACTGGAGTGTTTGCCATTTCCTTCTCCAGCTCATTCAACAGATGAGAAAACTGAGGCAAACAGGGTGAAGTGACTTGTCCATGGTGACACAGCTAGGAAGTATCTGAGGCTGGATTTGAACTCAAGAATATGAGTCTTTCTGACTCCAAGCCCAGCGCTCTGGCCCTGTACCACCCAGCTGTCCTAACTGAATAACTTGCTTCAAAGATGTAAAAAAGGGGCAGAAGACCAGGGGGATTGTGGCTTTCCCTCTAGCTTAACCTCTCTTTCAGCTCACCTGCTAATCCCCTGTGGCCTATGGCCCCCATGTTTTAACTATCCCCCTTTGCCCAGAGAATAGCCTCCCTTAGCTATCTCCTCACTTCTAGTGGGCAGCTAGGTGGCACAGTGGAGAGGGCACTGGGCTTGGGAGTCAGGACACCCTGAGTTCAAGTCCTGCTCTACACACTGGGTGATTGTTGGGAAAGTCATTTACCTACCTGAGCCTCAGTATTCTCATCTGTGAAGTGGGCCCAGTAACAGCATCTACCTCATGGAGCTGCTGTCAAGGTAAAATAAAGCAACCAATTTTAAGCTCTTTGTAAATGTCAAAGCGCTACATGAATGTGAACTAGTGGTAGTTACACTGAGGAAAAAATGCCACCAGGAAAACCATGGGTTTGGTCAGAGCAGAATTTTTCAGAGGATTGTCCTTTAACTGGACTCAAGGGAGAACCTTGGTTTTGTCGGAGCTTAGGAATGGGGGACCATGGGAGAGGAGGCCCACAGGCTTCAGAGCTGGGAGAACCAAACATCCTCACCTTGCAGATTAGGAAACTGAGGCCCAGAGTGGGCTGTGAATCTAGCGTTCCCCCCAACAAGCCATTCTGCAAAACCAGCTCACTCAAGCAGTTGGGGAGGTGGGGAATTAAAACTAGAGTCAGGATGGAGCTGAGTGTCAGCAGGATTGAGTGAGCTCACCCCTAAGGAGAAGGTATTTTGTCAGAAGCTGGGGAGCAGCCCTTTGGCTCTTTGCCCCAAACGCTCCCCTCCCCCTCCATCCAAGCTTGGGGGCCTTTCTCAGGTAGGAGCTGACTGCCGCCATCACTGCCTGCCTTTTCTAGCTGGGCTCCAGGATCCTCCAGGTTTGCAGCTTTGCAACAACCCCAAAAAGCTGCTGGCACCTCTGTCTGAGCGGAGAGCCTACTCTGGAACATTCCCCACAAGCTGAGCCATCCTCCAGCCTTAATGCACCCAGCACTTTCCTTCCCTGGGTACTTCAGAAGAACAGCTCCGTAGGAGTCATCCTGGACAGGATCTCAGAGAATCCTCTAGGAAAACACAGAGCATCCTTTGCAAACCTTAAAGTGCTGCATAAATACTGGGTATTGTTATTATTCCTCTAACCCTTTCACAGGGGAAGAAATTGAAGCCCAGGTGAAGCAGCTTCCCCAGGATAGCATCCATGATAAGTAGCAGAACTGAATTCGAACACAGGTCCTCTGACCAGAGCTCCTATTGCATTCGGGAGCATAGGAAAACGCCTCCTCCTGCCAAGCTACAGTGTTTACTATGCACTATGAGTCAGAGGCAGCCCTAGAATGCATCCAAAGGGCTCCTGTCTTTTCCTTCCTATGTCCTTATCGAGTGGCTGAGTACTGCTCAGTCCATGAATCGGTCAGTCAGTAAGTATTTATTAAACACATACTGGTGCCAAGCACTGGGGAAAGGCAAAAACAGTCCTTGCCCTCAAGGAGTTTACATTCTGATGGGGGAAGACATCCAACAGGGAAGAACACAGGAGCCATGAGGAAGGTGGGAAAGACAAGGTTTGAAGCAGACTGGCTGCGGAGATGAGTGTGACTGAAGGGATGAGAATCGGGATGGCTGGAGAGATGGCGGTGCCTTTGGTGGTAATAAATCTGGAAGATGGGAGCCCTTGGGAAGAAGGATAATGAGATTTGTTTTGGAAGTGCTGAGTTTGAGGTGGGACACGTCTATGGGAAATGGCGAGCCACGCTAGTGTCTTTGCCAAGAAAATCCCACACTGGGTCACAAAGTGTCAGACATGCTGGGAGAGGGCCAGAAAACAAGTGAACAACATAGGACACACATTCTCCATGGCCAAAAGGCAATTGGTGAGGCATGACTGGGGGGCTCAGAAATCTGGGGATCATCTTCACAAAGCTGCTAACTAAACCCATGGGGGCTGTGAGATCATCCAGTGGGACAGAAAGCAGAGGGCCCAGCACAGAGCCTTGGCAGGCACCGATGATTAATGGACATGTCTTGAATGGAGAACCACCAAAGAAGACTACAGAAGGAGCAGTCACATGGCAAGAGAAGTAGTGCCACAAAGGCCTGTCCATGGGGGTCTTTAATAAATAAGTGATCTTTAAGCACTAAACAAATAACAGCTGTTGCTCACTATGCCCGGGGTACCCAAGGGTCAGAGGGCAAGGGCCTCTCAACCCCCCCAAGTCCTGCCCTCATGGCTCTCTGTCCTTTCCAACTCTTCCTCCAATGTTTATTTTTTTAACTTAGTTTCACCGGGCCAGGAGATGCCCAACAGTGGGCTAGGTAATCCTCACCCACCACTTCCTTGGCAGCAAACCAGTCTGCTGGCAAAGCAGAGATAAGCCCCAAAGAATGAACCAATGCCCCCCCTCCCAAAATGGTGTCCTTAACTTGACTCTGAGGGGGTTGGAACCGAGGAGCTTCCGGCCCAAGAGAAAGCCAGACTTGTCTGTATTCCTGGGCCTCAGGAACTGTGTGTCCCTGGCCCAGTTGTGACTCATCCAGGGATTTGGGGCAGTGCTGGGCCCCTTCTTGGGCCTCTAGTTCTACATCTGGAAAATAAGCCCTCCCAGGGAGCTGTTGCCTGGAGAGGGTTCATGTGTGCAGATGGATGAAGAAGACGTTCCATCAAGGAAGGGATTATTCTGATGTAGACCTTGGATGGCTGCCTCCTCATGGAAAATTGGTAGGGAGACTGTTTCCAGCACAGCCTGCGGGGCCCCTCAGCAAATATTACTTGATACTAATGTGGGGGAGTTCCTGGGAGGGATCCAGCAGCAGTTGGGGACACAGCCCTCAAAGCTGAACCACCAGTTGGGCCTGAGAACAGCTTACTGGGCAGCAACTCCCAGACAACAGTTCACCTCTGGGGGCTTCATCTCTGGGCTAGTCCAGGGGCTCCAGCGCTGGTGCTTTGGTCTTAGGAAGTACCCAGCTGGAAGAGGAAGAGAAAGGAGAAGGGAGTTTATTGAGTCTTTACCCATGGAAACCCAACAACCACAGCTTGAAAGCTGGTGGGGCAGGCTTTGATCTTCCTCCTTGCCTCCCTCTTCCCTCCCCCCACAGATGGAGATGACTTGGGCCCTGAAGCTCTGAGTCCAAAGGGACCAGGAAAGGAAGGCCGATCATTTGCCCCATACAAATTCAGGATTAAAATGGTGCTATCAGAGGCATCTTAGGAGCGTCCCAGGCCTGACAGCAAGGCTGTGTATGTACATAGGACTACAGTCTCTGGACTGGAAAAATCATAGCTCTTGAGTTGGACAGGACCTCAGTCAGAGGCCACATAGTCAGACCTTCAGTATTTTACAGTTATAGAAACTGAGGCCCTTGTCCAAGGGCACACAGTGAACTGAACCCAGGCCTTCTGTCCCCAGAGCCAATGTTCCTTCTACCCCACCAAACTTCATCTGATACTAGAGTAAAACTGACCAAAGGTGTGAAGGAAGCCCCAGTGGGACAGGTCCACCTTGGACACCATAGAGGTAAAGCATCACCTTCAGTTGAATCCAGGGGACTGTTGATGTGCGCAAAGTTAGATGGGCGAGTAGAGACTCCAAAGGAATTGGGTCATGTCCTCTAGCAGGGCAACCCTTGGCTCACCTAGGGCTCTGCCTCTCCCCCTCCAGTCACTCCCTGTCTCTGGGCCCCCTCTGTCAAATGAAGGGGTTGGCTTAGGTTGGATTTCAAGCCTGGGCTGGGCTTCATTTTAGGCAGTCCTTTGTTCAGAGAAATAAGTAATCTGATTAAAAAGTGCTTAGGGGAGAGATGGAGATTTAGGTCCAAGAATCTTGGATTCTCAGCTTTGGAAGGGGCCCCAAAGAGCTGCTCCCACCTCTACCTGTGTGGAGGGCCTGCTCTGGAACATTCCCAACAAGTGGTCCTCTAGCCTTAGCATGTAGACTTCCAGAAGCATTCTGGGATGGCCCTTAGCCCTCTGTGGGTTTCCCATGATCCTAGGGAGAAGAGCCACTAAGCTTCATTTGCACCCACAAGGGAGGGCTGGGCCATGAGGACAAAGTCAGGACTTAAGGAATAACAGATTTGCAACCAGAGTTTCCTAGGTCTGCCAGTGGCAGTAAAACAAACAACAAATGTGGGTTTTGTGTCCTTTCCCCTTTTCTGGCTGACTGTGGAGAAAATGGCTAAAGAAATGGGGCTTCTGGAAAGAGCCTGGATTCCAAGTCAGAGGACCTAGCCTGGAATCCTAGCTCAGCCCCTTATTAGCTGGGTGCCTTGTCCTCTGGGCCTCAGGCTCCTTATCTGTATAATGATCTTGATGAACTCCTCAGATGATGTAGAAAGTTCCTCTTCCAGCTTTAAGTCTCATGACTTATGACCTAAGAATCTAGTTTCTAAGTCACCTCCCCCCCCCCCCCCACATGCCTGTGCATTCCTCTGGGTGTTACACTCAGTTCTAGTTAGACAATAGCTTCATAAAGTAAGAGAAAAAGGGGAAAAAGGGGAAGGACTTTGGGTCTGCTTGGTCTCTTCTGAACAAAATCAGTCTTAAACAAAGTAAACAGCTCTGACCTTCCTGGCATTCTGCTAAGGCAGCTTGGGATTCCTTAAGATGCTTCATTCCTTCCCTTGACTTTGCTCAATCAAGGAATTCTCTCCTTCCCTAGGTCAGGAGCTTATTGCCTCCTGATCAAAGATTCCTTCCCCTGGTCAAAGTCTCCTTCTTTTGGCCAAAGTGTCCTTCATCTGTAGACCCTTCCTATGGTGCTCTTGACCCAGATAATGGCTGGTGCTGCTGCCTCACTAGCTTTACCTCTCACTATTCCTATGGTTCAGAAACACAGAGACTCAGAGGAACCATGGCTGGAGCTGAAAATTCCTTTCTTTTGGGAATTATCAGGACTTAGTTCCTCTGGCTCCCAGGATGATGCATCCCCCAGCCCACACTGTGGCCTCTGAACCTTGAACAGAGTATGCAAAAGTCAGATCTTTTTTATGACCAAGAGTCTCTGGGATTAAAGGGGGAGAGTTCAGAGAAGGCAGGCCATTCAAAAGGTCCTCAGAGACCCAGCCAGCCCAGGTGGTCCCAGGGACTCCCCCCTCCTCTTGTCTATAACCACAGCATGCAGAACAATGCCTGGCCCACTGAATAAGCTCTTGTTGGGTGGTTGAATGAGTGAAGGAATAAATGGATCCCAGCCTGGATCTGGCAACATCGGCCCTTCTGAGGAAGGAGCTTAGAGTCATAGCTCCCTGAGCCAGCCAGACCAGGAGCCTTTGCTGGGCACGGGTTCTCTGGCCAGCCCCATGCCAGGCACTGCACAGGAAACAGATGCTATGTAGCTTACAAATTAGTGGAGAGATGAAGCACAGGTGGGGAGTAATTACGAGCCAACACAAGACAGCATCAAGAACACAAAGGGCTAGCAGCCTGAAAGGATGGAGGCGGTTTAAGAAGCGAAGGGCTGATTGGTTGATGGGGGCTGGAGCAGGCCACTCCTGGAAGGCTTCAGGGAGGAGGATTTGAGCTGGGCTTTGGAGGCTGGGAAGGAGTCCCAAGGGCAGAGAGAGCAGGAGGGCCTCAGAACGAGGAGAGTGAGTGAGGGGATGAGGGACGGGACACAGGCCCAGGAGAGCTGTGTGGTCAGCAGCAGCAATTCTGAGCTTCTGGGCCTTCCCTGCTTCCACTCTCTCTTGTGGCCTTTCTCCCAAAGTATGGTTTTGTGAGCGCTCCTGTCTTGGCACTGTACTGTGTAGCTCTTTTGTTGTGAGAGGTGGAGGTGAAGGAAAAGAGGAACTGATCCTTCAGGAGGAAGCCCCAGGCGGGGAACCTCCCTCCACCAAAGTAAGTAGACAGCATGGTGAGGTTCGTAGTGGGGTGGGGGGTGGGGAGGGGAGACACCAAAAGCAATGTGACTTGTCCAGAGTCAACACCACCTGTGGTGAAACTGGAACCTAGATCTTCCTGAGAACAAAGCCAACTCTATTGACCCCATAGGACACTGTCTGTCCAGTACAATAAAGACTTATTAGAGGGTATTTCGGGCAAACTAAATCTGCACAGCTCAAATCCAGAGATCCAACTGCCCACACAGCTAGCCAGTGCTGGCTGGGGCATTTCCAAAGTCTTGGGGGAATCAGTTCATCCCTATCCTTCCTTTATCATCAGGCAAATTTCAGGAAGTTCTGCCTCAAGCCCAGCTATGAAGAATCAATCAATCAATCAATCAATCAAAATTGATGAATCACCTGCCCTGTGCCGGGTACTGCCCTAACCACCAGGACACAAAAACACACAAAAGACAGTCCTGACCCTCAGGGAGCTTACAATCCAATTGACCATGTGACTTCTAGACTCCTATTCAAAGAAGGAGGTGTTTCTGAGACACTCTAGTTCCAATCACATTCCTGGTCATTTCCTTCTAATGCTTAAAAATATGTTCACTGGGCTCCTTAGTGCATGGGATTAATTCAATTCCAACCTTAACCCCAACCCTAAATGCACACTGATTAAGCACCTACTAGATACCAGATAATACAAAGTCACAAAGATGAATAGAAAAAGACACAAACTACCCTCAATTTACATTCTACTGGAGAGATGTTATCTGTGCACAGTCAACCAACCCATACATACATACATACATACATACATACATACATACGTGTATATATGTACAGAATAGTAGTGGGGAGGAAGTCCCAACAATTCAGGGCCTTAAGAAAGGCCTCTTATAGGAAAAGGAGGTACCTGAACTGAGCTTTGAATGGAGTCAGAGATCCTGAGGGCATCATAAAGTTAGGAACCTCCTAATTTAAAATATAGGAATGACAGATGCTTGGCCAGGAATGGAGTATACCAAACAAAGGGAAGGGGGAAGGTAGCTTAGCATATCAAGAATCCACACTCATGCTCATAGGAGGAAATCCAGGGACCAGAGAGAAAAAAGGAGAGAGCTTTGAGGTGATGATCAAAGGAGTAAGACAAGTGTTTTTGTCATCAGAGTATGCAAGGAAATACCTGAACACAAAGAGGAAGTATGGGGAGGCATCTGGGGAACAGAGCACAAGCCAGGAGCAGAGGTATGATGGGAACTCAGTGAACCACACATCCAGGATGAAGGGTTTTGTATAACTCCAGTTGTACAGAGACTGGTTTAGGTACTAAGGGTATTTAGTCTGAGAAGACTAGACTGAGGGGCAATGGGAGAGGTGTGTTCCAGGTGGAAGGATTATCTTGTGACAGAGGGTTTGGACTTGCTCTGTTGGCCCCAGAGGACAGTCAGGACCTACAGTAGCTAGACGCTGCGGGAGAGGATGGGTATAAGCAGGGCTATTTACTTGGGCAAGGAAAAGGCCCCCTCTTCCTTTGAGACTGGAGTGAAGGAGGAGAGAATGGAAGCCAATGTTGAAGGATTTGAACCGAGAAGGTTGCGGTGAAGACACAGATAGATTCAGGAGGGGCGAGGCACTTGGAGAGATGGGAAGATATGGTCAAACAGAGAAATTTCAGAGTGTTAGGTTATAAACATGGGACTCTTGGATGACAAGATCAAGAGGATGAGCAACCCTATATAGGTGTGGCTGGGGCAGAGTGAGGGCACACATCATGGTGGCTGAGAAGATTCTCCAACTGGGAAGCAAAGGTAGCTAAAGGTGGTCAGAATGAAGGCTGATGTCCCCAAGGTGGTAGGCACAGGACTACTGTGAGTCAGGTACTGGAATCTTGAGAAAGGAGTAACCAACTAGGAGTTCTCAAGATCTGGATGGAACCTCAAAGAAGGAGAGGCTGCTGGATGCCCCTAGCATCCGGATATAGCAGGAATGAGTGAGGAGGATGGCTGCACCCACAGGTCCAGTAAGGAAAGGGGAGCCTGGGGATGGAAGGTCTTCCTTGTGATTTTTTTTTTTTTTTAAAAGCAATTGGGGTTAAGTAACTTGCTCAAGGTTACACGGCTAGTCATTATTTATGCGTGGGTGCTCATTTTCTGAGGCCGGATCTGATCTCAGGTCATCCAAACTCCGAGGCCGGCGCTCTTACTCACTGCGCCACCTAGCCGCCCCTTTAGGGCAATTGGGGTTAAGTCACTTGCCCAAGGTTACACGGCTAGGTTTTTGTTTGTGCGGATTAAGTGTCAGAGGCCGGCTCCGAACTCAGGGCCTTCTGATTCCAGGGCCAGCGCTCTATTCACTGCGCCACCTAGCCGCCCCTTCCTTGTGATTTTAAGGGAATGGAAGGAGCCCAGGAGGAAGAGGTCTGATGTGAAGGGCAGTTGGTTAACAATAGAGTGGGGTCTCCACAAGGCAGTGAAAGACATAGTTGAGTCAAACACACACTAGAAAAGTGGTGGGATGTATGTATTAATGTATTAAAATGTATTTAAAGAAACTTACAAACCGTAAGCTTTCAACTTGCCCCAGAGTTAAAATAAAGACATCTCTCACAGGCCAAGAACAAGGGTCATGACACCATGTCCTCAACCCAGAGAAGTATAAACCAAGCTGCCAGTCACACACCCACCAGTGGCTGTTTGTTTACCTCCAGCTAGTCATTAGGTTAGTGGTGCCCAAGCCCAAATCCAAGACTGTGATGAGATGTGTCTACTGAGACAGGTGCAGGGTGATGCTCTCCCAGCTCAGGTACAGCCCAGGGAGCCCTGCCCAGCAGCCACTGGTAGGGTCCAGCTTTCCTGAAATGAATGGAGGGGAGCTGGTTAGGCACACAATGTAGCTGGCAAACCAGGCACCTCTACATGCTTTTCTTGAGATGGATTTTCCTCATCAAGTCCAATCCTCTTGGATTGAACTCAGTTCTAAAGATTCATTGGAATGGGACTGTTTCTCACTCACATGATAATGATATTGAGTCATTCTGTTTCAGGAACCATGTCCAATAACTCTATCTTCCACCATGTCTCAGAGACACATCAGTACATCTGCTCTAGAGAATATGGAGCAGATGCATAGAGTGTCAGAGCTAGGAGACACCTTAGAACATGGAATGTCAGAGGTGGGAGGGCTTTAGAACATGGACTACCAGGGCTGAGAGAGACCTTAGAACATATCAGATCTTAGACCATGAAATGTCAGAGGTGGGAGAGATCTCCGAATATGGAATGTCAAGAGTTGGGAGGGCCCTTAGAACAAAACACATCTCATTTTGAAGGTAGAAGGAAACTTGGACAATAAAAAATCAATCAATAAGTCGCAAGTCTGTACTAAGCATGTACTATATATATGCCAGGTCCAGTGCTAGGTTCTGGTAATACAAAGACAAAAATGAATCAGCCCTGCCTCTAAGGGGCTTGCATTCTAATGGGAGCAGACAGCATGTACATTCACAGATATAACGTCAGAACTGGAAGACAACTCAGAACATAGAATTTAGACCTCATAAGGAACTTAGGACATGGAGCGCTACTGGTTAGAAAGGACTTTATAAATACTCTCACTGAAACTATTTATTTTACACCTAAGCAAACTGACGCCCAGAGGGACATGCCCAAGGGTGCCCAGCTAGGGAGGATCAGAGTTAGGAACGTAACTTGGGGTTCCTGACTCTCAGGCCATTGCTCTTCTCACAGTCTTATTATTTCTGCTGCTAAGGCTTCTTAGGCAAATTAATGAAAGGAGAATCCAGCTCATAGGAGGTGATTGACCTCCTGGTCTAGACCCTGGTTAGACTATAGCTAGCATTTTGTTTGGTTCTGGCACTGTGCTTTGGCACGCTGCCAACTTGAACTAATGCCCCCTCATAGGGACTCCTACCCCTGAACCATAGTAACTTCCTGGTACCAGCCTTTGTGGACTCTCCTCTGCTGCCAAGCTGGATCATGTCCCACATACACCTTTCTTACCTGTGACCCCGGTATCAAAGGCCACCGAGGTACCTTCCAGCTCTAAACCTTTGCTCTTTTAATTAAGAGTTATCACCTTACCTCCAACTCCCACAAAAGCTTTAC
The DNA here is from genome assembly GCA_011680675.1 of Gymnobelideus leadbeateri. NCBI lineage: Eukaryota > Metazoa > Chordata > Mammalia > Diprotodontia > Petauridae > Gymnobelideus > Gymnobelideus leadbeateri. Next base: position 246,521 of record WOXC01010008.1, on the reverse strand, counting down.
TCAGGACAAAATCACCTCTCTAGAGATAGAAGGCTGTGATAGCCAATCATCTTTTTGATTCATTTTTCTCATTTAATGAAAATCTAATTTTCTCCTCCCCAGCCCCCATCCCTGCCCACCCTCCCACCCCTTTTGAGGAAGAAAAAACCCTGGTACAAGCACCTATAGTCAAGCAAAACCAATTCCACTATCTGCCCTTTCAGTCCATCATTTCTGGACCAGGAGGCAGATGGCAGGTTTCGTCATGAGTCTTCTGGCACCATGGTGGCTCATTTCACTGAACAGAACTCTAAGTCTCTCAAAGCTGATTGTCTTTACAATATTGTCATTATGGCAGAAACCGTTCTCCCCCTTCTACTCACTCCACTCTGCATCAGGTTTGTCCGAACTGTTGCCTTCATCATTTCTTATAGTTCAATAGAATTCCATCACATTCATGTACCTATGTTTGGTTGGCCATGCTCCAGTGGATGGGCAGTCCCTTCGTTTCCAGTTATTTGTCCCAACAAAAAATGCTGCTATAAATATTTTTCCATGTATGGGTTCTTCTTCCCTTTAATCTCTTTAGGGTACAGACCTACTAGTGGTATCACTGGGTCAAAGGGCATGCCATTTCATAGATTTTTGGGGCATGATTCCAAATTGCCTTCCAGAATGGTTAGACCATTCTGCCAACGGACCATTGATGTGTCTCTCTAGCATTTGTCATTTTTCTTTTCCCCCTTCATCTTTACAGATAAAGACACAGAGATACAGAGTGCTTAAAAGCATTATATTATTAAACATGCTACCTCTGGAGTGGGAATTTAAGTCACTTGGCTATTTTGGGCTCCAGGGATTGATTTTGCTTTGCTTTTTTATAACCTTGCCTCTGAAAAGAGGAGGGAAAGGCTTTGTCTCTTAGGGAAGAGTTTCTGGCAGACGGGAGGGGTTATTCAGGGAACAAGGGGACAGACCCTACTCCTGCCTTTTAAGGCCAGCCTTGATTGAGAGCTCTTCCCCAAGCACCTGTTGTGGGCACACATCAACCAACCAGCTGACCAGTGACAGTTAGTGCAGGCTGGGACCAGGCAAAATTTGTCTCATTGTAAAAGCTCCCTGACCCTTACTCCACTCAACTCTGGCTGGCCAGCCTGTGCTAGAATGGCCTGAATAATTTATAGAGAAACCCCAGCCTCCCACCCTTTTAGAAACTTAAAACTGTTCCCTTCCGGGCCAGAGAGACCTGCCCTGAGCAGGAGGGCAGAAGCAGAGCCGTGTTTAGGGGGCCTGGGGCAGGAATGAATTTCCTTAGGCCACCTGGTTTCCGTGGTTAGTGAGCGCTAAACATTCCCAGGTGGAGGAAACTTGACTGGTTCTCGAGTCCGTTCTAAGCCTCTCAACAAGGAGGTTCCGCCTCCTTGTCTAGAATCCATTGTGACTCTCCCCAGGGCTGTCCTTGTGGTCTCACTCAACATGCTCTACGTTAGCTATCCAATGTCACCTCTCTCCCATCCATGCCAATAATAATAACAGTAATGGTCACCAGCTAGCACTTACATAGCAGTTTGAAGGTTGGCAAGACACTTACAGAGAGTATTTCATCTGATCCTACCAACAACCTAGGGAGGTAGGGCTGTTATGATCCCTGTTTATAGTAACTCTCCTGGGCCACACTGCTGCGGATCTGAGGTCAGATTTGAACCTACTGCAGGCTCAGCACCCTATGTTACTTCAGTACCCACCCACCCCCCAAGTAGTCTCCTGGCAGATCTGTTCTTCCAGAATAATCTCTCTAAGATAGGTCCTTCCCCTGCTCAAACACCCTCCATAACTCCTAGCTTCCCTAGGAGGAGACCCTGAGGGAAGAGTCTGTGCAGTCTAATCTTTCCTATCCTCTCCTCGTATTTCACATGACTGTTTCACAAACTCTGGTTCTGGTCAAACTGGATCTGACCCCCAAGATCAACATTCCCTCCATGGGCCTCCATATCTAGCACCGGGTGGGCCTTCAGGTCTGGCACAGCCCACATCCCCTTCTCATGTCCTCATTCAGGCTCTGCGCCTCTTCTTCCCTGAAGCCCTCCCATCTCTGCCCCTATTTCTCAGGTCACTTGCTCCTTACCTATTGACCTATCCTACTCAGAGGGTAGAACCCAAGTTCCTTCTGGGCTGGACCTTCTTTGTGTGCTGGGTGCAGAGTGAAGGGCCTGCCTTCATAGGTGTCTGTTAATGGTTGCTTAATAAATGTTTGTTCCATCAATTGTTTGACAAACAATTATTTAGCACCAACTATGTGCAAGGTATTCTCTGAGACACTGAGGAGGGAAAGCCCTGCAAGAGAAGAGGGCTGGGGAAAGCCAGGCCAGGGGGACTGCCCTTTGCAATGCTCCGGAGGAGGGGCTGGTAGAGGGCTCTCCTCCCTCTACTAACAAGGAGAGTGTGCATGGATGGGATGCTCCAAGGTTGGCAGAGCCCTTGGTATGGGGTAACTCAGTTCTGCCCTGCTGCTCATTGTGTGCCCAGGAGCGGCTGTTTGATTAGCCACTGAACCAGAACCTGTGAGCTATAAAAGGCTCTATCTAACAGCCCAACCAATCTCTCTCTCTCTCTTGTTGGTTGGGGTGGAATGAGGAGGACAGAGCTAGGGAGAAGGAGAGAGAGGGAGGAGAGAGAAAGAGGGAGAGAGACAGAGAGAAGAGAGAGACAGAGACAGAGAGACAGAGAGAGAGAGACAGAGAGAGAGAGAGAGAGAGAGAGAGAGAGAGAGAGAGAGAGAGAGAGAGAGAGGAAAAAAGGAAGGGAGGAGAAGAGAGGAAGGGAGGGAGAAAGGAGAGGAAGAGCGAGAGGGAAAGAGAAAAAGAGAGGCAAGGGGAAAGAGAGGGAAAGAGAAGGAAGAAAGAAGGATAAAGAAGGAGAGGAGAGGAGAGAAGGAAGGAGTAAAAGAGAGGAAGGGAGGGAAAGAGAAGGAAAGAGAAAGAGAAGGGGGCATCCTGGGACTTTTATTTTCCTACTGGAGCCTGCCCTGGGTGCACATGGCCCTGGTGTGACTTCTATCTCTGTTGTCTCTCTTTTCCCGCTCTTAGGTAAAGAGGCATTGGAGACAGCTGCATCCTGGTGAGCTGCTTTGGAAGACCTGAGGAGCCAAAAGGCCAAGTCAGACTTGGCAAACACAGCTCACTTGGACCCACCTGCCTGACCCAGCACTGCAGGGATCACTGGCTGAGATGCTATGCCCTCCATTGAGGGACTGTTGAGGTTTAGGGGTGCTCAGAACCCTCAAGCTTTCTTTCAACCAAAGAAAAACAAAATTCATTAAAAAGCCACCATATTGGCCAAACTCTTAAGAAATCTTACCATTGGCTAGGCTCTTAAGGAGCCCTTTCATGGAAAAGGGATGGGTCTTATATATGGAAAGACTATGGGAAGGATCTAGGGTTGGCCAACTAGTCTGGGGTTTAGGGAGGGTCTTTATGGGAATGGCCAGTAGCTGAGGTAACTAGTGGTCAGACACCAGGAACCAAGAAAATGAGGATTGTAAAGGGTGGGAAGTAGCCAGAGGTAAGGAACAATGGAGGGCTAGGCTAGGTTAAGGGTAACAGATTTGGGCTTGAAAAGCCAGATCAAGTGGGAAGATTCAAGGTGGGGTTTTCCAGGGCCTATGGACAAATAGGACTCAAATTATTTTGGGGCAAGGGGTGAAGGTCTTGGCTTGGGCCTGTACCCCATCAGGACCAACTAGTTCAGCAGCCATGGGACGTTCAGATGTGAGCTCATGACACAAATTTTTTTTTTAGCAGCTGAGTGAATTTGAGCCCACTCTCCCCAGGGACTGCGCTGGAATAGGGGAGAGTATGTCCCAGTTCAGGGGAATGTTTCTGGATTTCTCTTCTTGATAAACTTTTTCTTTAATCCCTTTGTAAGAGTTCTTTGATGTTAACTGGACAAATTGATAGTTAACTAGCCAAATTGACTAATTACTAGGTCAATCAACGATAAAGGGGAGCTATTAATTGTAAAAGGTAACTAACATTGGAGAGGACACACCAGAATGGGGGCTCAAACCAGGAGCACTGGAGAAAGCCCCATGACCCCTTAGGGCTACTCCTAGATTCAGGAGGGGGATATAGTTCACTGTCCTCTAGATGAGGCTCTCCTCTACCAGTGGGGATTGAGTTAAGGACCTCCCAGTCTATAAAGACTTCAGACCAAAGGTAGGAGTAAGAAGTAAAGCTTGGACTCTGGGGATCTGTCTGAGAGGACAGAGGATGACCCATGTTCCATAATGGACAGAATACTGCATGGGGAGTCAGAAGACCCCCTCCCTGTTTGTCCACTTTCTATTGGAATGGCCATGTACAAGTCCCTTCCCTCACCCCCACCTCTTCTGTTTCCTCAGCAGAAAAATCTAGGGGATTGGACTAGATGGGCCTTGCCTTCCTGTGCAGTTCTAAATGGATCATTCTACAGTATTATTTTGTCTGGCTTCTCTTGGTTTTCTCTTGCCCTACTGAATCTGTTCACTCTGTCAGTTGCTGAAGGGGGGGGGGGGGGCGGAAGCCCAGGGTATCCAGGGCCTGGCAGCCTGGCCCAGTCTCTTTCTAGGGCCCAGATGCCCCATCTGTCACTACTTCCTTGGGTACATGAAAAATGAAAATATGAGTCCTCTGCCCCCAAGAGAAAATGAACCTGGGGAAACAGAGACTGTGGGAGGTGGGGCCCTGGCAGTAGGGGGCTAAGCTCCAGAATAGTTCTAGGATTCTAGGTGAAAGTGCTGACTCCTGCCAGGCCGGAACTGAGGGAGTTAATGTTAGCCTCCAGATGGCTGATGGGCCCCTGCTGCCAAGTGCCCTCCCTCCCACTTGTGGTGGTCTGACTCCCTCGGCCTTAGCCAGCTGCTGTTCCGGGGCCCAAGCAGGGGGTGGAGGTGGGACGCTCAGGGGCCTATTTACAGTAGGTGGATGTGGTAACTCTACATACAGTGAAAAGGAGTCAAGCAGGAGACCAGGGGCTAGTCTGAACTCACTCCTAGAAGCCCCCTTCGAGGCCCCAGCAAACTGCCAACTGTCTCAGAGGCCCCATCAGCCAGCTGGGCATCCCGATCTGTGCCCTGCCCATCTCCAGGGCTGCCTTAAAGGCTAAAGGGAGATAAGCGGCTGAATGAGCTCTGAAGAGGGCAAAAGGCCCAACAACAGAAGAGCCCAATCACTACAGGGGGATGGCTTGGTCAAGGAGCACATTCATGTGGTGTAGCCCCCCAGGAGAGAGAGACAGAAACTGCCCAAGAAAGTCACCCAAGCAACCACTGTGAAAGTCCAAAGGGGGCAGATAGATGCGGGAGGGGGGTGAGGCTGGAGGGAGCAGGACTCTACCCCCGACTACCTATGTGACCTCCTCTGGCCTTCGGCTTCCTCCAATGCTCTAGAAGAGCAGTGGAGTCAGTGGTCTTTAAGGCCCTCCCAGCTCTGACAGTGCATGGTCCTAAGACAGCTCCTCAAAAATGGCTGGCCTCCCCAGTCTTCAGTCATGGTCAGCCTCTACCTTAGAACTTGTCTAATAACCAGACTGGATTTGGCATCAGAGAATCTGCCCTGATAACTCACATGTGGCTTTGGACCAGCATCCAGAAATATGCTGGTAGCTAGAGAATATTAAAGAGCCAAAGGCCAGACTCTTGTTGGGCAGTTCTTGGACCAAGGTGTTCCCTCCCCAGTTCAAGTGATGATTTTCCTGAAGTCTGACCACCCCAATAACCTCTAATGGCTCCCTATTACCTCAGGATCAAATAGAAAATCCAGTGTTTGGCCCTGAAAACTCTTTATAAACTGACTCCTTTTTCCTTCTTCAGACTTCTTAGACCTGAATCCCCTTCATATTCTTTACCAAATGGGCGCTCTGGCTTCCTCACTGTTCTCACCAATAAGTCCCCTTGTCACCCCAAGAAGGATGCCCTTCTAGTGAGACATTCCAGACAGGGGTCTCAGGTGCCCCGAGTTCCAGTGGCATGAAAAGTCCCAGGAGCTAAATTTGAGATTCCTTGAGCTTAAACAACAACCTGGTAGATCTGCAGATGAGCTGTCCCCCACGGCAGTCAAAGAGTCAAGGCAACGTCTTGTTCCACAGGCCCAAGGATAGCTTACTGGGGAGAGCCCCCCTTCCTTGTGTATCTGACTAATAGAGAACAAGGTGCTGGCCTACCTCATCATGCCATACTCTCATTACATTATACATACTTGAATCCAAAAGAGTGGTGCTAATGGTGGGATTTCAGGGATTGTGGGCTTGTGGGGAGAGATTTCTCTCTCCCTGTGCTGATTTGTGTTCCCCTTCGATCATACCAGGAAGGCTTCCAGCTCTGTGGTCCACCTTCACTCCCTCATTCCGATGAATGTCATGGCATCACCTCCCTGGTGTCATGGTCCTCTTCGAGAATGAGAGGCAAATAACCACAAGCACAAACATTCAGTAAGCTCCATAGAGGAAACAGTGATATAACCTATTTAGTGGAGAGCATGAGCCTGGAGAAAAGAACCAGATGTGAGTGAGAGCCTGATCAGGTCCAGCCAGGGACAACTTCAAAAGGCCAGGCAAGGGAATCATTCTAATACCCTGGCGTGTCGGTTCCAAACCCAGTTACTGTGATGAATCAGCCTTCTGCCAGGAAGCTCATTCTTTCGTCTAACCTGTCTCCCTTCTAAAAAATACTTTATTTTCTTTGCAGACCTAGGTGGTGGAAGAGCAGGTATACCCCCCGAAACGAGGAAGCTTGAGAGCCTTGCTCAGGGAAGTCACCGTGGGGAGGAAGAGGCCCTGAGGCCAGGGCTGAGTGACCAGGGAGGGTGGCTAAGCTTGGTTCTGGCTTCCTAGGGAATTAAGTTGACTCTTGAGTTCCTGGGGGGATTAAAGATGTGGCCTCAGAGTTGGGTCAGCCTCTCCAGTACAATTCTCTTGCTTCCTCCTGGAAGCCCTTTTGGCCTGGCTAACCCCTGACAAAATTCTTCCCCCAGTTCTTACACAACTGAGGCCTTTAGATTTGTGCTATGCTGTTGGGGAGTGATTGGTGTATGGGTCATGCCTGTCCCATGGTCAGCAAGGTACTCACCATCCCCCTCCCCCACGCCCAGTTCATCACCAAACCTTATGATCTGACCATCATCTGTCTCCCCTCCAATCCCATGGCCACCCTCATTCAGGCTGGGCTGACCAGGGGGCCTGGGATATCACATTTGTCTCTTTCCTACTTGTCTCCTGTTTTTATTTTTCTCGGCCACACAAGGGCCAAAATAATTTTCCTAACGACTCAGGTTGGACCATGTCATACTCCCCTTATCAGCATGGGCTCTTCTGTGGTTCCTGACAGCTTCTGATGCACTTCTGATCTTGGCATTCAAGGCTTTATCCAATGTGGCTCAAGAAAGGTGATGTGGGATAGTAGGGAAAGATCTGTCTCTGGAGTCAGACCCCCTCTCTAGTCAGAGACCAGTGAACAACAAAACTGCTTCTGTGACTTTTGACAAGCCACTTACTGGGTCAGAGTTGCCTCATCTATAAATGAAGGGGCTGGATCAGAGAAGGGACAGGAGCGGTGGCCTCCAGGGTCCCTTTTCAGGCTCTAGCCTCACTCTGATTTTGTTAGGTTCATTCTCTTTTCCCATTCCTTCCATCAGTCGGGTGCTCAGTGGAGCCCAGCATCATAGCTCCTGGCCTCCTCTCTGTAGCTGGTTACGGGGCCAGAAGGAGGGACAGGCATACTCTCTGATCACCATTGCCCTTCTTAGGCACCCCCCACACACACACCTGTCCTCCTTTCAAGCCCCCTCCATCCTGTCCAGCTGCTTGGGGCCCCTTCCCCAAGTTCAGGACCCTCTTCCTCACTCCATGTCAGCCCCTAAGCCCTGGCCTCCAAGTTCCTCAGCCTCCTCACCTCCCATGACCTGTATCTCTAGTCAGGTACAGGAACACTCACACCTTAGATGCCCAGCCCTAGGGGCTGGAATTCCTAGCTCAGATGAGACAATGGCTGTAAAGGGCCCTATAAATGCCAGCTGTTAGCACTAAATGTTTAATGAATTAATTAATGCACTCAAAGCCCTGAGCCGTGCTCAGGGAGTCAGACACCCCACTGCCTTCAGCATAAGCCAAGCAGCATGGCTTCATTCCAGAGATGCTTGGTCATCCTGCTCTTCCTCTGCTTCAGGATTAGTTAGGAAGCAGACAATGGCAGAGAGCCGATCTCTGCCCTTCCTTCTGCTCTTTCTCCTCCACCCACTGTTTGGCTCAGGCTTAGCCAAAGGGAAAAATTTCTCTGGGCACCATCCTGGTACCCTGGGGGTACAGAGTTCTGAGGAAAGGCCCAGGGACATGAGGACTGAACGTTGTCTTAGGGAGGCAGGTGAGCTGTGGGGGGGATCAATGTAACCTCTCTGAGGGCAGAGGCCTCAGAGATTTTTGTTTGTTTTTAACCTCCATAGCATCAGCATGACTCATGCTGGCGGGGTGGTTCAGGCCTGGGAATGAAACGAATGAGACAATCCTAGACCATCAAAGATCCAACAAAAGGAGGTTTACCTAACCGCTGCTCAGGAGCCCCAGCCGTCTCCAGCACTGGGATTTTATATTCTGGTGACCAGGAAGCTTTGCTCCTGCTTGGATGCTTAGTGCCTTGTACCAATGAAGTCTCCAGGATGGTGTCATTGCCCAGCCTCTTCCTCCCCAGGGTGACTTCCCTGAGCAAGGCTCTCAAGCTTCCTCATTTCGGGGGGTGTACCTGCTCTCCCACCACCTAGGTCTGCAAAGAAAATAAAGTATTTTTTAGAAGGGAGACAGGTTAGACGAAAGAATGAGCTTCCCGGCAGAAGGCTGATTCATCACAGTGACTGGGTTTGGAACCGCCACCCCAGGGTATTAGAATGATTCCCTTGCCTGGCCTTTTGAAGTTGTCCCTGACTGGACCTGATCAGGCTCTCACTCACATCTGGCTCTTTTTTCCAGGCTCATGCTCTTCACTAAATAGGTTATATCACTGCTTCCTCTATGGAGCTTACTGATGGTGACCAAGGTCTTCTCCCCAAGCTCCATGAAGGCCCAGCAAGTAGGTAGCCCTGTGGAGGCTCCTGTGGGCAACAGAACCTCTCTGGAGGCTCTGTGGGAGAACGTGGGCACAACCAGAAGGTGTGGATAAGTGGTGACCTGCCAGCACAGAGATCCTACAAGTCTGGTGTGTCCTCAGCACTGGAGCAGGCCATCAGGGGACCCTCGTGGACTGAGGCCCCAGGGAGGGCCCCCTGCCACCCCAGCTCCACTTTGTGTCTTACCAAGTCCCCCCACCCCCACCCCAGGCCCATCCTCTTCTATTTCCTCCACCCCAGACTTGTTCCCTGGGGGCAGTCAGCTAAGCTTTGCTAAAGTATCAGACTGTAATTAAAAGAGGGGGGGCTTAACATGGAACCCAAAAGTGTAGTGCAGGGAAAGGAAGGCACCATTTACAATCTGAACAAATAGGTTCCTGTCACTATTTTGCACCGTATGACCTGCTTTGAAGAAAATCACATCTCTGGGCTTCACTTCCTCATCTGTTAAATAAAGAGAATTGGACCAGAGGATCTCAAAGCAACCTTGGGCTCTGAACCCCAAGACCCTCCCCTATCTGAGTGGAGTGGCACCTCTCACAGGGGAGACCTAAAGAAAACAGGCCAAAAGTCTGAGCCCTGTGACTGAGTGAGGGCTGGGGGCGCTGAGGGAGCAGGTGGTCAGTGCTGCCAGTGACCTCGTGGTGACCGGAAAGGCCTAGCCCGATTGTCAGAAGGGAAGTGGGTCTGGGGAAGGGAAGAATGTTGCTGCATGTTGGGGGAACATGGGAGAAGGGGCAGATGTGCCTCTCAGACAAATTTCCAGCCATTCTTTCACTTCCCCTTCGGGCTGATGTTGGGACAGTTTCTTCCTGATTCTGGAACATGAACGTTTTGTCACTTGTCACAGGGCCTAGACTTGTTTGGGGGCGGGGGGGAGGAAGCTTGACAAATGGCTTCACCACCTCTGGTCGCTCTCCAGCTCCACATGCCCTGCCCAGAACGGCCTGCAGTCCTCCTGAGGTGGTCTGAGTGGGGCAGTGTCTGGGGGCACCACTCCTAAGAGGCTGCCAAGGATACAGCAGCTTCTGGGTGCCTTTGCACAGCATCATTGGGATGCGTGTGGTGAAGGCGGCAGACACAGTGGGGTGGGGGCAGGTGGGGAGCTGCTTTTTTTGTCCTGTACAGAAGACAGCTTATGTTTGACCTGCTGGGTCTGGAGCCATCTAAGAGCTCACAGTAGGCCCTGAGCCCCTCCCCCAGCACCGTGGAAACACACAGCACAGGGAACACAGACCAGCCAAGAGGGAAAAAGTTGCCCAGGTAACCAGGATCCTGGCTGCTGGGGACTCCTTTCAGTCAGAGGCCACTGACATCCATTCCAAACTCTCCACAGCCTGGACCCACAATCTGCCAGATGCCCCACTGCTCACGCCATCCACAGCCTGGAAAGCTAACCCTCCTCACCCCCTTCTCTCAGCTTCCCCAACTACCTTCTTGAGACTTCGTGTAGATCCAACCTTCTGCAGGACGCCTTTCCCAGGCCCCCTCCCCAGTTGCTGGAGCCTTCCCTAAGAGAAGACCCTTCTACTCCATGACCCTTGTATGTTCCATGGTGTTTATATGTTGTTCCCCCTCCCCCTTTAGGAGGTAAGCACCTTGAGTACAGAGGCCTCCCCAGCCCCCAGCTGGCTTAGTGGTCTGGTGCCCAGAGGGGAGCTCATGACTCAGGGATAATCCCCAGTCGTGGCCATGGTTCCCTTCCGATTTCCTGGCTCTCTGGCTGTCCCCCATGCTTGGACTGCTCCCCATTCTCCTCTGACTCCCCTGCCTTCTTTCAGCCCTCAGTTAAAACCCTGCATTCTACAGGAAGCCTTTCCCCACCCCTGCATTCTAACACCAACCCACTGTTGATTATTTCTAATTTATCCTGAAAACTGCTTGTTTGTGTGTAGTTATTTGCAGGTTGTCCCCTTCATTAGACTGGGAGCTCTATCTTTTTACCTTCCTTTGTATCCCCAGTGTCTGGTACACAGTAGGAGTTAAATAAATGCTTATTGACTGAATGCTTCCCAATATTGTTTATCTGATTAACATCTCCCCAGTATCAGTTAACCAATGAACACCAATTAGCTTTTACAAAGAGATATTTACTGGGGAAAGCACCAGAGTGCAATTTCCCTTCACTATCACCACCCACCCTCCTCCAACCAAGAGGTGTGCTCTCTCCCTGTGACACACCTGACTCCTGCTTCAAGAGGTGGTTGGGAGGGAGGTGGTTGTTCTGGCCCTGTGGAGTCCAAAGCCAATGGACTCATTCTGCCTTGCTCAGCTAAGCTGTCTCCTTGCTGGTGTTCCTCAAGGCTGATGAACCCTGTCCTCTGACTGCTGCCACTGCCTCCAGGCCCGGGTTGTTAAAAGGCCCTGGGATGGCTCTGATGGTCTTGTTGGTCACCTGGGTGGTTTCACCAGTCTCCTGGATCTCCAACCTCAGGACATTCCTTCACTTAAGATTTGGTTTGAAGAGACTTAGTAGAAACAAAAGTGCCATGTGTTCATGGACACATGGTGGCTGGTGGGGAAACAAGGCAGTTGGCCTGGCTTTCCCTCTCCTCACCCAGAGACTTATATATAGCAGCTCTTCCTTTCAAGAGTGTCAGGGAAGAGAAGAGAGAGTGTCTGCCAGAACCTTTTGTCCTTTGCCCATTATCCTCTTTGTAGGCCCTTTGTCAACCGTTCAGGGAACCAAGAGGAAACCTTCAGAGGATACCTGTTTGTGCTCTCAAGTGGGGGAGGCAGGTGAGCCGACTCAGCAGGCCTCTGGGAGTGGAACCTCACAGGTGGGACACGCTGTCCCTTCATCAGCCAGTCCCTTTGTATAGTCCCCACTACCTGGTACACAAGTGTTTAGAAAACGTTTTTGGACTGATTCCAACTTTCCATGTCTTGGACTTTGCCCTGGTTCTCCTCCCTCCTCCTCCTTACCAGCTGAATTCCTCCCATTTCTTTCATAGAGAATCTCTTCCAGGAAACTTTTCCAGTTGGGAGAAGCCTGGCCTTCTCCCCCTCCTCAGTCCCAATTTAAAAAAAAAGTTGTGCCCCTTGGGACCTGAGCTTGGCAACTCTTTAAATGTGTTAATCATGCATTCATTTGTATTATAATTAAATATCTTATCCCCCAATCAGACTGAGAGGCAGCTAAATTTCCTGAATCCCAGACAGAGCATCTGTCTGCCTGCAGCCTGTAAGATGTTAGCCCAGATCCTGCTTCAGACACTTAGGGATTATGTATGTGACCCTGAACTAGTAATTTAACCTCTTTCAGCCTCAGTCTCTTCATCTGTAAAATGGGGATGATAATAAATAGAGTAATTATATATCACAGGGCAATCATGTGGATCAAATGAAAGGGTCAGTAAGCATCTATTATACGGGATATAAAGAAAGGCAAAGATAAGGAACTCACATTCTAATGAAGTAATTACTATGTAATTAGTATGCAATATTTAAGGTCACAGAACAAATTATATAAAGGCTTTGCAAACCTTATATGAAGGTACATAATTATTATAATTAGGGCAAAGATCAATACAGTAGGTGCTCAATAAATGCTCGTTGGTCTTAATGGATAAACAAAGGACAATAAAGGAACAAAAAGGACAGAAAGAAGGTATTATCTAACCTTGGATCTCCCCCAAGAGCCAAGCCTAGTAGCCTATAAACAATGGGGCTTAATGTCTTTGCTGAAGCAGTCAGTGACTGAAAGCAAGTTTTAAGGTATGTATGAGAGGACACCTGGCAGAATATTTTTCCCCCAGTCAAGCAATCTTTTTTAGAAATTGCTTTTCACTCTGTAAAAGTTTTCCTGCTTAACCTCCAAAACCCCCTTCCATTGAAAACAAAAGTAAAAATAAAACCCAAACCCTATAAAAACCATGATGAATCAGTTCTGCGTTGGCCTTGTCTCAGTCTGAACGCACTCAGTGCCTTGTTTTTCTATCAGGAGCCAGGAGCACATTGCACTGAGAAGAGCCAACATTTCCTTCCTGGCTGCCCATCTTTACTATTGTTATCTTCCTATTAATTATTCTTGTTCCCTTTGTTTCACTCTTTATCAGTTCATATGGGTCTTCCCAGATTGCTCTGAAGCCACCCCCTTCATCATATCTTACAGCACAACAGTATTCTATCATATCTATATATTATAACTTCTTCAACTTTTCCTGAATTTATGGCATCCTTTCAGATTTCCACCTCAAGAAAAGCCAAAAAAAAATCCCTCATTCTTAGTTTGTTTTGCTTAGGACCCATTTCCCCCTGTAGTCTCCCTTCCTTCTAATGCCCACTTCTTACCCTCTCTCTGTCTCCCGGGGGGGGAGCTGTATGTTAAGCACCGGCAGAAGGAAGAATTTCATCCTGGTTTAGTTTCTTAGCATTTGTTCATTCTCCTTGGTCATTTTCTCTTAACTCTGGCCTTTGACTCATGGTATTTTTCTTTGACCTAGAAGCTGTAGATTTTGGTTATAATGTTATTGGGAGTTTTCATTTGGGGAGTTTATTTTAGGAGGTGACCAGTAGATCCCTTCTATTAGTCAACCAAACTTTGGCACAAGTAGTTGTTGATGGGGTGCTTGGGATCTATGTTTGTAACATCAGTCTGTAATATCAGTTTGTAACATCAGTTTGTAAAACCAGTCTGTAAAATCACATTCCCCCCACCCCCATCCAGTCTTAGAGCATTAACTTTGCCCCTTCCCCCTGCCAGCACTCTGCCCAGCAATAATTCATGAACTGTTTATTTCTGCTTGGAACAAAAACAAGCTACACCTATGAATCCTTCACTAAACCATCTATAAACATTTTAGCTTAGGTAAATGTTAATTCCCTCTAGTATAGTGGCCAGCTGCACCTACAAATCCTTCAATGCACTATCTGTAGGTTAACTCCTTAGCCAATTATACCCATACTGAGTCTGTTAGCCTTGGTTCCCAACATCCATCTTGTCAAACATGACACTGATGGGTGGCAGACTGGGCACTCCTTAGTTGGCTGTGACCTCTGGCTGACTTTAGTGAAGTGTCAGGCCTAAAACCACACCTCCAGGTAGCCTCCCCTTGGGCTATTTCCCAGTGAATTATGGGCAATACACCTGCACAATTGATATTAAAAGTGCATGTTCCTTTAAGCACTGACCACTCCTTAACTCCTCCCTAATCCCACCCTTACTCACCTAGTTAGTATAGTTGACATCTGATTTACTATTGTGACTCCTTAAAAACTATACCTATGACTTCTTTAAGTGTGCAGGTTCCCTAAGAACCCTTGCCCACTGTAAAGCGTAACAATAAATTTTTACAATCCTGACTCACAAGACTGCTTGGGCCTAGTGAATTCCTTCCAGACTGACCACAGCAGGGACTCTGGTCATAGATTGGAGGCCCTGTATAACCTATCCCCCCACCCCCGCCCCATCATTGTTAGATTCTCCATGTTAGGGGTTCTTAACCCTTGGCCGTCTGGGGGAACCACCTGGTCTCAGAAGAGTGTTTTTAGATCACTGAAGGGAAATATGGGATTTTTTTTCCATCTTGGACTCCCAGAAGTCTAACGCTCTTGACAACTTATCAACTCCTACCTTCCCAATCTTCTTACCCTATTCCTCAACACGTTCTCTATGATTATTCAGAGACACTGGCTGGCTCCAGACTTTCTCTCTGGCTACCCTTCCCCCAGGCCTGGAAGGCTCTTTCCCAGACCCACCTGGCTTCCTTGAAGTCCCAACTCAAATGGCATCTCCTATGGGAAGCCTTCCCCAACCTCCCAGAATGCCAGTGCTTTGATTTCTTATTTAATTTTTGTTGTCCTTGTTGTCAGTGAGTGGTTTTAGCCAGGTTGACCAAGCCCCATTGGGTCATTGTTTGGGCCCTGATTGGCTCAGAGTGAGCAATCATTTCAGTAAATAGCAATCATTTCTGTTTTGGTCCCAAACCCTGAGGGTCTTCCCCTCCCAGATTTTTTGTTTTTGAGTAGGTCAAAGAAGCCTTTGAGGCCTGTTAAAGACATCCACAGCATCATCTCCAGTCATCCTGATCTATATCTGGCCACTAGACCCAGATGGCTCCAGAGGAGAATGTAAGGCTGGTGACTCTACATCACCTGCCCTCACTTAAGTCCAGTTTCACTTGCATGTCAGGGCCTCTTCTCCCTGATGTCATCGGTCCTCTTCCAGAATGAAGGCCAAACAATAGTCCTGTCCAGCTCTTTTTTTTTTTTTAAGCAACTGGGGTTAAGTAACGTGCTCAAGGTTACACAGCTAGTTATTTATGTGTGGGTGCTAAGTACTGAGGCTGGAACCAATTCCGGGTCATCCCGACTCCGGGCCGGTGCTCTTACTCACTGCACCACCTAGCTGCTCCCCTGTCCAACTCTTCTTGACCCCTATTTGGGGTCTTCTTGGCAAAGACACTGGAGTGGTTTGCCAATTCCTTCCTTTTACAGATGAAGAGACACTGAGGCAAACCAGGTTAAGTGACTTGTTCAGAGTCACACAGCTAGTAAGCGTCTGAGGTCAGGTTTGACTCTAGGACCAGCGTCCTATCCACTGCCAGCTGTAGCAAGTGCAGCAGCTACGCCTCCATACGAACGGTTCGGCAGATGGGACACATCGGAGAAGGGTAACCAAGGGATGTCCCACACTTGGGCCATTCATGAGGGTGTCTGCCCCATGCCAGTGAAGACCTCTCCCAGTAGAATGGGGGATGTGAGAGCAATTTGTTCCAAAGGCCTCGAAGGTGACTGAAGCCAGCACTTCGGGGCACCTAGAGCTGGGTCACAGGCTGGAGACACCATGGTCACCCACTGCATCCAGACAAGTCAGAACATGACCTGGTAATGTCCTTGGTCCTCTTTGGAAAACAAAAGACAAATGACAACAGTACCAACAACATTTCCTATTTGTCCTTTATACGGCACATAGTAGGTGTTTAATAAATGTTTATTGACCAACTGGACAAGTCATTTCCATTCTCTGGCCTGTTTTCTTATCTTTAAAATCAAAATGTTTGGCAAGACTGTCTTCTCAGGTTGCTTCCATTGCTGATTCTGTGATCCCTGCCTGCTACCCCTTTCCCCCACCTCAAAATCTGGAATCCTGTGGGCTCTGAGATACAGCTGTTGGGTGGTCTGGGATACCTCACATTGATCAATCATTGTTCCTCAGAGGGGGAGTGTTTTCCCAAAAATCCACTGGGAAAGAGGGAGTGTTTGTTTCCATTGGAAATCTGAAAAGTCAAGAAATCTCACCTCTCAGACATGCCCCAGTTAATAACTAGTTGGATACCTATTATCTTAGAACTGGAAGAAATCATCTGTCATTACTTGATCCAGGAGTATGATAATAAGAGGAGTAAAGGGACTGTTTGGAAAACCTGCTTGTCCTAAAGTCGCCTGGCCCACAGGTGCTAACTTGCCTTCCTTTCGGCTCTTTTGATGCTAGGCTTCTGAAGGGTCACCTCCACTCATTGTGGACACCGACTTTCTCTGCATCCTTCCCAAATGCCTTCCTTCTTTAGAGATCCCAGGGGCCAGACAGGAATCCAACCAGGCTCCAGAAATTTAGGGAACACACTTGGGCCACCAGATTTAAAAAGTGCCATACTTATAGGATCAAAAAACAATATGCACATCCAGCAACTGGGGAGATGGCACAGTAATTAATGTAAACCACAGCACTTCCTGTCACAAGGGGGTCCCCATGAAAAGAACCTTGGCTTTGAGGCACTTTGTGAACAGCTTCCACTCAAACTCAGGAGCCCCCATGTTTTCACTCATTCAAGTCAACCAGAAGGCACATTTAGTTTAAACAAAAATGCCCAAGGCAAGGTCACTCCTCTGCTCAAGAAGTTCCAATGGCTCCCACTTCCCCCCCCCTTTTTTTTTGTCATTTGAAGCTTTCGACCATCTGGCTCCAGAATAACTTTCCATGATTCTAGAGTGAGAGGACCTCTCAAATTCCACCTCTGATACTTGCTATTTGCATGATCTTGGGCAAGTCAATCTCTCTGGGTCTGTTTCCACACCTGTCAAATGAGCAGTTTGGACCAGATAACCTCTGTAGTCCCTTCTAACTGTAAATCCAGGATCCAGGATCCTGGGACAAGGCAGTCCATTTCCCCTACTTCCCTGCTGTTCCCTGCTATCCTCCCTTCCCCCCACCCCACACCTGGAATACATTCCCTACTCACCTCCCCCTCAAAGAATGTGGTGCCCCCTGTTCCTAGTGCCTGATCCCATCTTAAGCTGATTCCGCACTGATTTCCTATACTCCTTGTTTTTCTTTTTCTTCAGTTCCTTTCTCCATCCCCCATAGAATGGAAGCTCTCAGCAGGCAGGGAGTGCTTTGTTTGCATCTTTGGGACACTAGCACATTGCAGGGGCCTAATAAAAGCTTATTGAGTGAATGGATGCACATGTCTGGGCCAAGCCCCTCATGGTAATGACGAAGCTGGGATGTGAACCCAGCTTTGATGACTCCAGATGAGGCCCTCCAGGTTCCCCTTTTCTGTCTGTTGTGTACAATAGATAACAGAGCTGAAAGGAGCAGGGGGGGGGTATGATGCAAGATCTTAGAGTCTGGGGACCTGGGTTTGAGTCCCCCCTTTGCTACTTGGTACCTGGAGCAAATCCTTTCCCTCTTTGGACTTCAGATTCCTCCTCTGTAAAATGGGGTTGACCTGGACGGGATCCCATTCGAGATTCCTTCGTTGGAATTCCTTCTTGCCAAGGCCTCTGACCAGGGCATCAGGAATCTCAGAAAGTGGGGTTAATATTTCTGGTACTGGGGGTGGCCCTGCCACACACCTCACACACTGGATCACTCTCATCTTGAATGCTTGTCTCCCTAGTAACTTTGACCCAAGGCCCCTTGTGACTCGTCACACAGTGGGAGTGACAGAGGTCCAGTTTTCATCACTGCTCTGTGTGTGACTGCACACTCAAACCCAAGACCTGGGTCATCTCAGGAATGCCCCTTCCTAAGCACCTGAGCTAACCACTCACTGACTATAGCTCCATCAACTGAAGATTCATTCATCACCTACTAAGTACCGTGACCCCTTCAACGTTACTCAATAGCTGGTTGAGTGATATGCCAGGCACCTGACCAAACTTCATCTTGCTGTGGTACTGCCATGCCAGGGATGCCCTTTCAGGATCCCCTCACTGCAGATCCATCAGCCGAATGGCTGGTGGAAAAAACTAGTCCTTTATTATAAAAGATGGAAAGACTGAGGCCCCGAAGGTCAGCTTGGAAGGTGAGCAAGAGCTGGGTTTGATCCAGGCCTAAACTGCCCTGTTCTTTCCCCCCACCCCCCAAGGGAATGGCAAAGTCCCCAGGCTTGGGTGCATTCCCAGAAAGCCTCAGGCTTGCACCCAGAGGAGATGGCTCCAGCCTTGGCCAGCCTCATTTTGCTCCTCTACCAGCCCAAAGGCTTCCTTCCTATCCCAGCTTCCCCAGACAGATTCCTGACCAGTCCCTTTCTTGGGATCAGGGGAGCACCAGCTTAAAGCTAGGCCATCGGGTCCAATCCCAGAGAGCCTAAGTGATTTGCTCACAGTCACACTGCAGCAGACTTGGGACTCAAACCCAAGGCCTCTGGTTTCCCAATCTGCACTTGTTCCTTCCCCACACTGATCCCTAACTCAGATGCCCCCCAGAAGATCTGTCTTTCTGCCACAGCTCTTGAGGCCCCTCCAGTCAGCAGGACTCAACAGGAGGCCAGACCTGATTTTCATCGAAAGAGCAGAAGCAGAGTGAACCTGGAGGGTGGAGAGAGAGAAGGCTAGGGAGAAAGGAGACAAGCAGGCCTATGTGTCTGAAGAGGCTGGAGAAGAACCAAGAAAGAACAGATCTATGGAAGCCAAAAGGGAAGAGAGTTTCCAGATGAGGAGGGTGGGTGACAGTGCCAGAGAGGCTCATGGGGAAGGGGATTTAAACATCATGGAGAAGAGATTTGGCCTGAGGGCAGACACCATAGGGAACAAGGAAGGCATAGGCCAGGACCTTGGGAGCAGGTGTAGACCTGTCCTGGAAGGTGATAAGTGACTGGGAAGAAGGAATGTGTAATCATTAACCCGGGTATGGGCCCCTTAGCTTCAGGAAACCTGTGGGTTTGGATGGGAAAGGGAATCATATCTTTTATTTTCACCAGCCTCTAACTGAAACATAGCACCTCCTTCCTCTATGAATAAAAACCAAATGTTGCTCTGAGAAGGGTTCCCCATGGGTCCAGGACACTCCTGACCCAAAGGGAGCACTGGGCAAGATTGGACAGATCTGAGCCACTGCAGGAGGCAAAGAATACTGGCCCTGTTTGCTTCAGAAGGCTGCGGAAGAAAAACGATCCAAACACCCACAGTGCTGACTGTGTGAACTGTTGATCAAGCGGCAAGCATTTATTAAGCACCTACTGTGTACCAGGTATTATGCTAAGTGCTTTACACATATTATCTCACTTGAGCCTTACTATAGCCCTGGGATTCGGGGGCTATTTGTTATACCCATTTTATAGCTGAGAAAACTGAGGCAGGCAGCAGTTAAGTGAAGTGCCCAGGGTCACACAAGCAGGATTTAAACTCAGGTCTTCCTGACTAGGTCCCATGGCTCACCTAACTGCTTCTGAGCCTCTGTAAAGCCCAGAATTTCACTGACATCCCCAAAGGTTTCAGGTAAGGAGAGTCTACTAAAGCTTTTCAACTCTTTGTTTTATTCTGACCTTAACTAACATCAAATAAACAAACATCTCCATATACAAAGAACAGGAAAAGGGGATCCTGCATGAATCTCCATTATGTACAGCCTGCTGTTCCTTTCAAGGATTTAATACATTCAACAAGTAACTTTCAAAACTGTCCTGCTTGTTTCCTTCTGTTCTTTTCTGTGTTTTAAAAAATAAAAATAAAAACTTTTTGAAAAATTTTAATTTAAAAATTTTAATTTTTTTTAATTAAAAAATTAAATTTTTTAATTTTAAAAAATTTAAAAATATTTTTAAAAATAAAAATTTTAAATAATAAAAATAAAAATAAAATGTTTTAATGACTTCCGTCCTTCCTAGACTCTTCTTGAGTCTATTTTTAAAAAATTTTCTAAGAAACGTAGCACCACATTTTAATCTCAGACCTTGACGATTATAGACGGTGTGTACATTTACTCCATCAAGACTCAAACCATGGTATAAGCCACTGTATAAACACAAGGAAACAGCACAGTTTGAGTCATTAAGGAGATGCCCAGGGCTTCTTTACTATAAGCAAAAAATTAAGGGTGTTAAATGATCCTGCACCCTGAATGTCACCAACGGTAAAGTTCGCCATTTCACATTGCTGGTTTTGTCACCAACTTAAAAACACAACTACACAACTACAGTTGACCATTGCATGCTAAGAAGACTGTAGTCCTTACTCATTCTCCATCACGCCTTCATTGGCCCCCTTGAGAGGTCTGACTGAACCAGCTTGTGGGCTGGCCTGCCGTCTCCAGGGTCATGGCGGCTCCTTTCTGGAGATGGGCCCAAGTCCAATGGCTCTCCCCAGTCCCCTTCTTCAGTCCCCTTCACTTCCTGGCCAGAATTTTTCCCACAAAGAGCTTAGTTGAAGAAAGAAGGTCATTCTCTGGGAAGTTTACCTTAAATTCAATGGTGATAAGCTGGCGCACTTTCTCCACACATTTTATATTTCCATGTTTGACAATCTGACCAGGAGGTGATGGGATAGTTCTATTGTCAAGAGTTGCTATTAGCTTCTGAAAACCACGCACTGCTTCAAACCCCTGGGTCTCCTTGGGCATCCAAAGGTCGTCGCCTTGTAGCATAAACATGGCATTGTCCTTCTGACCCCAAATTACATCTCTCAGCTCCTGGTCACTGTCCTCAGGGAATGGGATCTTCTGCTCATTTTCCAGGTCTTTGTGGAGAGGAACAGCCAGAATCTTTTCCTCTCCAACAGCTCTCCTTCCCTTGTTACTTTTACACCTGTCTTCAGGGCTGATTTCTTCCCCACGCCCTTACCATTCCAGACAAATGGACTGAACCTGCAGAAACATTTCAGGTCCTATCGGATGAATTCTTTTTTGCATTCCAATACCAGTCTATTTGTATTACCCAGTCCTTTGCACTGACCCAAATTACATTTGTTTGCAAAGTTGTTTTTTTGTTTTAAAATTTTTTAAGAAGTTTTTACTGACATTTTCTGTTTCTTCTGGCACCCCAGTATCCCAGGTTGGCTCCCCTGCCCCCTTCCAGGAAGCCATCCTGCTATCAAAGCCATTTTCTGGTTGCACCATTATATACTTTTCCCAAGGTCACTGACATTAGGAGACCAGGATTCTGCTGGCAGATTCTTCTGAAAATGAAGTGGGATGGATTGTCCTCTACCTCTATTGACACATGTCTCTCTTTGCATCAGAAAGCCCTTGAGAAATCTGTCTGACCTTTCCTCCTTCCTTTGGAATCTTCTCTGGACGGTGCTTCAAAGCTCTTCCTGGGAGGCATGGGGGTTTTACTGCACAACCTCAGAGGAAGTTGTTTTCTATATGCTGAGGGGCACCCCTCTCTAGTGCAGTTTGGGGGTGGGGTGGGGAAGGGGTCACCCAGGAGCCAGCTGAGGGGCTGCGAAGGGAACAGAGGAAAGGGAAGAGGCCAGTTGTCCTGCACAGGGATGCCTGCTTCTCATTGAATTGTCTGGACATTTTCTGGAAAGCCCGCCCCCCCCAGTCTGGAACACCTAACAGTGGTCCAGAAGTGGGAGTGGGGGCTCTGGTTGTCATGGAGCTTGAGAAGTATGAGTTTGAAGGAACATGGAGATGATGTCCCTATTTTCTCCCTCTAAGTTTAACTGACGCCTTTGGTTTTATATCAGTCCTTTGCAGATACCTGCCCACCTACCCCCAGCCTTTCCTTATTAATAAAATGATGGCTAAGCAGAACGCCCACGCAGTGGAGACATCTGCTAGGGTATGCAACACTCTGCCCCCCCCTCCCCCCACCGTGCTCCCCTCTCTGATGAAGGAGGGAGGAGCGTTGCCTTATTTCTTCTCAGGGACCAATGGGTCCTAATTCTATCGTTTTCCTCATCTTCCATTTTACTGAGGAAGAAGCTGATACCTCGAGGTTCTAAGTCAGTGCTGCAGAGCCCGGACTCTGGTCCATCCTGGACGATGCCTTGGGAGCTTATGTGATCTGGACTTTTGGTCTCCCACAGATGGATCACACCGGCCTCGAGGCGGGGACGGCAAAGGAAGGGACAGCAAGACTCGGGGTCAAGAGGCCAGGTCCAAAGCCTGGGTTTCCCTCCCCCCGAGGTCAGGCGCTGCTCTACACTCTACCATGCATTGCAGCATCCTGGCTGCTCCTCCATCTCCCACTCTCCCTCCTCCTTCCAGTCTCAGCTGAAATCCCACCTGCCCTAGGAAGCTTTCCCCACCCCTCTTCATCGTAGCCACACTTTTACTTACTTCCAAATTATCCTGAACAGAGCTTGTCTGTGCCCCCGTGTTTGCAGGTAGCCCCCTCCTGTAGAGGGCTGGGACCCCTGTGCCTATACAGTGCCAGGCACACAAGCCCGGAATAAATGTCAATTAAGGTCAGGATGACATTCTATGACATTCGGAGCTGGGGATTCTTGACCTCAGCTGTACTATAGACCCCCTTGGCAGCCTGGTGAAGCCCATGGACCCTTATCTAAAAGTTTTTAAAGGCATAAAATTAAATACACAGGATTGCAAAGGAAATTCATTATTCTGAAATAGTTATCAAAATATTTTCTTAAAAAGTCCATGGGCTAAGAACGTCCTCCTCTGAGTTCCACCCAATTCTGCCATCCTAGGTTCTAGGGGCCCTCTGTGTTCTGTCCTCCCAAATCTCAGGGCCTAAGGTCCTTTTCAGCTCTGACAGCCCAGGAATCATGGGCTCCCCTTTTCCAGAGGGGACACTCAAGCAGCGTGGAAGAGGGGGCTCAAAGCCAAACTCTTTAGGGAGAGGGGCTCTTCCTCCCAAACCAGTTGGGCTCCCTGGGTAGCATTTCTACTTGCCCCCCAGGTCTTCCTTCCTGGCTCCCAGAATGGGATCAACAGGCACCAGGCTCCTGGGACACCACCCACTACCTCAAATCTCCCGTAAAACCTTCAGGGCTATTCCCTGAACCTTCCCCCAGAGGGGAAATTCCTCCTATGGTTCCCTATCCCTCAATCAGAGTCCTTCACCTCCCCCCACCCCCACCATGACAAAGCAAGTTTTCAGAGGAGTCAGAACTAGAAAATGTGCAGAGTCACGGTGGGACAGCAGTCTGCTGGGCCTCCCACCCACCCCTCCCTCTACTGCTCCCCCACCCTCACCCCAGGCCTGCCGGGAAACCCAGACCCGGAGCTGTCCGACTCCACGGCCTGCCGGCCCAGAGCCAGCGGCCCCTGGCTCCCCCAGCTGGGCCCCCTCTCCAAGGATCCCCCTCCTAGCCCCCTCCCTCCCTCCCTCCCTGGTAACCAAGAAAACATCTCCAGGAAACCGGGGGCCAGCTGGCTAGCCGATCTTCCTGCAGCCGCCGCTGCTCCCCAGCCATGCTCGGGCAGGCACACACACAGACACACCTGGCCAAGCCCCACAAGGCCATCCGTCAGAAGCAAAGGCCAGTGCCCAGTGTCCTCCCAGCACAGACAGGTCCCTGGAGCTTAGCCCTTCTCTGCTCCTTCTGTCCTAGGGTCTGGACATTCTATGTTCTACGTTCTTCCGGTTATGTCAAGCTCCCTGTGCACCCAGAGACCTCAGAGGCTGCACATTCTACTGTCCCTTCAAGCTTCCATGTTTTGGGCCCTTTGAACTCAGAAATCTTAGGGTCTAAGGCCCCTCCCAGCTCTGATATTCTGTGCTTTGTTCTAAGGTCCCTTCCAACTCTGACATTCCAGATTCTAACATTCCTTCTACCTCAGACAGTCCAGGTTCTAAGGTCCCTCCTACCTCTTGCTTTTTTGTTAAACTGTGAGTTGGAAAAGATCCCCCCACCCCAGGTCACCTAGGCAGAGGAATGCCCTCAACACCCCCAAGATGTCAGGTGTCCAGTAAACCTCCCACCTGAGAGCTTCTAAAGTGTCTTCATCATCACAGCCCTGTGACCAGCCACTCAGCCCAGTGACAAGATCCTCTATTCACAGATTGGGAAACTGAAACTCTGGGCACCCTGGCCCATGGCCACAGGCACAGACAAGTGTCCCAGGTGGCATCCGGCCCCCTGCTCCCACCTCCTATCCAGTTCGCTTTCCACCAGGCCACACTGCCCTTGAGGACTGCACCAGACAGTCCCTGCCCGTGACAAGCTCAGGGTCTGGCTGGGGCAAGAGCAGACAGAATGATTTAGGCCACCTTCTACCCTCCAAGGCCAGGCCCAGCCCTTCCCCCTCCCCGCCTTGGGTGGGTCAGGGTCTCACAATTCAGCATGCTAGCATTAGTACTTCTCCCATCCAAGGGGCCACTGCATTCGTCTCATCTTCCTGAACAGTCATGCTTCTAAGGTCATCCAACTCCCTCACTTTACAGGAGGAAACAGGCTCCAGGGAGTGAAACCACTTGCCCCAGGCCAAGAAGCCTTAGGGGGGATTTGAACTCAGGCCCTCTGACTCAAGGACCAGCTCTTCCCACCCCTGACTAGCAGCAGACCCCAGAGAAGGTGCTAGGTATCTGTTGACTGACCATTTACAGAGTAGTATAAGACATGACCAGGGACTGTTACAAGTTAAGCATAGCACACACGGAACATTTGCATCTATTAGAACAGACCTCTTGTCTCCCCAACACCCACTCCAGTGCCTGGTATACAGGAGGAGCTTAATCAGTGCTGGTGGCCTGACTCATCTTTGTGAGACTCAACAGCTATCCTGTGAGCTGACACTTGTCCGAGGGTGCACATGGGGGAGCCAGGATCTGGACCTGGGTCATTGAATTTCAAATAAAGGGAGATTCCTCTGGAAGCCTGTGATCATACTTTTAAATTCATAAAATGTATAGGATTATCCTCCCCCAAACACAATTTTATTGAAACAAAGCTCTAACTTGTTCCCCATTCATTTCCAGACTCTCCCCCTTTTCTCTCAGGCCCCTTTGGGTGGGCATTCAAAGAAGAAGTCCCAACCTCGAGGGTCCTTAGGTCACTGGGGATCTCCCAGCGCTTCCCTTGGACCAGTGGCCTGAATCTTTTTGTCCCCAGGGCTAGGCCCTCGGAAGGGACCTTGTTCCTAGTTTTCCAGCAGCAGCTGCCCTTAGAGCTCACGTGACTGGATCGAGCAAAGAAGCCTTTTTCCCAGAGCAGGCTTAAAGAATGGATTTCCCCCATTTTCTCGTTTGCCAAACTTGGCAACACAAAAGATTTTCTTAGAAAACCAGGTGGCCTGCCGCCCCACCCCTCCTCCCGAAAAGTTTCTGGGATGGAATGGAAGGGAGGGAGAGGGGGGAGAGTGCATTCAGGAGCAGGCGGGAGCCCGGATGGCAGCGAGTCCCACCTGGGGCTGCCGAGCCTGGCCGGAAGAGAGAAGGGAGCCATATCTGTTTTCAGCAGAAGCCAGGGAGGGCCCTGGGGCCCCAGGGGAGACAGGAGCGAATCCCAAGCTGGCTGCTTGGGGTTATCTCTCTTGAGCCCCTTTTCTGTCTCTCCTCTGGCTTCTTGCTTCTAGAAGATAAGGCACAATAAAGTCACATAGGTATGGCTTGAAAAGAAACTGCATTTTTCATGGGAAGGGTGAGGAAGGAGCCCAAGACTTGGGGCTCTGATCTTGGAGTTCAGTTGATGGCCCCTGTTTAAGTCTCCAGCTCCCGTGGGCACAATGAGGGGGCTGATCTTGATACCACAGCTCAGCAATTTGACAACCTGCCCTTATTAAGAAGCAGGGGGTGAAGCAAGGCTGTGGTGATTTGTTCCCCTACTTTGGAGGACCCATACAACCTGAGATCCCAAATTTCTGCTCCTGGGTTTGGCAAACATCTCAATGACCTCACCTGGGGCCCGTCCAGGAGCCTATGGATAATGATTGTTGTCTTCTATTCTTAAAAACATGCTCAGTGCCAAGGGCCTCTGGGTGCCAGCATGGATTTTCAGAATCCTTCCTCCCACCTCCTGGCTTGTGGAGCCAGTCTGGGGACCGTTAGGCAAGGCAGGGGATGATAGCCCAGAGCTGGCCTCTGCCCTGCTTGGCTCCCATCCCCACAAAGCCACAGGCAGTCAATGGCCAGGAAGATACACAGGCTCACAGAGAGTCAGAGGAGAAAGGGGCTGGGGGCTTATTGTATCAGGGGAGGGAGCTGCAGTGAAGCATGACCAAGATTTGTACCATGCAGGGTCAGGCAGGCTCCATCCATTGTGCCCTATACTTGCTCCTGCCCTCAGTGCCAGAGCCCATTCCAGTACAGAATAGCTACATTCCAGTCCTTGAGACTTCCTCAGAGAAGACCCAGGATTCGGAACCAGAGGGGACTTCACAGGGGCCATCTTGCCTGGCCCTCTCAGTTTTACAGGCTGAAAGTGGCTTGGGAAAGTTAGGGGAGATTTGCCTGGCAGAGGCAGAGTTGGAAGACCCTCCTCAGACTGGGCCCACAGGACAGGGCTGGCCTCTGAGCTGGGCTCTCATATGTAAGGAGCTGGCCTGAAAGTGCAGGGCCCACATGTGGCCCTGGTGCCCCCCGCATCTCGTATCCATTCCCCTGTGTCAACCCCAGGAGTCCAAAGTCATCTTTTAAAGATACATTTTGCTCCCTGTGTTTCAATGGAACCGGTTTCCTTTGTCGGAATCTCCCAAATATTAAGCCTTTAAAGACATCAAACCCTCTTCCCGATGGCCAGAAGGGTCAGGGGCACAACAAAGGTGCCGGCCCCCTCCCTCCCGCTGTACCTGCAGCCTTTCTCCTGGCTCCCCTGCCTGGGGGCTCCCCACCGCTTGGGGCAGGGGCCACGGGGGTCTCCGTACCCTTCAGCTCCCTGGTCTGGGGATCCTGGAGGGAGAGGATGGTTTGGTGGGATTTGGGTCTTTGTGTGGACACGTGACGCCCAGACTTCGGGTGGTGGATGGACTGGGAAGACCTCGGGCAAGGCGGTTCATGTTTGGGAGCCTCAGTTTATCCCTCTGTAAAATGGGGGTGGGGGCTAGGGAAGCAGACATCGGGGCTGCGAGGTCGGGGACTCGCTGCTCCGACGCCCTCCCTTTGCACAGGAAGGGAGGGGGCTCCGCTCCCCGCGCTCTCTCCAGGGCTCGGACCCCGACTGAGATTCCCAAGGTCCCGGTCTTTCAGCGGGGCCCGCTAGGGTCGGTCCTTGCAGCCGCGAGGCTGGGAGGGGGCGGCCTCGCTGCAGCCGCGGCGCTGAAACCCCCTCTCCAATTTCTCTTCACTCCCAGGGGCACGGGCCCCCATCCCAAATACAGCCCCCCCTAAAAAAAAGGAGGAAAGTCATCTCCGACAAAGGAGCGCGTGGGTGCAGCCTAGGCTCCCTGTTGCTCCTCAAAGCCCCCTGCCCATCCAGGGTCTCCGCACCCCAAGACCGAGAGCAATCCTGGGTGTGGGCAGGGGAGGGGGGAGCGCGCCCTGCCGGGAACAGCGGGAGAGTCGAGCCTCCGCGGCCCCCTCCCCCCGCTTGCGTTCGCAGAGCGCAGGCTCCAACGGAGGGGGCTGCGGGCTAGCGGCCGGGGACGGGCGGAGGCGGCGGGTCCCATGACGCCAAGGTCCGCCCCCCGCGCGCCCCTCGCGCAGCCATTGGCGGGGGCTGGCGTGACGCGGGGCGGGGCCTCAGCACGGCTATAAAAGGAGCGCGCGGGCGCCCCCGAGTCGCCAGAAGCGCAGGGAAGGGGAGTCGCTGCGGTTTCCTGCTTCAACAGTGCTTGAACGGAACCCGCTGCTCGATTCCCGGCCGGAGCCGCCCTTAGCCACCTCTCCACCTTCACCTCCACTAACCAACACTTCTTCCGTCCTACCGTCGAGCAGCAGCCGCCCGCTCAGCCGCCCCCGGCCGTCGCCGCCCCAGCCTCCGCCGCAGCCACCGCCGCCTCTTCCGCCGACGCCATGACCACCTCGTCCCCCTCTCAGGTGCGGCAGAACTACCACCAGGACTCGGAGGCCGCCATCAACCGGCAGATCAACTTGGAGCTCTACGCCTCCTACGTCTACCTGTCCATGGTGAGTTCGGGCCCGGGGGGGAGGGGGGGGAAGGGGGGGGAAGGGGGGCTGAACCCGGGAGGCGGGGCGCCCCCTCCCTCTTTCGGCTGCCGCGCCTGCGCAGCGGCCGCTCCGCAAAGCCCCGCCCCCAGCCGCTCTCCCGGGAGCTCCGCCCTCGGCCGGGCCCGGGGCCAAGGCGCTATGGGGGCGGGGCGACCCCTCCCTTTAGAGCGCCCCTGCCCCGGGGCACCCCGTGTGACCTTGAGCGGCCCTGGATAACGGCTCCCCTCCGCCCGCAGTCCTACTACTTCGACCGCGACGACGTGGCGCTCAAGAACTTCGCCAAGTACTTCTTGCACCAGTCACACGAGGAGCGCGAGCACGCCGAGAAGCTGATGAAGCTGCAGAACCAGCGCGGCGGCCGCATCTTCCTGCAGGACATCAAGGTGGGCGGGGCCACCGCGGGGGGGGGCGGGGCTCCCGAGGGCTCGCAGCTAACCGACCCCCCCTCTCCCGTCCTGCCCGGCAGAAACCCGACCGCGACGACTGGGAGAGCGGGCTGAACGCAATGGAGTGTGCTCTGCACTTGGAAAAAAATGTCAATCAGTCGTTACTGGAATTGCACAAGCTGGCAACTGACAAGAATGACCCCCACGTGAGTGCTGCCCTGGGGGGGGGGGGCGGCTCTGGGACCCTCCCCCTGATGTCATTGGCTAACTTCGCCCCCTTTCCTCCTCAGTTATGTGATTTCATCGAAACCCACTACCTGGATGAACAGGTCAAGTCCATCAAACAGCTGGGTGATCACGTAACCAACCTGCGCAAGATGGGGGCCCCCGATTCTGGCATGGCGGAATATCTTTTTGACAAGCACACCCTTGGAGACAGTGACAACGAGAGCTAAGCCACACCTGGCTTCCCCCACACCTGGGAACTGTGGGCGCCACTCCTACTGTCTTTCAGTGCATGCATATTTTGGTTATCTGACCTTTTCATAATCTGTACCAAAAAACTACCACCATTTACATCCCAATAAAGTGACTTGGTACTGATGAAAACCTCTGTGTGCTGAGTTTTTATTTTTGGGGGTAATACATTATATTTTGGAATTTTTCTCCGTTACATAAAGCTTTAGAAGCCGGTGAGTGGGGCTGTGAGGTTTAATGAAGACAATTGAGGGTAGATTTTAAGGGGGGGAGGGTCTTAGGGGATGAAATCCACACTAGGGAGAAGGGGGACCCTGTGGTGGCCCCTCATGTTGGGTTATAAGCTTCCTTGAGGTTGCCAGGCCTGGGTTGATAAATCCTCTGGGCTGGGGAGGTAGGATCCCCCCCACAAGTAGATCTAGTCCGAACAATAATGTGAGTCCCCTTAAGAGTAAACAGGTCTCTATGGGCTTAAGATTTAAGTCGTGCAGAATTCCCTACCCAGGACCCACTCTCGATTTTAGTGAGACCATGCGTTTTAGTCTACAGGAGACAATGAGTCCTTTGTTCAATCCTGTAGAGGAACCCCTCCCATTTTTTTTTTTTAATTTCTAGGAAGAGACTTAAAGCAGAGCTATGATCATTGAGACTGGCCCTGCCTCCATCTGCATCTGCACCTGTTCTCCACTTTCCAAGTCCTAGAATTATTGAATGCCTGAGCAATCTGGGGTTGGCCAAGGCCACTGTCCTTGACCCCAGGAGTGGGCTTGGCAGAGATGATAGGCCAAGTGAGAAAAGAGTTCCTTGGTTTAAGCCTGTGGATGTCAGTTGTGAGGAAGCAGAGAGATTAGGGTTAGTAAGGTAGTCTCACATGGAAGCTCGAAGGTCTGTACTGTGAGACCATGGCCCAGGCCTATAGTGCTGGTGGTTTGATGGGGACCCCCATAAATCCCAGTGCTTCTTGATCCTATATGCTCTGTAGACTCAATTTTCACCCAAATCTAACTGAACATGCCCCAAATCTTATGCACAGTCTGGAAGTGTGCCCCTTGAAATGCAGGAGGATCCTGAGGTCTCCTAAAGCTGTTAGTGCTCTAAACCCATGTTCCAGAGCTGAGACCGCTCATGCTTGGGCCCGGCCCAGCCGGGGTTCTGTCCCCACAGTAGCCCAGCTAAGGGAAAGTGGGAGCTCACAGCTTGCCCACCATATCCCTTTTGTTTCTTCTTTTTTCTTTTAGCGTGTGGCTTGAGAGCTTGAGGGTTCGGGATATTTTGAGTCTTTTGTGGTCGAAGGAAATAGCTGACTGCTGTAAGAAGGGAGAAGCTTGAGGGGACAGTCTGCTGGGGAGGTGGCTAACCGTCCTGAACAATGCTCGGCCTGTTGAAAAGAGAAGGAATAATAAAGAAGCAGGCTGTGCCTTGTTCTCTGCCTCAGTGGGTTCTGTGCTGCCCTTTAGTGAGCACTGGGAAGGAGCTGGAGCCCTCCTGACGATGGTGTCAGTTCTTCCTTCTTTCCTCCTCCCTCTTCCCCTCCCCCTCCCTTTCTTCTCTCTCTTTACTTCTTTCTTTTTCTTTCCTCTCTATCCTCTTCCTGCCTTCTTTCCTCCCTTCTTTCCTCTTCCCTCCTTCTTCTATTACTCCCTCTTTCTCTTCCCTCATCCTGCCTTCCTTCTTCCCTTCCCTCCTTTCTCTCTCCTTTCCCTCCCTCCCTCCCTCCCTCCCTCCCTCTGCTGGATGGGCCAGCCTCTGCAGTCTAGTTCACCTTGGCCAGGGGTTTGCTCTATAAGGGAATGCATAAAAAGCCTCCAACACTCATGCTGAGTTGAGGCCCTGGGGCGCTGGCTAACTGAACATGCCCACTTTCCCTGAGTCAGAGAGTTCTCTTCTTTGCAGGATTGTTTCTATCAGCCCCACCAAGCCTCCCTCTGCCAGGGAGATGCCTGAGTCTTTGGGGCAATGCTCAGCAACTGCCCTGTGCTCTGTGGTGAAACGGGCATCACTTACAGTCCCCACATCATTTGGAGGCCCAGACGTTTCCATGGAGACCTGGCAAAGGGTGCTAGGTCCATCATCCTCCAAGCTGGGCAGAGCAGCTTTGCTGTACCTGACTTGGGAGAGTAGGGGAGGGATGGAGCTGGGCAGAGAAGGGTCATCAGTGGGGCTGCCCACGGCAGCAGGGAGTGAATCTGAACAGAGAACAGAAGTGTTCTCCAGGGCCAGCCAGGGCTGCCAGGGGCTTCTAGGGCTCCTAAAGCCATCTGGCTTCTCCACATCAGGAGATGCAGCCTGGAAGAGGAAGTTGGGGCTCTCTAGAGCTGTGCTCTGGGCCTCGGGGGTCCCTGGGGCACTAAGCTCTTCATTTGTCCTGGGTACATGGTCCTCCAGGGTGGACACCAAGGAGGCATCAGGGGTTTTGCCTCTCTCTGTGGGCCACACAAAACTTCCCCTCATGCTGGAAGTCACAGAGTTTTGGCTCGAATTTATGTCACTGGCCTGTGACGGGCAGAAATTGGCAGAATTGTCCTTGCTGAAGGATGAGCCAGTCTGGGCAGTGGAGAGAGCAGGGCCTCGTCTGCCTGGTGGGCGCCTCAGTGGGAAAACCAGAGGGAAGGAGCTGATGGGCGTCTGGGGGGCACTGTAGAAGCCAGGCCTCTCGTGGAAGGGTGTGGAGATGAAGGCTTCCAGCTCCCGAAGGTTTGAGTCCTCACTCTCGCCCTGCTCCCTCAAGCTGGAACCAGCTTGTGAAGAGGAATCGGCCCTGGAGGGCCGGGCGCTTTGGGGCTTGCCCACATCCTGGTACGGGTAATCTCTCCTCTGAAGCAGGTTCATTCTGGAGGCAGACCTCGTGAAGCCGGGGGGCTGCATCCCCAGCAGGCGACTGAAGGGCCCCAGGAAGGGAGTAGAGTGGTCGGCTTCCTCGTTCTCTTTGATTTGCTCCAGGGGCTGAAATGCCATCTCTTCTTTCTGCATGCTGGGAAGAGGTAAAGTGCCCACCTCATTAGCCTGGGCCAGGACCCCCTCCCTACAGCCGGATCCACCCCTCAACAAGAGCCTGCCTCAGCCTCCTGCAGGAGGCTCGGACAGGCATGGAAAAAACACATACTTGGCGCTTACACTTTTACGGTAACAATTCTCATTCGGCTGTCACATCTGAATTTATAAAACGCTTTCATATTCGGTATCTCTGTTGATTCTTACCACTCCATTCATGAAAACGAGTATTATCACCCCCAATTTACAGATGAAGAAAAAGACTGATGAGGAAACTGAGGCCAGGGGGGGCAAAATGACCCTCCCCAAGGTCAAAGTGGAAGAGGTTGGAGTCTTAGAGGCTTAAGGCAATGTGGTCTGATTAAGAGAGCATCAGACACCGTCAGAGGACCTGAGTTAGAGTCCCACCACTCTGTTAGTTAGGTTACTTTGGCAAATAGAAAGAGATTCCCCCTCTGAGACTCCCTGCTTGTGTGACATGGGACATGTAGCTTCACCTTGGCCTGCTTCAGTCTCCTCACATGTAAAATGGGAACATGACAGCATCTGTGTCCCCGAGTTGTTTGGATAAATGAGATAATGTTTGTATAGCATTTTTGTAAAGCTTAAAGCATTATATAAACGCTAGTAGGCATCACAATGACTTTCCCATCTGATAAGTTATCTGCATTTCCTCACAGCTCTAAATTCTATGATTCTAAGACTCTTGTAGCTCTAAAATCTCATGATTTCCTGAAATTGCAAATGGTAGGATTTTGGACACTGGGGCATCCCAATGGAGACCTCTGAGTCCTTCCTGGAGCTTCTCAAATCACACCACTAGGGGACGCCCGACACCCAGGCATTGATCTACCATGTGCAATGGCCGCCATTGTAGAGCTGCTTTCCTCTAAAATGTCACGGTTCCTTATGTGATCAATGCCACGAGAGATGGGATGGCTCGAGCCTTCCCCAAAGCAATGACTCAAAGAAATGGGAATCAGCAGAGGAGGCATCTTAGGGCTGAGGGAGGAAGATCCCCAGATTTAGAAATCAGAAGATTTAGCCTTAAATCCCAATTTGGTGGCTTCCTTTCTACAATGGGACCTTGGACCGCCCACCTCCCTTCTCTGGGCCTCAGCTTCCTCCTCTGCAAAATGATGGGGTTGGACCAGATGGCCCCTAAAGGCCCTCCCAGGTCTCAGTCCTCTGTGATTGTAACTGGAAAACCAGACTAAGGTGGAGGAGGGCTTCATATTCAGAGCCTAGCTGGGGAGCTCCTGAGCCCCAAGGGTTCAGAGCATCCCAGTGTTTAGGGCTGGACAGAGTCTTAGAAGATATTTAGTCCAACTCTTTACTTTTTTGCTATTAATTTCTTCTCATGATGTCACTGCAGGGTCATATTTTTAGGAGATGTGACTTTGGATTAAGACTCAAGTGTCATTTGGAATTGTTGGGTTTGGTGTTTGTTATTATACTGTATGCTTATTGGGATGTCCAAATGACCAGATGGGCTGCATAATAAATTATGCAGATGGGTCACATTTACATGAGAGAGACAGAGACAGAGAGGGAGAGGGAGAGGGGGAGAGGGAGAGGGAGAGAGAGAGAGAGAGAGAGAGAGAGAGAGAGAGAGAGAGAGAGAGAGAGAGAGAGAGAGAGTGAGATGGCAAGAGAGAGGGAGAGAAGGGAGAGAGAGAGGAGAGAGGGAGAGAGAGAGAGAGAGGGGGGGGGAGAGAGAGAGAGAGGGGAGAGAGACAGAATGGAGTCTTAGAGCCTTAGTTTTACAGCCAGGAAGACGCAGCAGTGAGCTGCCTGGGCTCATTCTACCCGATGGGAAGAGACAGCCAGTATCTTGTGTTCATGACCCACAGGCCTCTCTGCTCCAAGATGTTCTATTACATCAATCTGCCTCCTTAGAAACCATTTCCCTTCAAGCCTCATCGGATTTTCCTACAGATGAAGGAGGCCTAGGAGTCCATCCACTGCTCCCTCCAGCTCCCCACCACTGAGACAGGACAGGTGGAGCGGGGACTTACTTGATGTCGAAAGTGGAGCCCAGGAAGGAGGCCCGCTTGGACTCGGCAGCTGCGACCGTGTAGGGCGGGTGGGGATCTGGGTCATTCCAGTACATGTCCTTTTCCAGGACTGGCAGGTCTTGGTGCATTTCATCCACAGCCAGAAGAGAGACCTATGGTTGGGGAGGGGGAGAAGGAGAAAGAAAGAGGAAAGGGGCTGAATCAGGGAGCCTCAGGCTGTCCCCTGGAAGTGCAGCTCTTGGAGTCATGTTCTCATTTTCGTCCCCTCTATCTGAATCCGGCTAAAATTCTGTGAGAGTGGATGAACTTGGAGGCGGGTAGGCTACCATAGGGAAAGCCGCCTTTATTATATACTTTAGCCAGCCTGAGCTACTCTCCCCGCTCCCCCCACCCCCCATCTTGTGCTCTCCGGCCTCCTCTCTTGGCTCTCTGTGCCCTAGACCTGGGATGGCCTCCTTCCCTGCATTTAAACACCCACCCACCTCAGAGGCTGGCCCCTCAGCCAGGCTTTCCTCATTTCCCCATCCTCAGACCTCCCCCATAGGTCTCTGGAGCCTCTTTTGGGCTTGTTAGATTATAAACTCCCTGAGGGCAGGGATCCACATCCTAGTTAAAAGTTGTAGCCCCTATTGGCTGGAAGGTGGGGCCGTTTAATAAATGTTTGTTGAATATGTAAAGAAATGAATGAATGTGAACTGGGATGTCCCAGAGAGAAGAGGTCCAGCTTTCTGTGAACTTTATTTATTTATTTTTAACCCAAACCTCCTTGATTCTTAGCACAGTGCCAGGCACAAAGTAATCAGTTAAGAACTGGTAGTTGACTCGCTGAGGTCTGACCTTGTCATCCTCTCCACTCAGGAAATCCCACTGACTCCCTAGGATATAGGCTTTTAAAGGGAGCTAGGGGGAAAATGGATAGAGCTCTAGATTTAGAGTTGGGAAGACCCGAGTTCAAATACAACTTCAGAGGCTAGCTGTGTGACCCCACTGCCTGCCTCAGTTTCCTCATCTGTAAAATGGGGGTGATGATAGCCCCTATGTCACAAGGCTGTTGCGCTGACTTTTGTAGCTGCCTCGTCACAGGGCTTGGTATGGAGAGCAGATAAGTGGCCCTGTCTGAGAACGTTTTTATAAACTGGAAGTCAGTTGCCTGGGGGGCATTTCTGCAATCGGAATTGGTGTCTTGTCTACCTGTTGGGGTTAAGCTCCAGGAGGGCTAGGACTGTGTCCTATCTAGATTCTGTTCTCTCCCCCACCTTCCAGCACAAGGGTTGGCCCACTGATAAAGGGGTTTTTTCCTGCCTCAAAGTGCCTAGAAGAGGGCAGGACCTGCCTGCCAGCTCAGTGCTGGCTGACCCGGCTCCTCCCATACCTGTAAGTTTCTGTCGATCAGCCAGTTGGCCTCAAAGTCGTCATCATCTTCTCCGAAGGGGTTAATGAGCTGCTCAGCCACCTGATATGGGGAGAGGGGAAGGCCAGCACCACTGGTCAGTAACCTGGGGATCAATCGGAGAGCTTGGACCTCCCCAAGGCAGGCGGGCACAGCCTCTGCCCCACCAGTCTGGAGGACAGGCCCCATCGAGCATTCCCTGACATCTGCCCCTGCCCAGGCCCCTTCAACCATCTGCAGGTTCCTTCCTGCCCCCAAATGTTCCTCTGAGGCCCAGCTCAAGCTGAGCAGCTGAGAGCAGAAAACTGCAGTGATGGGAGGCGCCTTAGGACATGAAACAGAGTGGAGAACATTACAGCTGGAAGAAGCCTTAGAACTTGGAAGTGGGGGG
This sequence comes from Gymnobelideus leadbeateri, assembly GCA_011680675.1. Classification (NCBI taxonomy): domain Eukaryota; kingdom Metazoa; phylum Chordata; class Mammalia; order Diprotodontia; family Petauridae; genus Gymnobelideus; species Gymnobelideus leadbeateri. Next base: position 210,580 of record WOXC01010008.1, on the reverse strand, counting down.
GGGGGGCGCTTAGAACAGAGAATTTCATCACTAGGAGGGACCTTGGAACAACAGAGAATTTCAGATCTCTGAGGATCCTGACTGTGAAAAAAGGGAGTGTCAAGGAGCAGCTAGGTGGCTCAGTGGGTAAAGCAACCATCCCTGGACTCAGAGGGACCTGAGTTCAAATCTAGCATCAGACATTTACTGGCTGGGTAAGTTTACCCTGGGTAAGTCACTTAACCCTGACTACCTCTAAAAAAGAATGTCATGCCTCCCAGATCATCAGGGCTGGCAGGGTCTGAGAACACAGAAGGTAGAATGGCTGAGATGACAGGAACCATTAATCTTTTTATACCTAGAATATTCCTTTCTGGTGCTCAACATTGTGTGTGTCAATCCTCCAGGTCCCCATTCCTCCCCTCCCCCACACTGCCCAGCTCCTTCCCACTGGCACCCATTAGCACAGGACTGCCCCATGGCTCACCTTCAGCCAGCCGGCATAGAAGAAAAACTGAAGAAGAGTGAAGACGGGCACGAGGAGGTCTAGCTCATGGCCTGGATAGGATTTGGCCGGATCCAGAAACTGCCGCCCTATCAGACAGGCCAGAAAGAAGCTATAGACAGCGACGGTGACCACCTAGGTTGTAAGGTGGAGAAGGCCATGAGTGATCCCGCACTGGGTGTGGGGGGGGGGTTCCTTTCCTCCCAGGCCCTCTTCCTAGACAAGCAGAGCCATTGGAGGCTGGTGTCAGCCCCACATTGGGGTGGCTTCTCCACCAGTCCAACCTGCTGATGGAACTGGGCCTAAGAGTCTCAGCATCTCAAGATTGTGGCCCCCCAGAACCTCAGAACTGAAAGGAAGCTGGAGAGTCCAGAGGTCCTCCCTGTGCAGGGAACCCTCTCCCCCTTAGCTTCCTGCTCAGCCTCCCTGTTTCAGGGAAAAAGAGGAGGGGACCCTTGGGCTCTGGGATTCTCTGCCTCTGAGAAGAGAAAATAGTATGTTCTTCAGACCAGAAGGAGCCTTAGAACCTTGGACGCTGTAGAATTTGTCAGAGTTTCATGCTTGATCCCTTAGGCCAAAGAGGCCAGGTTCTCTTTCACTCAGTGTCATGATGTAGCCAAAGGCCAGACACAGAGGCTCAGAAACTCCAGGGTCCTCACAGGCTGTCCAGTCCAAGCCCTGCCTGGACAGGAATGTTCTCTAATGCCACTAGGTGGACGAGCAGACTTGGGGTCAGGAAGGCCTGAGTCCCAATTCTGCTTCAGACCTTTGGGCAAACTGGACTCTGTCTGCCTGCAAAATGGGCCCAACATCAGCCTCCCAGGGTTGTGAGGATCTTGTGAGGGTCACATGTCCAAGGAGCCCGAGAAATGGTGACAATTATCATTGGGGCATTCCTGCTGACGGGTCAAAAACAGGGAGCTCCCGACCAGCCAAGCCCACATTTAGACAAGGCTCTTCCCTAGGAAGTTTCCCCTTATATCAGCCTGTCTCCCTGTACCTTCCCCTGTGGAGAATGCACAAGCCAGAAGGGCTGTTTAATCACTGTAATTCAATCTACTTGCTTTCCTTTGTAGTCCTGTGTGTTTTATGTTTATGCCCTTAAAAACATGAGTCTGTGGGCTTCACCAGACCGTCTGCCCAGCTGTCCAGGACAAAGTCCTCCGACAAGTCTAAGCCCCTCAGGTGGCATCTGTGCTGTAGCAATGGCCAAAACTTCTGGCCCTCCCCGAATCCTGCATCATCCTGGCCCTTCCCCGGAGCTGGTTTGCTCACCTGTGTGTAGACCAGAGGCACACTGATCCAGTCATAGCCATAGAGGGCACCACACTGCGAGCGTAAGGTGTTCAGTTCCTGGAGAAGAGCAGAGGGGACGGGGAGGAGACCATCATCATTGAGCCCTCCTCATTTCTCTAGGACCCACATGCCCCACCCTCGCTATCTTGTTTGGGAACCAGCCATCTCTCGTGGCTGCTGTGAGTGTGGCAAAGAGAGAGATGGTGGGCTGTGATGGGGCAAGCCCTGGGATCTGAGGACCAAGACCTCAAAGCTATAAAGGACCATCAAGGTCCAGTCTAAGCCTCCTCATTTTACAGTCAGAGAAACTGAATCCAAGGGAAGAACGACTTGTTCAACTTCAGAGCAATGGGAACACTCATGTTCGGAGTCCTAAACCCAGAGCTTTTTCTGTATCATTTGCTTCCTTTTCCTTATGACTCTGGACAAGTTATTTCAAAACCTTTAAGCCTCAGCTTCTCCATGTAAAATCACGGTCACACCATTGGATTACCTGTTTCACAGGGTTGTTGTGAGGAAAGTATTTGTAAACAGCTGAGGGCAAAGCAAACTCCAGCTGTTATCTACTCCCAAAGGCTGGCCCCAGGGACAGTGTACCAGTCAGGGCCACGGTCCCATGTGGTGCCTCACTGGTGCTATGCACAGGCTTAGGTAGTGGTCGCCATATAGGAAAAAAGTCCAACCCAGGGGTCTTCAAATCTTATGGTGCCTCTCATGGCTATCGGCCACTTGTGGGATGACCCCTGACCCTCCCCTGGGCCCTCCCCTCCCTCCCACCCCAAGTCCCAAGGATGCCCAAGCTCACATTCAGGATACCCTGGAGGACAACGCTGTCCCTGATCTGGCCTTCCCTTCGGGCTTTGGCAGCCAGGTTGGCGAACCACACACATGGAACCCAGAATTTGTTGTGGGGAGAGTTGAGGCTTTCAAATCTCTTGTGTTCCTCTGGGGTCATGAGGCCTGGGGACAGCAGGAGAGAGAGCAAGTCAGGGATGGGCGGATGGGAAGGGGCCAAGAGAGAGAGGGACCCACAGAAGGAGGGGCAGAGATACAGAAACAATGGTAAAACAACCCAGGACCAGCTGAATGGTCAATGGGACCAGCTCTGCTTCCTGACAGCTCCTCCCTGTGTCAACTTGGGGCAATCAATGGTTAGGTGGGAAGATTTCCAGATTTGGAGTCAGAGGTTGTTGTTCAGATGTCTCACTCATATCTTCCTCTTCCTGACCCCATCTGGGGATTTCTTGGCAGAGATACTAGAGTGGTTTGGTATTTCCTTTTTCAGCTCATTTTACAGATGGGGAAACTGAGGCAAACAGAGTGAAGTGACTTGCCCAGGGTCACACAACTCTTAAGTGTCAGAGACATGATCTGGACCCAAGAAGCCATGTCTGCCTAACTCCAGGCCCAGTCCTCTACCTGCGGCACTACCTAGCTGCCCTGAATCAGAAGTCCTGTGTTCAAGTCCTTGCCCTGCCATACTTAACTCTCTTGGACCTTAGTTTCCTCATCTACAAAATGAAGAGGCTAGCCACATGACCTCTGAGGTCACATGCTATGCTAATTCTCCAACCTCAGTGAGGCTGCTGACCAATGCACAGGGCTGTTAGCAGGGAAGCACTTTGTAAAGCTCCAAGAGCTGGTTATAGTGGAGGCCGTGTGTCGTGTAGGGTAGGTAGGTGTTTAGCATTAGAATCAGAAAGAGCAGGGTTCGAGGCCCTAACCTTTCAGAGTCCCAGGCAGCTCTCTAAGGTGATAAATGCCTTAGCAGGCACCCATTTGCCCTAATGGTGGATGTTGACTAACTATTACAAGCACAAGTCTTTTCTGGCCTAAATGCACCCAAATTGCTACTACCCAGACTTGCCAGAGGAGGGCTGAGGCTGCTGTTATCTCAGAGACCCTCAGGTCCTGACTAGGATGGCATTGTCTGCATTCAATCTTGTTTGTCTGACTCCTTCCCTCCACTGCACCCCATGTCCCCTAGACCCAGACCCGAATGTATGGAGAAAAAAGCCAGATCTGAGCTCAAGGAGGCGCCATCATGACTGGGGGGGCAGGTAGTACAAAGAACAGGGCCTAGACTTGGAGTGAGGGAAATCCGCTTCTCATCCTGTCTTTGCAGCTGGGTGACCTTGGACAAGTCATGCCTCCTCTCTGGGCCTCAGTGAGGAGGGCTAGATCTCTGAGGCCTTGCTTACTCAGCTGAAATTCCATGGAGTCTAGAGGCTAGGCTCCATCACAGACTCACCCTGGGCTTTGGGCAAGTCACTATCTAGGTCTCTTATGGAGAGCTGGGTGCCCCTTTGGGACTCCATGCCCTCGTCTCTTTTGGGGTTCCAATGCAGCCAAGAAACCTGACCTAGAACCAGGATAGAGCCCTGGGCCTGGAGTCAGGAAGCCCCAGGTTCAAATCCAGCCTCCCACACTTCCTAGCTGTGTGAGCCTAGCCAGTTCTTCATCTTTCTGCCTCAGGCTCCCCATTGGTGAAATGAGCTGAATGCCAGCACCCACTTGCCAGGGCCTTTGTGAGGATAAAACAAGATACTCTCTGTAAAACTCTCTGCAGACTTTAAAGCATGGCACAGATGGTTGGGGCAGGAGCCAGGGTGTCCCAGGGGTCCCTCCCTCGGCCCCACTACTCACCAGCCTGCACCAGGTGCTGGGTGCTGGGGAAGCGCTTATAGACCGCGGTGCTGACTGAGCGCAGGATAAGGACTGTGCACAGGTGAGCATAGCGCATCAGGGTGCGACGGAGCAGCCGGCCTTGCTCATCCTCGCCTTCCACATTGGCAGAGACCAGGCTCATGAGCCGGTCGGGCCAGGGGATGCTCTGGTATTGGCTCCACCAGCGGGATACGACCAGGGTCACATAGAAACCTGGGGCAGGAGAGGCAAAGGAGAGGAACTGAGCCCTGCCAGCATTCAGTCACTCCACTGGCCAACAAGCATTGAGTTAGTACCTACTGTGTGGGATACACTGTTCTGGGCTCTGGGCCTAGAAAGAGGAAGACTGAATCAAGGAGCTCACACCATTAACACAAATTTAGACAACAAATCCCAGTTAGCTAATTATAATGTAGTTTTTCAGGAGACGGCACTGAGGATCAGGAAAGGCTTCATGCATGGGGTTCTATCAGAAGGAAGGGAGAGAGAGAGACAGAGAGAGAGAGAGAGACAGAGAGAGACACACACACACACACACACACACACACACACACACAGAGAAACAGAGACAGACAGACAGAGACAGAGAGACACAGAGAGACAGAGACAGAGACAGAGAGAGAAACAGAGAGAGAGAATTCCAGGCAAGAAGATCCACCAGTACAAAGTCATGGAGATGGAGAGGAGGCCAAAGTGCCCATATAATATACGGTGGGAGGGGGAGTATTTTCCAGTAAGGTTGGAAAAGTAGGTTGGGGCCAAGCTCTAAGAGGTTTAAAAAGTCTGGGGGCAGCTAGGTGGCACAGTGAATAGAGCACCGGTCCTGGAGTCAGGAGGACCTGAGATCAAATCAAAGCCTCAGACACTTAACACAAAAACTAGTCACTGACCCTGGGCAAGTCACTTAACCCCAAATGCCCTATCTTCCCCCCTCCAAAAAGCAATGTATATATATGAAGTTTAAAAAGTCAGATGGAGGAGTTTGTATCCGAATTTATCGGGGCTGGCATAATTAGATGGATGCTTAAGGGAAATCACTTTGGCAACTTTGGGAAGAGTGGATTGGAGTGGGGTGAGGCTGGAGGCAGGGAGACTAATTAGGAGGTTCTAGTCTAGGGGAGCAATAAAGGGAGCCTGAACCAGAATGGTGGCCATATGAAGACAGTGAAGGAGGTGGGTGTGAGAGCTGTAGAGGGAGAAGGGGCAATGCTGGTGAAGGGTGGGCAGTCCAGGGTAACTCTGACAGAGGCACCTGGGAGCCGGAGGGAGCCCAGGGATATCCCTGTGGTCAGGAACCTGCGGCTGGGATGCCCTAATGGGCTGGAGGGAGGAGGGGAGGGTCAGAGGACCCCAGGATAGACCTGGATCAGAGGGAGCCACAGGGACCTTCAAGATCCTTACTCTAAATGGATGGGGAAGCTGGGGTTGGGAAAAGAGAGAGAGACTGCCCAGGGAGCGTTTACGGCAGATTTGAGTCCAAGTGTTCGGACTCTGAAATCCCTGCTCTTTTCACTCAGGGCCCCGAGTTAGTGACCATCTGCCTCTCTGGGCTTTGACCCTAGAGGTGGGGATGGGGATTATCTCAAATTTAGCTGTGCCCTCAGGGAAGGTGGAGCAGGACCGTGCCTCAGTTTCCCCCTTCTCTATACTGGGAAGAATCCCCCAGGGATTAGGGGAGTGTAAATAAGAACCTAGCTCCCCAGGGCTAAGGGGACCCTGGCAGTTTCGTTGACTGCTCATTTCCCTAGGTACGGCATGCTCCTACTACCCCCGAAAGATTCTCTTCTTTACAATCACCCGAGAAAGGGATTTCCCCACTTGCCCCTATTCCCTGTCTAACCCCAGTCCGTCTGGCTACAGTTTTGGCCCGTTCCCTGTTCCAATCACTCAACAAGGATTGATTAACCTCCTTTTATGTACCAGACAGTGTGTTAGTCAAAAGTGAAACTGCCCCTGTTTGCCCTCAAGGAGCAAATAATCTCATGGGGGCAAAACGAAGAGTCATTGTAGAATTCAATTTAATTCAACAGAGATACAGGGACCTGGGGATAGAAAGAAAAAGGTAAAATCACTCCTGCCTTCACGGAGCTTACACTCTACAGGGAAAATAATGAGACAGCTAAGTAGATACGTTATTTGGGGGTGAAGAATCAGGAAAGGCAGCTAGCAGTTCAATGGACAAAGCTCTGGGCTTAGAGCCAGGAAAACGGAGTTCATCCAGCCTCTGGTCACTTCACCTGTTTGCCTCAGTTTCCCCAACTGTAAAAAAGGAATAATAGCAGCATCTACCTTGCAGGATTATTGTGAATCTCAACATATTTGTAAAAAACCTCTTAGCACATAGTAGATGCTACATAAATGCTTATTCCCTTCCTTTATTGCCCGCAAGAGTGAGATAAGCCTTGAATGAAGCTAAAGGTTCTGGGAGGCAGATTCGAGGAGGAAGGGCATCCCAGGTATGGGTCACAGCCTGTGCAAAGTCGATGGCATTTCAAGGATGGGGAAAGTTATCAAACCAGTTTGGTTGGAATGTAGAGTGCATACATGGAGTAAGCCTGGAAAGATCCGTGGGAGCCAGAATGGAAAGAGCTTTAAATGCCTTGATGAAGATTTGTATTGTGCCCTAGGGCCAATAGGGAGTCCCTGAGGATAATACAGCAGGGTGTGACATGATCAGAACTGTGCTTTGGGGAGACTTTTGGCAGCAATGTGGGGGATGGATTAGAGGGTGGGATGACTAGAAGTAGGGGTCCAGGAGAGAGGCAGCGGGAGTCTGAACTAAGGTGCTATCTTTGTGGGATCTTTGAGAAGGGTGTTGTTTTTCAGCCTTCATTTTTGAAGAGGACCAATGACATCAAGGAGGGAGAATTGACAAGCCTTGGCAGATAAGTAGATTTGGGGCTGAGCAGAGGTGAAGGAGAGGGGAGAGGGGAGAGGGGAGAATGACTTCAAGGTCCCATCACGGAATATATGGAAGTTTAGAGGAAGGAGAACATTCAAGGCAGGAGGGAGAGAAGATGATTAGTTCTGTTTTCAATACATTGAGTTTGAAGCATAGATGGGACAGCCAAGTGATGCTATCTGGCAAGTGACTGACAATGTGAGATAGGAGTGCAAGAAAAGAGGGGTGGATCTGAGAGTGCTTTGTAGAGGGGTAAGAATTAAATCCATGGGAGTTGAAATCATCAAGAAAAAGAGTAAAGCAGGGATTCTTAACCTGGGGTCTGCAGACTCCCCACAAGGGACCTGTGGAGAGATTTCAAGGAGTCCATGAATATGGGTGGGAAAAAACCCTTTATTTTTACTAACCTCTAACTGAAATTTGACACTTCTTTCAATTACGAAATTAAAAACAAAATATTTTAATTAAAATAAAGATAAAATATTATATATATATATATCCCCCCCCCCCGTGAATGGATCCTTAGATTATCCAGACAGACTAACACAGGGATCCATGACGCAAAAATGGTTCAGAACTTCTGCTGGTAAGTGAGAAGAGGAGAGGGCTTGGGACATCTTGGGGCGGGCCCACAGCAGCCACAGAGGAGGAGCAGGTGGAGAGGGAGGAGGACATCCAAGAGGGAGCAGTGTCAGGGAAGGCTGGGAGCAGACAGGGGGCCAGAAGAAGGCTTGTGTACAGGAGGTGCAGAGGGGGCAGATGGAGTGAGGGCTGCAGAAAGGCCCTCAGGGGTGGAAATTAAGAGCCTCAGAGAGAGCAATTGGAGCTGAATTCGGGGTTTGGAAGCAGATTCCAAGAGGCTGAGAAGTAAATGGAAGATGAGGACTGGGAGACAACTGTGGGGTAATTCTGAGAGTTTGGCTGTGAACCAGGGGAACGGAAAGATCCCTAGCTCCAGGGGAGGGAAGGCTTTTCTGAAGTTAATGAGGGTCTACACTCTGTAAAGCCTCTAGGCTAGCTTCTCTCCAAGAGATGAACTTGGGAAGGGTTTTGGAGAGACCTTGGAACAGGGGTGGGGAACCTGCAGCCTTGAGACCTCATGTGGCCCTCTAGGTCCTCAAGTGGGGCCCTTTTACTGAATCCAAACTTCATAGAGCAAAGCCCTTTAATAAAAGGATTTGTTCTGTAAAACTTGGCCTTAGTCAAAAGACCACAGCCAAGGCGCCAGAAGGCCACATGTGGCCTCAAAGCGGCAGAGGTGCCTCGGAGCTGGGTAGAGGTTAGTCACTGGTTCTGGTTAGCTAACCATGTATTGAAGAGATCCCTCTGTGACTGGCTGCAGAGGAATTTTAGAATCCTGTCACCTCCAGCTGCTTCCTTGTGTTCCTCCTCATTTGGCTTCATTCCGGGTTTCCTTAGCTCCCTGTGTCTGGGGAGAGACCATGCCAACCCTGGGCATTCTGAAAGGCTGGGAGGATGGGCCATGGAAATCCCAGCTGGGTTTTGCAGTCAGTGAATTGCTGCAAAGAGTGACCTTTGAGAGTGACCATTGGAACCACAGCTGCGAACTTGGTAAATACCAATACTGGGTAGGAATGGAGCTAAATTTAGAGCCTCTTCCTCCAGAGAAAGAGGTGATTTTAGGATCGGGGCTTCCAAAGTGTTGAGGAAATGTTTGTATGTTTGCTCTGAAGTAAATGTCCCTCGTAAAATTCTGAGATTAAGAGGTCAAGAGGTCAATTAAGAGGTCAAGATCAAGAGGTCAATTAAGAGGTCAACCAGACTAGATACTGGCTCCCACCAATGGTGGACACAGAGCTGGGAGGTGCTTGAAAGAACAGCAGTAAAGAAACACCCCCACAACCCCCTTAGGGTGCCTCCGAGCCTGCAGGGGCCAATGGAACCACCTGGTCCTGAGAGAGAGGGGCCAGAACACACATCCTACAGGAGAATGGAGAAAGATCTGGGCACGCTTGTAGGCCACTGGACAAGGAAAGATGAGGATGGGGATGAGGGACAGAATGATTGAGGGGGTAAGCTGCAGGAGGAGGTGAAAGGGGGTGGGTTCAAGGACACGAGAGATTACCTTAACCTAGGAGGCTGGAGCAAAAGAATAGGGTGGGTATGAGAGAGCAGGGCAGATGGGGAGAGAACACAGCTCCGGAGCCAGAGAAGCTCGATTCAAATCCCGTCTCCAGCCCTGACTGTTTCCTCCTCTGTAAAATGAGGAGGTTGGCCTAGATGGCCTTTGAGGCCCGTCTAGCTTTGGATACATGTGAAGAGAGCCTCCATTTCTCAGTGAAGTGGGGACTGAGAAGGGAATAGTGCTTCCTAGAAATCAGAAATAGCTGTTCATCATGATCTGAACGGCCCTTGAACACACTCCCCTCTCCCCCTGACTTGCTCGCTGCCATGCTCCTTTCCCTTCCTCTCTCCCCCAACAGAGAGATGGACAGACAGATGGACAGGCACAGACAGACACACGGACGCACCCTCCTGGGGCACCTCTCCTTGGACGTGTCACAAGCCCCAGGCCCTGCCCTGCCAGCACCAGAGCCTGGCTCCTTTTGCATGTTAGCGGCAGAAAAGGACGTCTGGGGGGAGGGTAGGCGAGGCCTTCAGGACTTACCCAGCACGAAGGATACGGGGATGAGCTGGGCATACTTATCACAGTACAGGGCCAGCTTCTCAAAGAGAAGCCTCTGGCTCTCACTGAGGATCAGCCTGAGAAAGACAGGGAGACAGGGAGGGGGTCACGGGAAGCCAGGTAAGGGGCATGAGCACAGCTGGCATTTCTGGGCCTGCTAGGGCAGACAGGGTACTGGAAGACCAGGAAGGTCTGGGCTTGAACCCTGCCTCAGGCACTAGCCAGGTAACCCTGAGCAAGTGAGGTAGACAGCTAAGGCTGTGTGCCAGGCACTGAGCTGGGAAGGTCCCTGCTCTCAGGGAGCTCCCAGTCTACTAGGGGAGATGACAGGTAAACGCATTATATACATGGTGAATCAGAAATGACCAACCGAGGGGAGCCCCTAGAACAGAGGGCGATATGGACAGGCTTCTTGTAACTCTAGCACTGCTGACCCACAGAAAACACTGATCAAAAATGCCCACAAAGGCAAGTTTACATCCTTCCTCTTCCTTGGACTAGAGAAGTCAGCAGATCCCCTGCAGCCCCTGAACTTCCAAGGCCCCTCATGCAGCCATGGCTTCCCAGGGGCTGGGCTCCACGGTTCCTTCCAGCTCTCCCTGACATTGTATGTTCTAAAATTCTTTCCAGTTATGAGATTTTTTATTCTCAGGTCCCTTCTGGCCTTGACTTTCTATGATTGAAGGTTCTTTCCAGCTCTCATGTTCTATGTTGCAAGATTTCCTCTAGTTGACAGTCTAGGTTCTAGGTTCTAAGGTCTCTCCCAGCCCTGACATTTGAGGTTCTAGGTTCTGAAGTTTCTCCCAGCTCTGCCATTCTACGTTCTATATTCTAAGATCCCTCCCAGCCCAGACATTCTCAGTCCTAAGGTCTCTCTCCCAGCTCTGACCTTCCCTTCTTCACACTCACCTGTAAATCATGCTAATGGTGAAATAGCACAGGATGAAGATGGAGAATTCACAGTAGAGGAGTTTGTAGATGCTGCCTCGCCATTGCAGCAGGAGCCTGGAGAAGGTGCCCAGGTGGACGTTGGCTACCCTGTTGGTATAGGTAACAGTCATGATGCTCCTGGGGTGAGAAGCTGAGGGGAGGGCACTGGGCAGCAGCAGAAGGCTCTGGAGAAACAGGGCAGGGGACAGGATGACCATGAAGGGAGAACAAGATTTTTCAACAGATGACTGACCTTTGGGGTGTCTCCCTAAGAACTGGGAGAATGTAGCCAGGCATTGTTGCTGGGATGGAAGGCCCGAGGCTGGCAGGATCCCGTACTTCCCACGACATCCCCTGCCCTTTTATCATACACTTCCACTCCCAAGGCAGCAAGCTTTCCTGTCCTCTGTCTCTCTCCCTCCTGGTTGGGGAAACTCTCTGAGCCAAGATTCTGCTCAATATTGCTTGCCCTGACTTATGTTCCCCAAATTCCAGTCTCTCTAAAGCTTATCAGATCAAATGAGTCTGAGGGTATGTGTGTTACAAGCATTACTGCACAGGTATGTGCATATGTCTAGGTGTGTCCTTGTGTGTAATATGCTCATGCATGTATGTGCATAGTGTATTGGGGTGCGCCAGCAGGGGTCCACATATCTTTACTGACTAAGCCCTGCAGTGTCCACATAGCTCCCAAGGCACCCCTTTATTCCCACCCTCTCTGCCCATACTCACAGGTGGGACGTCTACGTTCTGCCAGTGCCTGGGAATGTGTGGCCGCTCAGTGCTCTGATCAGCTCCCCAGGGAACTGGTTGCTATTGCCCCCCCAACCCTTCATCCCCACTCCCCACTGGGGGGGGCTGAGTCCTGACCAAACCCTGGCCGAGCTGGGCCCCACTGCCAGCCCTGGTCACTTGATTCCATAATCCCCATTCCTTCCACAAAGGAGGCTGTTGTCTCTGCCCGCTCTCTGTCTAATCTTCCAGCTAAAGCCTGCTTGGTTCCCTGCAACATCCCTGCTCCTTAACCCCACCTCCACCCACACCCCCTTCCCTAGGGGCGGGGACCCCTCTAATTCTTTCCTGCTCCCCTCCTGCCCACGTGGCCGGAGTGATGCCCCACACACATAATCAGGGCAGGAAGGATCAGTGCCCAGACTCACCTCCCCTAATGTTCCTAGCCTTCTTCCAGTGGTAGGGGGAGGAGGAGGAGGCAGGGCAGGAGGAGGTAAAGAAGGCAGTGTATGTAGGGTTAGGTGGGGTGTAGTCAGGAGGACTCATTAAACTGAATCCCAGCATAAATGGCCTGGTATGTCCTTTCTGAGGAGTATTTCTCCCAGTGAAAATATCAACCAGATGAGATGAATGAATGAATGAATGAACATTTATTGAGCATTTTCTATGAGCTAAGCACTCCGATAAGCACCAGAGGAAAAGGAAGAGGAAAAGGAGGAAGGGAAGCTGGCAATGGCCACTGGTTTAGCCTGAGGTGGGCAAGGCTGCTAACATTTGGTGCAACAGAAATCACTGTTTCTGAAGTCAAGGATCTGAGTTTAAATCCTGCATCTGATTGATACCTATGTGACCTTAGACAAGTCATTTATCCTCCATGAGACTCAGGGTCTTCAATTTTAGAATGAGGGGGTTAAACTAGAGGGCCCCTGAGGAACCTCTTCCTGCTCCAAATCTCTGATCCTGCCACTTTCATCTAAGAAGGCTCTGAAAGTCTCAGAGGACTTCACCCCCCAGACCTGGTGGCTATAGATGAGACACACCAAGACCAGATCCCCACCTGCCCTATGCCCCCACAGCTGCTGAATCCCTGCAGGCCTCCTTCCTCAGTATTTCTGACCTCCCTGGATACATAGAGCAGTAGGAGGCCCAGTACCAGTGTGGCCTGGGGCCTGGGGCTACTCTCCCACCCCCCACTCCCTCTGTCAGGTTGGGTGCCCAAAGGATAGCAAACTCTCTCTTTCTTCAGGGTTCCAGAGGAGCCTGAGGTGCTGAGAAGTGGGTTTCTAGCTCTATGGTATGGAGCCCCCATCCATGTGTTACCGTCTGGATGGTTATCAGGTTGACATCAATTAGGCAGCCAAACTTAATTAACTTTTAGAAGGGAAGATCGAATTGTGCATAGTGAATTTACAGCTTAAAGTACAATCTTTTTATTATTATTATACTATGTTATAGAAATACCTGTTTCATTCCATAAATTGAAAATAAATAAAAGTTTTAAAGACAAAAAATTGAGTATTAAGTTGCTTGCGTAAGAACAGTTGGTATAAAACATCTTTCCAGATTGAGAGAATGCTCTCCCCCAAGAACATCCCTGGCATTGTTCTTCCCTCCCTCCTTAAGGTTCCAAGGGGGTTGTGGTTCCTCCAGAAGGCTCGTTAGAGAGGAACAGCACATGCCTGGACCCAGAAAGGAGAGGGCTGGGAATCCCAAGAAGCCCACCTTGCCTTTCTTGGTAATTACTTGTGGCTGCCAAAAGTCTGTGGGCAAGGACTTCTTTTTGGTGCCTTTGGGCACCTTCCTCTTCCTCTCCAGGCACCAATAATATTAGAGGCACCAGTATGGTTATAGAGGGCCGCTTTGTCTGGTGTAGGAGATACAGAGGAATCTTTATCTTCTCTGCTTGGTTCCCTAAAGTCAGCCTTTCATAGTTTGTCTTCCTCTTCTGCTTTCCTGAGAAATCTGGTTTCTCTTCCTCTTTCCACTCTGAGTTTAGGTCCAGTCCAGTTGCTGGGTCTCTCCCCTACCATCCTTTAGAAGGCTAGGGAGCCAGCCTCTCTTTCTTTGCTATTCCAGGCTTGAGGAGAGAATGAGAGAGCAGGCAGGCTTGTTCAGACAAGGCAGCCCCATCTTCCTAGGGACACAATCAGTGGGCAGGTGTGAAGAATTCACAGATTCCACAGCACTGCTCAAATCTCCAAATGAGACATAGATTTTGGGTGACAGGGCCAAGGCAAGGATTCATTTTTGCTTCACTAGTTATTACAAGAATCTTGTTTTTCTTTTTTCTTTTTTAATGGTTAAGGAGCATGGCGGGGGAGGGGGGATTGATTTTTGCTCATGGAAAAAAAATAATTTTTAAAAGTCTCAGAATCCCAGAGTTGGAAGGGGCTTCACAGAGCACATCAGCTCATGTTAAGGTTTACAAAGCCCTTTGTGCACATTATTTTATTTGTTCACAATAACCCTATAAGGTAGGTTTCTATTTAATGAATGAGGAAACTGAGACTCAGGAAGATTATTAGGAAGCTTGCCCATGGTCCCTCAGAAGTGTCTGAGGCTGAATTTGCACTGGCTCTGCCTGACTCCAAGTCCAACATCTATTTATTATGCAATATTGACTCTCACTGTCTGGGATGGGAATCCTCTCTACCACATCCTAGACAAGGGCATCTAAGTCCCTGGCATGAGGGCACTCAATGCCTCCTCATGTAGCTTGGGCCATTTGGGGAGAACAAAACACTGTAACTTCAAAGACAGAAGTAAAAAGATAATGAAACGGAGGCTAATGAACATTATTGTAATGGCCCACGTTGGCCCTGGAGAAGAAACTAGGAAAGGCACCTCCCTCTTTTGGTTAGAGAGGTGGGAGACTATGGGTACAGAATGTTGACTACACCCTCAGATGCAGTTATGGTGGAAGCTGGTTTTCTTTGTTATGAGGGAAGACTCACCTGGTTGTGGGCAAGTGTGGCTGGGTCTGGGAAGGAGGTATAGCTGGAAATGTTTGGGTATAAAAACACAAGGGTAGGAATATGGGTGAGCCTGAGAGTTCATTGCTATGTGGAACTCCTAGATGAGAGAACTCTCTTTACCAATGCCGATTACACCCCCTCTACAATCGATCATTTTAGAGAGCTGTGTGAGGCACTGAGAGGTCTGATAACCTACCCAGTGTCACATGGGTTGTACATCACTGAAGCTTCAAATGAAAAATGAAGTTGCTTGGTGGGTCTAAGCTGGGGACTGTTTCCAGAGTGCACCTTTGCATACAAGGTCATGTGAGATGCATGGGGTGTTCAGGGAGGACCCACACCTTTGTGGGTGTCCACCTGTCACCCAGCTCACACCTTCGGCTCCAAGAAGCTATGGCTGCTGCAGTGGCCACACCCTGATAAAGACAGGCTAGACCAGGCTCAACTAACCTCTGGGCCACCAGCCCATGTGTGACTTAGGCTGTGTCTGCCTCAAGCATGTGAAGATTTCTCCCAGTAGAATGGGTACGCAGTGGCCTTGGTGGCCAAGGCAGGCGCTGTGGGGCACTGAGAGTTTGCTCAGACATGGAAGATGCCAAGGTCACCTACTGCACACTAGGCCACCACTGTCATCTTGCTTTTATCCTGACACTGGATCCTGATGACTCTGGCAGAGAGAGCCATGCTGACCACTTTGGGCAAGTCACATCATCACCCCGTGATGTCACTGGTGTCTTCAGAAATGAAGCCTGTAAACAGAATCTCCCCACAAAAGCTCAACACAACAAAAGTTGACTTTGTGTCTACTATGAGAGGCAGCATGGTGTAGCCAATAGAAAGCCACTGCTAAGCCGGGGAGAGCCAGGTTTGAGTCCCAGTTCTGAAAAGTGCTGGCTGCATAATCATGGGTGAGTCCCCTAGCCACTCTGTGCTCCAGAAGCTGCAGAAAAGGCACCAACCTGCATCAGTGGAGGGGATTTCCTCACTTGGGAGTTCCTTATACCAGTGACATCACAGATTACTTGATCTCCCACCTTAGCTCTGTTCAAATGCACAAGGCTCCTTCATGACAATGGTGGGTCACCTGGGAACTGTGAGATTGCCTGTAGACCCAAGGTTGCCCAGAGAACCACAGAATCTTAGGAGACCTTAATGAATGCCTTAAAGGTAAAGATCCTTTACGAGGGAGGGGAGGACTGAAATGGGTCTCTATCAGCACCAGTAGGAGGACTGCCCTTAGCAGGGAATTCATAGATCCCTTATAATCTGGCTTATGTGCACATCCCTCCCTTTGCTGGCCTTCATAAACCTTCAATGACTCCCCATTATTCATGAGATGAAGTCCAGCCTCCTCACCCTGGCCTTCACTGCCATTGGAAAGAGAGTCCTCGGCAGGCAGCGCCTTCTTTAACAGCACACATAGGTAAGCAAGGCATTGCACTGGGCTGATGTGTATGTGTGTGAGGGGGGAGGGTAGGGGAGAAAGGGGTGGCTACAGGTGCAGCTAACTGGGTGAGATGGTCCTGGACTTGGCTGATGTGTCTGTACATTCTGATAAACTGTTTCCCCTCTTTTTCACTCCTTGTGAGGAGGTCTAGCCCTCTCAGAGGATGGAGGGATGTTGGGAAAATGGATGTGACAGGAAAACTAAAGATATCAATAACATTTTCCTAAAATATAAAAACACAGACAAAAATAAAAGCAAATGTTTTTAAAAAGGAGATGTTTTACATTTTACAGTTGCATTTTATATTACAGGAGATATGCAAACTAGAAACAAAAAAGAAAGGAAGAAAGGAGGGAAGGGAGAAAGGAAGGAGGAAAGGAGAGGAGGAGGGAAGGAAAGAAGAAAGAAAGAACGTCTGGGATCACCCCTTTCTATCCCCAGAGTGTTTGCTTTCAAAAGCCAGCCTTCCTCAGCTAGAAAGGCCCTCTGAGGTCAAGTCCAGCCTTCTCATTTATAAAAGGCTGGGAGTTTGACTAGAAGACCTCTGGGGCCCCTGAGGCCCCTCCCTGCTCTAAATCTATGACCTCACAAATGGGCTAGGCTGCATTTGGGAAATGGCACATTGCTTTTAAAGAGCAAAGGCTTTTCCTGAAACAAAGGACCATCTTTTCCCTTACTAACCAGAGTCAAAACTAGGGAAGGGCAACTGGGGCTTGTTCTAGGGCATCAAATTTAGAGGGCACAGAAAACACTTGCAGTATCAAAGGAGATGGAATGTGTAGAGTGCTCTGCCAGCCTGAGAATATTTCTAAATTCCCTCAGTAGATACCAGGTCCTTTCTTCTCCCAGTGTCCTGAGGCCCAGGGAGTTTGGGAAATGCTGGTCTAAAGAGCCTCATGCTCCCTCTTCTCTTCTTGACCTCAGAGGGCCTTTCTAGCTGAGGTTCCAAGACAGGAAGGGAACCTGGAGAGGATTCTGGGCTGGAGGTCCCTGCCTCTCCCAGAGTGGCCACTGGAGGGTGCCTCAGTCCTGAGTGGCCCTCCTGCTGGCCCTTGACCTTTCCTCTTTTTTTTTTTTTCCTGAGGAAAAGGTCTATGCTGTGAGAACAACCTGAGCCCTTTAAGATGGGTTGGGGAGAGTTAGGGGACACCATCATTCTTATTACAGCCTCTTAGGTGGGTGATAGAATTCTAGATTTAAAATCAGAGGACCAGTCAGGAAGTATCAGGAAAGGTGCTTTCCTGCTTCCCCCACCCCTTCTTCTTCTGAGGGAGGGGATGGGGGCCCACTTCATTGCATATCATATCAATTTTTTTCAGTGGAGTGATTAGTTTTTGCTGAATTTTTTTTTCCTTTTCTTCCTTTAGGAAAAAACCTCCTTGTTATAAGGGATAGCTAGGAGAGGGAAGGGGAGAGATATAGGGGAAAATCCAGGTTATGTAAAACCAAAAAAAGATTAATAAAAGTCAATTAAAAAAGTTATTTCTCTTCTCTGGGTCTCAGTTTTCCCATCTCTAAACTGGGGACTAATTATAGCTAGGGTGTGATATTTGAGGAACACTTCTCTTAAAGTCAAGAGAATAGAGTTCCTATTCTGGGTCTGAGCCTTATTCCCTACATGACTTTGGGCAAGCCCCCTCACCTGTGGCATGAGCCTCACTGTCCCTATTTATAAAATGGAGATAAGGAGTCTTGGTCTGCTTCCCTGGTCTTTTGCTGACCTCGCCCTTCCTGACCTCTCTTTAGCCTTTGAGACTGTTGACCATCCTTTCTGCTCCCAGCACTTCCTCCTTCCTGAGTTTTCACTCTCCTCCTCTGCTCCAGTTTGGTCCTCTTTACTGAGTCCTCCAGGCCATGCTCCCTAACTGTGGCTGTCCCTCTTAGACAGTGTCCAAGCCTGCCTTCTCTTCTCTCTCTGCTCTCTCTCTCCTGGTGATTATGTTGGCCACAGGAGCTAGAATGGAAGCCTTCTGAGGGCAGGGGCAATTTCGTTTTTGTCTCTATTGCCACAGTCCTGTCTGAGTGCCTGGAATGTAGAAGGTGCCTGGGAAATGCTTGTTGAATTGTACTAAAAGCATTTTAAAGAGCTACAGGAATGTGAGCTTTTATCAACATTATTAACTATTATATTGATTAATAACATATTAAATATTATTAATCACAATGAGTCCAATAACTTATTTTATGTTGTAATATATTATAAATCATGTTTCAAGGATCTCTTTAGCCTAGGTACTTACTTCATTTATATATATATATATATATATATATATATATATATTTATATACACCATATAGATTGTAAAGCCTAATCCTTCTGAGATTTAGTGGACAGTTTATGAGAGTAATAAAAAATTTCTCTCTCTCTAGCTTACCTGTTGGTAAGACAATAGTATAATAGCATTAAATTAATTAAATATCATCTGTCTAGGGAACTCCCATTGTGGAAATTCCCTTTGTCAACACAGAATGACACAATGCTAGGGAAAGGCCCTAGAGGATTGGGACTGGCTCAAGGCTAAGAGCCTTGTCCAAAGTCAACAAGCTACAGGAGGGTCACAGAGTTAAAAGACAATGGATCGTAAAGGTCATGTAGAACAACTTCTTTATTCTAAAGATGAACCCACTTGTGGCTCTACAAGATCAAGGTTATAGGGCACAGATGGTGAGACTTGAACCAGGAGCCTCTGACTGCCGACCCAGTGTACTTGTGACTCGGTCTTCCTGACTCCATGGCTAGATACCTCCCAAAGAAGTCAGCATTAAGTTGTAAATGCCATTATTATTATTGTTTAGATCGTGATAGAAACATGCCGGACATAGACAGATCACTACAGCTTTAGACAGTATGGACATAGCAAGCCAGAAATCCCTGGGAGATAACTGTGGTTGGACAGGTAGGGGCTCCAGCCCTTGGAACACTGGCATCATCATATACCTATGGTAACCACAGCAACGGGGTCACATCACAGAGGTCTCCTAACAGCCCCAAGGCCTCTGGACACCCAGCCCAAGAGCCATCTTACTCAGTAGGCTTAGAGCAGGACACCCTGGTGGAGGTGGGCAGAGGAGGGAGGGGCCCTGGGGGCTGGCTGTCAAGCTGGTCCACCCTGAGAAAACCCCCAGGGCCTAAGAGAGGAGGCACAGAGGGTGCTGGCTACTTGAAGACCAAAGGGGCCCCTCAGGAGGGGTCCATACCCTGCTCACCGGGTGAGGAGGGTGAAGGCTGCTAGAAAGGAAGAGACCCACCTGTTTTGGGCTGCGGGAGAACAGAGGGCTGGAGACAGCTAGCTTCAGGAGAGATGAGGGACGCTTGGACCTGGGTCCAGGTCTCCTAAGCTTCCAAAGACTCATCGTATGTGGGGGCTTGGTCTGAAGGGTCAGCTGGTGTGCCAACACTACCAAGTTGGGACATCCCCACCCCCACCCCCATCCCAGCACTATAACCATGGGGAAACAGGGCAAGAAACTGACGCCATCACTTCCTGAGCCCAGGGACTCCTGAGCAGGAGGTAGGGAGAGACTCCTGGGGCGCCCTTTATCCAGACCAGCCCAGTGGACTCCCCCTGCACACCATGAAGTAGGCTCCAGCTGCTGTAGCCAGCCCAGGGGAGGGGCCGGAAGCATCCTTGGCCTAGAGGAGAGAGAAGTGGAGCCAGGGAGGCCATGCACTGACATCTCCCCAGGCCCCATGGACACTACCCAGCTGAGATCCACAGGGTGAGTCCCCCCCTTCCCCCCAGGGCCAGGGCCTCTGAAACAAGCCAGACCAGGGAGGCATTTTCCCTGGGCCATAGATGAGAACGAGAAGGGACCATAGAGGTCACTGACTCCAGCCCCCTTTAAGAAACCAAGGCCCAGGGACAGGAAATGACTTGCCCAAGGTCAAACGGAATAAATGAGAGATGTGGGATTTGAACTCAGGTCCTTTGGCTCCAGAGACAGGATTCTTTACCCCTTACCACCCTGCCTCCCTTCTTTCCTATGGTGCAAAGAAAACTAAACTGAGAGGCAGGAGGTTCTACCCTAAACCAAGTGTGACCGTGAGAGTTCATTTTTTAGAGCCACTTTGTCACTGCTTCCTGAGGAGTCTGGGAATCCAAGAGTTTCTTTTGTTTGGGCCAGACTGAGGTTTTATTGAAGTGGAGCACTCCCAGTGTAGAGAGTCTTTCCTCTACGGCTCACTGTCTTGCCTGGTGGACTAAGAGCTTGGACAAGCTGCTAGTTATGCATCAGAGGCAAGGTTTTCCCAGCTTCAAGGCTGGCTCTCAGTGCAAGGATTATTGTAGCCATTTGGCAGAAAAAGCCTATTTGACAATAGATTCATGTTCAATATTGATTATGCATCTACTGTGTACATTGGACATTGGAATGGGGAAAACCCATAGAGAAAACCCAGAGTCCTGGCTCTCAGGAAGTTTGCAAACAGTAATGTGCTACATCAGAGCTATCTAATACACAGTATCACCTGGAAAGGGGGGAGGCTTGGACCTGGGAGGTGTCTGCATCCAGGGCTCCTTCATCTTTTCTGTGTCCTGGGACCCTTTCTAGCAGTTCGTGTACATGGGGTCCCCAGGCTTAGAACCCCTGAACTTGTCCAACCCCCATAATTTATGCTTTTTTTTTTTGGAGGGCAATTGGGGTTAAGTAACTTGCCCAAGGTCACACGGCTAGGTTTTTGTTTGTGTGTGTTAAATGTCTGAGGCCGGATCCGAACTCAGGTCCTTCTGACTCCAGGGCCGGCACTCTACTCACTGCGCCACCTAGCTGCACCCCCCCCCCCCCGATAATTTATGGAGGAAGAAACTGAAGCCCTGAGAGGGGAAGGGACTTGCCCAAGGCCACTTAGTTAATTAATGACAGAATGATGTAAGTAGAACAGAAGAGCATTAGAGATGTCAAAACCAAAGCTCTATGTGAGTACTGCCATAGGCTGTTTGGGAGGGATAGATTTTTCCCAGCAGGGAGGATCAAGGAGGCTTCCTAATGGAGGTGGCTTTTGAGGCAGGTTCTCAAAAGACAGTCACCTGGAAGCCACATGGTCTTCTTGGTTCTCATCAGAACAAGGTGCAGATGGGGGAATTTGACAGGAGACTAATTTAAACTTTATGAAGGAATTAAATCTGCCAATGACACAAAGCTGGGAGGGACAACTAATGGACTGAATGACAATCAGGATTCAAAAGGATTATGACGTGCCAGAGCATTGGACTAACTCAAATAAGATGAAATTGAGTAAAGAAAATGCTAAAGTCTTGTAATTGGGTACAAAAAGATCAGCTTCACAAGCACAAGACTGGTGGGGAGCCTGGTTGGACAACAGTTCAGAGAAGGATCTGGGGGTTGTAGTGGACTACAAGCTCAGTATGAATCAGTAGTCAGAAATGCATATGCAATCTTGGATTGCATTATGAGGGGTGCATCTTCCAGTTATAGGGAGGTGGTTAGTCCCACTGCCCTCTGCCTTCGTCGGATTTCATTCCCAAATTTAAGAAGGAGGCTGATTAGCTGGAGAGGAGAGAATTCAGAGGAGAGTAACTGGGATGGGGAAGGGCCTTGAATCTTTTGGAAGAGTTGGGGATATTTAACCTGGAAAAGAGGAGCCTCAGGGAGAGGAGGGGCCATGAAAATTGTCTTTGAATATCTGAAATATTTGTCCCAGAAGGCAGAGCCAGGAGCTGAACGTTGCAGAGATGAATATTTGGGCTTGATGTTAACAACAGCAACAACTAAGTAACAGTGAATGTTTATGTGGGCCCCCTCTGCTTTAACCTTTGTGCTCAGTGCTTTACAGACATTATCTCCTGATCCTCACACATTCCTGAGAGGTAGATGCTCTGATTGTTCCTTTTTTTTTTTTTTTTTTGCTTTTTAGAGGGCAATTGGAGTTAAGTGACTTGCCCAAGGTCACACAGCTAGTTTTTGTGTTGTCTGAGGACGGATTTGAACTCAGGTCCTCCAGACTCCAGGGCCAGTGCTCTATTCACTGCCCCACCTAGCTGCCCCTCTGATCATTCCTATTTTACAGTTGAGGAGACTGAGGCAAATCAGGTTAAGTAACATGCCCAAGTGTATGGGACTGGATTTGAAGTCAGGTCTTTCTGACTCCAGGTGCAGAAAATCTTCCTAACAATTTGCTGTCTAAAAATGGAAAGGTTGCTTTGGTGGGTGATGCGTCCCCCTCCCTGGAGGGCGGCTGGAGGATCAGAGGGGGAGACTGGATTAGATGGCCATCAAGGTCTCTCTCACCTCTCAAACCCCAGGATTCTGGGGAGCTCACAGGGATGTGTGAACAAACTCACTGTCCCAAAGACATCTTTAAAAAATGGGTTTTTTGAAAAATATTTTGGAAGTAGTTGATATTAAATGACTTACATAGTTAGTAAGTGTCTGAGGACAGATTTGAACTCAGGGCCTCGTGACTCCAGCCTATAGATATCTTAAATTCAACACATCTCGAATTGGACTCATTGTGTCCCCACCCCCAAACCTCCCCTCCACTGGACTTCCTGTTCCTGTCAATCACATCCTCCCAGTCACCCAGGGTCTGATCTCAGTGTAATCACACTCCCCTTATATTTTCCAGATCTTATTTCTGCCTCCACATCTCTCCCATTAGACCCTTTCCCCTCTTCAAACCATCCCCCTCAACCTTCTTTCCTAGATTATTGAAGCAGTAACTGCTCATGTGATCTCTACCTTCAGACTGTCAGTCCACGCTTGTCCATATCCAAACAGCTGTTAAAATGACATTCCTAATGAACAGATCTCACTACATCACTGCTCTCCCTCAGTAAATACCCATGGCTCCCTATTACTTTCAGGAGCAAATAGAAGTCCCTCTGTTTGACTTTTAAAACCCTTCACAACCTGGCTGTAATCTTATTATCAAGAGGCTATCCAAGCATAGCTTTAGAACCAGAAGGCATTTCAGGCATCATCTGTTTCACAGATAAAGATACAAGGTCTAAACAGGTTAAATGCCTTGCCCCTAGGGCAATCAGGTGATGGGGGAGTCAGGATTTGACCACAGGTCCTCTGATTCCTAGGCCAGGACCCTCCCTCTCAGAACAGTCTTGTATTTCTTTTATATCTCTGCTCCTTCTCTCAGTAGAAGGTAAGCTGTTGGGGTGGCTAGGTGGTGCAGTGAATAGAGCACCAGCCCTGGAGTCAGAAGGACCTGAGTTCAAATCCAGCCTCGGATACTTAACACTTACTAGTCATGTGACCTTGGACAAGTCACTTACCCCAATCGCCCTGCCCTCCCTGCTCCAAAAAGCAAAATAAATAAATAAACAAAATTTTATTTTTAAAGAAACATAAGCTACTTGAGGACAGGATGGTTTCCCACTTGTTCACATGCCCCCAGTGCCTAACACAATGCCTGAGCCGACAATAGCCACTGTGTGCTTGTGGAGGGAATAATTGTGTGAATGTGGGATGAATGATCAATTCCTGTGCAAGCTTGGCCCTTCCTAAAGAGCCCAGGGTCAGAGACTGGGGCGACCTGGGTGACTTTGACCCCTTGGGGGGCGAGTGCTGGACCTGTAACAGAAAGGGTTGAGGGCAATGTGAGGGAAGGGGAAGAAAAAAGTATATAGCCCTACTATGTGCCAGGCACTGTGCTAAGTGCTGTACAAATATTATCTCCTTTGAGTCTCCCATCAGCCCTGGGAGGTAAGTGTTATTATTAGCCTCTTTTTATAGGTGGGGAAATTTAGGCACACAGAGTTTAAGTGACTTGCCCAGAGTCACACAGCTAGGAAGTATCTGAGATCAGATTCGAACTTGGGTCTTCCTAACTCCAGGTCCAACACCCCTCATTTCCTAGAGGATGAAAGTGAGGCTAAGGGAGGTTATGTACAGGACTTAGTTATAGCAGTTTAAGTGTCAGTGACAGGATTTGAGCCCAGAGAAGTCAGGGGCGTAACCACAGCTGGAGGAGTGACCGGCACAGGTCTGAAGGGTGGGAGTCATAGCATGGATGCCAAGGTAAAAGGGAAACGGAGGCCAAGGGATATAAAATGACTTGGCCAAGGTCAGTGAGCCCAACTGAGCCCCAACCTCCTGGATAGGGGAGACTGTTCCTGCTATCCAGAGAAGGGGCATCCCTGGGCAGGGTCAGCCTTGGGGTTCCCCTTCCCTACACCTTTAAGCTCTAGGGTTCTGGAACCAAATCTTTTAGAGAAAGCAGAGCTTGGTTCTGGGGCAGCCCCAGCCTCTAGAAGAGGGCCCCGTGGGGCACTTTGCCCTCCCTGTGACCACGAGGTCTGGACAGGGCAGCTGCAATGGAAAGGGCCTGCCTTTGTGTAACTCCATGCAAGTTCCCCTCCCAGTGAGTCCAAGCCCACAGGAGCTCCCTGAAGCTTGAGGTCTCGAGACATTTCTGAGCTGAAAGGAAGACCCAGCTCGTTTCCCTTCGGAGAGGAGTCTAGAACCTGGGTGGGGGGGAGAGGGGGTGGTGTGTGCTGTAAACCTGGAGGGCTATAGGGGAGTCAGGAGTCTAGAATTACCCCCTTTGTGGGACACTACTCGACTTTCATATCGTTTTTGCATTTTCTGTGGGGTGAGATAAAGACCATCCCATACCAAAATATCCAAGCTATAGTCTGAGCTGACTGGGCTGAATGGCTATATCTGAATCCTATAACTATGAAAGCTCAGGGTCCAAGGCCCCAGAGAGGAGAGACTGGGAGGCTTAGGACCTGGGTGCTCCTTTAGAAAGGCTGGTCACCTGGGCTGGGGCAGCTCCCTCCTCTTTCCCTTTGGGCACAGGGAGATCTGACTCACTGCTGGATTCTGAGTGGGTGATTGACCAACAGCCACCAAAGATGTCAGGCCTTTGAGTGGGAAGGTCTGCCAGCTGCTGACTGAGAGTTTGCCCCCCCCCCATAAAGTGTGCTGGGGAGCAGACTCCTCAGCTCCCCAAGAAGAGCCAGGGGCCCCTCCCCATTCAGGTCCAGATTGGCAGCTGAAGTTGCCCTGAGGGCATCAGGCACCCACCCTGGATGCTTGATCAACCACAGTTGTTTATGGGACCTAGGAACGAATCTGGGAGACTATCCCATCGCGTCCACAGCAGAGGAGGAATCTCAGGACCAAGGCCACATAGACAGTTCTTAGCAAGCCCAAGAACTTAAGAGGGCCTTGGCATCTGCTGATAGCCAGGAAGATCTGAGTTCAAATCCAGCCTCAGACACCTCCTAGCTTTGTGATTGTCACTTCACCCCAGTGTTTTCATCTCCAAAACGGGAAGCCTAACGATAGCCCCTCCCTCCCAAGGCTGTTGTGAACATCCAATGAGATCATATTTGTAAATCACTTAGCCCATATTGCTGGGCACACAGTAGGGGGCATGTAAATGCTGGCTCTCATGTATCACCATCATCAACATGATTATGGCTTGAACTGCAATTTCATGGAATCCTAGGATTTGAAGCTGGAACAGCTCATAGAGGTCATAAGTTCCCCCTATAAATGAAGAAAAATAATCCAGGAAAACGACTGAATGACAAGGCTCTGCACATTCTGGTGTCCATGGGGAGCCAGGAGGGGGTGGGGTGGGCTTTCTTTCCCCGACCTCTCCTTGGGGTGTACTCCTGGTGCTGGGGTCACTGGGGCAAGGGCTGGAATGGTTTAATGTTAGACCTGCTTTTCTCTGAGGACATTGCCTAGCTCGAGGCCCCCTCCTAGATGTCAGAGCCCTGGTGCACAGCCCTATCAGGCCCAGGCCCTGTGACTTTAAGACAGAATGATTCCAACTCTAATGCTGGTATAAAATGAACCATTGGGAGAGGTACCAATGAAACTGAGTGGGGTAGGGAGGTGCAGAGAGGGGCCTGGCCATGATCACACAGCTCCTTAGGAAGGGGGCCATGTTGAGGATGCAGGCGTTCCCCGCTCCTGGGGCCAATCACCTCCAGGTCAGCTTGCCTCTTTTGGAGACACTGACCCTTTCAGCCCATACCTTTTTGACCAGCCACCTTGGGAAGAGCTGAGGGCTTACTACTGGACATTCTTACAGGCCCCTTGTAAACTCAGCTGATCAGTTATCCAGTGAGAGAAGAGTCTCAAATAGGCTGAGGCCTGGGTCACATAGGCCAACAAATGCAGTCCAAAGACCCAGCAATAAGTGTCTAGAAGAGCTTCACTTTGGTCCAGCTGGGCTCCCAGGGGGCCCTCTCCTCTCCCTAGGCCCCCAGGTCACTGATCTCTGAGCCTGGCCCCATCCTCAGACTTGCAGCAGGTTTTTTTGTCCCTGCCCACCTCCCAGAGCTGAGTGACCTGGGCCTGGAGCCGCTGGGGCTCAGTTCACGCCCTCCAGGGTCCTCAGCACTTTCCCTACAGTCCCAGAGTCCTCTCTAGCCATGGGACTCCAGCCCGCAGCCTCCTTTTTGAAATCTGAGCTCTCAGATCCCGGAAACCCCTGGGAGAATTCTTACTGAAAAACATTCCATGCAGTTGTTCAAACATTCCACACAGCTGGCTGCAGGGACGGGGCACCAGGGTTGGAATTTCGGAGGCCTTTGGTTTCTTTCCATTTCCAGGGAAATACATTTCCCAGGAGAGGCCTGGGAGGGGAGGTCCCTGGCTGTAGCCTCTCCTGCTTCTGACCTATGCCTGGGATGGCATGACTGGCTCAACATGAGCTTAGCTCTTCATTCCTTCTCCACTCTCCCAGCGATGCCTGCACCCAAAGTCTTCTCTGGTTCTGGGCAGGTGCCCCAGCTCAGACAGCCACCGCCCCCTGCTCATGGTGAGGGCAGAGGGCCAAGTCACCGGCTGTTTCTACAGGCGAGTCAGGCTGGAGGCCTCAGGAACTGTCCCCTTGTGACTGAGATTGTTGGGTAAGTGGTGGAGAGGGCTGAGACAGAGGCAGTCAGGAGCATCTGGGCCCAGGGATGAGAGCCCTAGGCTGGGAGACAGAGGGCCTGGATTCCAATCCTAGCACCGCCACCAAATTGTGGGGTGACTGTGGGCAGATAACTCTTCTCTGGGCCTCAGTTTACTCATCTGTAAGCCAAGGGGATTGGGCCAGAGCCTCTCCATGCTGCTCATAAAGTGTTCTGTCTCCTCTTCCCTCTAACATGTCTGTTCTTGGGTCCCTTGTAGCCCCAGTACTCTTTGGTGTAGACCTTAGGCTGAGCCAGTTCTGACACCTATGTTCTAAGGCCCTTTCTCTCTGGGACAGCCTACGTGCCAGGGCAGCTCCAAGGTCTGGCATTTCCCAGGCTCCTTTGGTCTCTGATTCCAGTGTTCAGTGCCCTCCAGTCCCCAGCTCTGACATTCTAGGCTCTGTATTCTAAGGCCGTGTCTGGCTCTGACATGCTCTAATTCTAACATCCAACTGAGACTGACTTTTTGGTTGTGGTCACATAAAGGAAGGGACAATGATCCCCATTGGACTGCACTGGTCATAAAAGTACTAGTCTGTCCAGCAGAGCTTCCCCGAGGCTGGGGGAGGGCAGTGAGGAATGAAAGGTTTTTATACAATCCTTTAGCCTGCAGGCTTCCCGCCAGGCCCAGAAGTCCCCTTTCTCCCCGCATTCCCCCCCATCCTGGGGGACCCTCAGTCCCCTGTCCCCTTCAAATCCAGCACATCCTGTTCTTGGTTAAATGTTTCCAGGTGGGACTAGATGTTGGCTATCAGGGGAGGTGCTGACATGCCAGAGATTAGTAGTGAGGTTAACCATCAAGAGAAAACAGGAAGGGAGAGATAGGAACTCACTAGGAAATTTACTGCACTGGCCCAGCTGCAGGAAAGACATCTCCTCCTCCTCCTCTTCTTTCCTCCTCCTCCTCCTCCTCCTCTTCTTTCCTCCTCCTCCTCCTCCTCCTCTTCTTTCCTCCTCCTCCTTCTCCTCCTCTTCCCCCTGTTCCTCCTTTTCCTTCTCCTCCTCCTCCTCCTCCTCGTCTTCTGTTCCACCTTTTCTTCCTTCCCCTCTTCCTCTTCTTCTTCCTCCTCCTGTCTTTCCCCTTAACCAGACCTTTTCCTAGGGTTTGGCTGTCTTTGAGCCAAAGGGAAGCTGTCAAACCCAAGCAGAGTGACCACTCTCCTCCCCACCCCACCCCATTCCAGCCCCACGGATCTTCATGATAGAGATTACTAATGTCTCTTCCTGGAGACTCAATTAACAGACATTTGTTGTGCACCTGCTCTTGCCAGGCTATAGGCATAAAAGAGAAAAATTCAACCATTCCTGCCCACAAAGAGCTTTATAAAAAGCTTCCTCTTGGAGATATTCAAGTAGCATCCAGGATAGGGACAGGGGTAAAGTCTTGATCAGTCTTTTTTTTCAATAGCATTAAAAAAAATTCCGTTTTATTTTATTTTCAGTTTCAAATTATCCCCCTCTCTCCCATCTTCTCCCCCACCCATTGAGAAGGCAAGAAAAAGACAACCCATTAGAAATATAATCATGTGAAACAAGTTTCTACATTAACCATGTTCAGGATGGAAAAAAGACAAGGAAAAGAAAGAGAAAAAATAGGATTCAATCTTCTCTGTGAGGCTGTCAGTATGCTCTCTGGAGGTGGATGGCATGTTTCATCATGAGTCAACCAGAGCTGCGTCTGATAATCTTTACAATACTGGTGTTATGGTACAAATGGCACTCCTGGTTCTACTCACTTCTCTCCACATCAGTTCATAGAAGTCTTCAGGGCCAGTCTTGTAACCTTTTGTAACAAATCAGCCTAGTTGAAGCCAAGTGAATTCTCATGTTGGTCATGCCCAAGGATGCACACCATTCACTCTTCACCTTAATCCATCTGCTCTCTATCAGAAAGTGAGTAGCACCCTTGAACAACTGGTTCTCAGAGTCCCTCCTTTTTACAGATGAGGGTTCTGAGGCCCAAAGAGGTTTAAGCAACTTAGCATTAAAGGAATTCTTGTAAAGTAACAAGTTGAACTAGATGACCCTGAGAGTCCCTCCCAACTCAGAAATTCTATGTGGGGAGTGGAGAGGTTAGAAAGTAGGTCTGATGCCTATATTCACAAAAATAGTCATAGCAACTCTTTTTGTGGTGGCAAAAAATCGAAATTTGAGGGGATGCCCATCAATTGGGGAATGACTGAACAAGTTGTGGTGTATGATTGTGATAGCTGTTATTGTGCAATAAGAGAGGATGAGCAGGAAGTTCTCAGAAAAGCCTGGAAAGAGTTACATGAACTGATGCAAAGTGAGGTGAACGGAATCAGATCAGTGTACATGGTAACAGCATCTAATGTAACAGTAACAAGCAAATGTGAAAGACTTAGCTGTTCTGCTCAAGAGCAAGGCCATTCTAATGAACTCATAATGAAAAAGGCTATCCGCCTTCAGAGAACTGAGGAACTCAGTACAAACCGAAACAGAATTTTCTCACTTTATTTTTCTTGCCGTTTTGGTGACACAGCTAACATGGAAATATATTTTGCGTGATTTCACATGTATAACTGATATATTTCTTACCTTCTCAGTGAGTGGGGGAGGGGCTAGGGGAGGGAGAGAATTTGGAACTCAAAATTAAAAAAAAAGAATGCTATAACTAATATGTATATTGCTTTTTGGAAGGAGAAGGCAGGGCAATTGGGATTAAGTGACTTGCCCAAGGTCACATGGCTTGTGTTAAGTGTCAGAGGTCGGATTTGAACTCAGGTCCTTCTGACTCCAGTGCTCTATTCACTGCGCCACCTAGCCACCCCCACTAATAAATTTTTTAAATGGAAAAGAAGTAGGTCCAATGGGAGGGAGGAGGAGGAGTCAGGGAAGGATGGCTATCTATCACACAGGGAAGTCCCTTAAGTTACCTTTGAGTAGCAAGTTGGATGGTCCCTCAAATTCACTGTCCCCTGGAAGGCATGTAAGACCTAAAATATTAGGCAGACAAGTTGGGACTGGTAGAGGTGGGATGGGGTCAGCACCAAGGCTTTGGTCTTTGTAAGTGCTATGGTCTCTTCTCAGAAGGGCCTCTTATACCTAAAACCTATCTAGTCACCAAATCTGCATCCTCCATGAAGCCTTCCCAGATTGCTCTTAGCCATAATGGTCTCTCCATGCTGGGAGACACCTTAGCAACTGTCTAGTTCAATGCCCCTATTTTGAAGATTGGGAAACTGAGGTTATAGAATGAGAACTGACTCACCCAAGGTCATCCAGGCCAGTAAGTAGGAGCAGGACCAGGACCCAAGGCCAATAGTGACTCCAGACCCACCAGCTACTGGAGCTTTCTGCCTCCTGCCCGTACTCCCTCTTGG
This sequence comes from Gymnobelideus leadbeateri, assembly GCA_011680675.1. NCBI lineage: Eukaryota > Metazoa > Chordata > Mammalia > Diprotodontia > Petauridae > Gymnobelideus > Gymnobelideus leadbeateri. Next base: position 180,261 of record WOXC01010008.1, on the reverse strand, counting down.
CTCTCACCCATTAAAGAGGATGGCTGAGGACCTCTGAGTTCATCAGTGCAGGAAGCCCAGATTGGCAATACATCTCTAACTTGGGTTAGTAAAAAGTTTCCTGAGACTCACTGGGTCACCCAATTAGTGAGTGTCAAAGGCAAGACTCAAACCCACATCTTCCTGACTCCATGGCCAGCACTGGAGGTCAGTATTTCTTGAAGTCTTTCAAGTAACCTGCTACTGTCAACCTACATATTGTAAAATCTCATCTCCTTGACTAGACTGCAAGCCCTCTAAGGGGATGTCTTATTTCTTCTGCATCCTGCATGGCACAACCCAGCCCTGTGACCCAGCATAGAATCAGTGCTCTGACCCTTAAATACCCTAACTTTATTCTTCTTGTTAATTAAATTATCCTTAATTTAACCTTCTGCATCTAGCTGACCTTTCCAGGTTGAGGATTCATTTCTTCATCTTGCCTTCCTCCCCACATACACCAACATGTTCCATGTTTCTGCCAAACTATCCTTCCCGGGGCGGCTAGGTAGCACAGTGAATAGAGCACCAGCCCTGGAGTCAGGAGGACCTGAGTTCAAATCTGGCCTCAGATACTTAACACAAAAACTAGCTATGTGACCTTGGGCAAGTCACTTAATCCCAATTGCCCTCCAAAAAAGCAAAAAACAAAAAAAAACCCAAAAAAACCCAAATAAACAAAAAAGTCCCTGTCCTTCCTATCCAAACTATCCATTTCCATGCCTTTGTACAGGGCTAGCCCTTCTGCCTGTTGTGTTCTTCCTTCTCACTTACACCTTAAAAAACTCCTGGATCGGGGCGGCTAGGTGGCGCAGTGAATAGAGCGCCGGCCCTGGAATCAGAGTTCGGAGCCGGCCTCCAACACTTAATCCGCACAAACAAAAACCTAGCCGTGTAACCTTGGGCAAGTTACTTAACCCCAATTGCCCTAAAGGGGCGGCTAGGTGGCGCAGTGAGTAAGAGCGTCGGCCTCGGAGTTGGGATGACCCGAGATCAGATCCGGCCTCAGAAAATGAGCACCCACGCATAATAATGACTAGCCGTGTAACCTTGAGCAAGTTACTTAACCCCAATTGCTTTAAAAAAAAAAAAAAAACAAACAAACAAAAAAAAAAAACTCCTGGATCCCCTCAAAGCTCAGCTCCAGTGCTCCTTCCTTTGAGACCCTTCCTGATTCCCCTAGTTGCTAGTGTACAGCTGTATATTGATCCTGCTTTTACCTCTCTATGAACAAATTCTACCTCTTAGTCCAGGGGTTCTTAAGCTCTTTTATGTCCTGGACCCCTTCTGAGAATGAGGTTTCTAAAACGCACATGTAAGGGCAGGTTAGAAAGTACCCCGTTTTGGCTCCTTGACTACGTGAGAACAGTGTTTTATTGAATCAAATAATCAGAACTGAGAGGAGAACTAGGCCTCTCTGAATCCATTAAAGCCACTGCCTAGTAATTTGTGTAAAAGAGAGAAGCAATCTCAGAACTGGGAAGAAAGAGATTCTGAGCCAAAGGGTGGAGCAAAGACTAAATTACACCAGAGAAGGAAGTTATCTAAGAAAGTCATTGGTTCTATAGGTACCTCAGAAAGGAAGACCCTGGAGCAGGAAAAGGTCAACTCTTTCCCAAACAGCCCCTCCCAGTGCCTGCCCAGCCACAGACACTGTTATATAACATGTTGGTTCTTTACCCAAATGTTTCCATGAATTTTGCCTCACCCACAAAGAAACCAGGAGTTAGCCAGAGAAACTTATAAATGTTAAGTTAGGAAGAGAGCCCAACCTCTGCCTAAGTGTTAGGAATTTTCCTAATTGGGGGCTCAGAGCTATTGTGACTGAACTTGTAACTGTTTGTTTAAAATAAGCTCCCTAAAGTCAGGAGGGAAATAAATAAATAAAACGTTGGGGAGGAAGGGAATTTTATTGCTTCCTAAGCTTAAGATGAGCAAATTGCTGTTAAAAAAAAAAAGGTGTCACATGCAAATATGCAAGATTTATATTGAAATACATTTATCAAAATATTAAAAACAAAACCCAAAAAACTTCACAAAGCCCAGATGAAGAATCCATGCCCTAGTAGAATGTAAGCCTCTTAAATGCAGAATGAGTTAGTTATCTTTTGTCTTTCCCAGGGCATTCCCAGGGCTTGGCACATAGTCAGTGTTTGCTGATTTCAGCTGAATTGGGATCAGGAAGACTCTGGGATGGTAGAGTACCAGAGACTAGTATTGTCGACTCTGGTTTTCTGGAGTCGGTTTAGAAGAGTCTAGGGAATTTCCTAGGGAAATCCACTTACCCAAGTGAGGTCTCCTAGCAGGCCTTTGGGAAAGATGTCAGATAGTGGTGATTGGCAGAGTGCCCACCTCTCTTTTGATAGGGACCCCTGCACTCTCCCCCTCCCTTTCTCTCTCTCTCCACTGTCGTCCTCCAGACAAGATTCTGCCTAGAACTCCTGAACCCTGGGAGTTAATTATTATGAGGCTTAAAGAGATAAAGGCTTAACCCAAGGAGACGCCTCCCTTCCACAAGCTGCTACCTGGAGATAGCAAAGGTTAGAGGCTCTGGTCCCAAGGGAGATGAGACAGACAGATGTGTTCACTGCTGTTTTGTCTGGCTCCTGGGACACTTAGCTGATTCCCCTGAGACCCCTCTAGTGGCTGAGCTGGGTTTTGGAGTAAGACTTTTAGGGTGCGGGGAGTCTTGTGAGCAAGGCCTGCCTTCTCCTCACGATGGAGTTCCAGGAGGATTGCCACCGATGTCCAGCCAGGGCTGCTGCCCCAGGAACATGCCCACTGCTCTTTGCTGTGAGCACTGGCACAGTCCACTATGTTCCAAGGCTGGATACAGGGGTTACAGGGGCCTCGGGAGTCGCCCTGGTCCCTGCCCCAAGGCTGGATACCACCATGGAGGACCCTTGCCAGATGGACAGGTAAACACATAGGGGGTGGACATGTCAGTTGGTCAGTAAACATCTACTATGAGTCAGGCACTGTGCCAAGTGCTGGGGATACAAAGGCAAAGGATCCTTTGAGGAGCACACACAGTCTAATGGAGGAGACAGCATGTGAGTAGCTATGAGCAAACAAGTTATGTCCAGAACATGGAAACTGACAGAAGGAAGGCCAGAGAGTGCAGAAGGGCCTGGGCAAGGCTTCCTGTGGAAGGGGGGCCTTTAGCTGGGGCTTCTGGGAAGCTCCTCACCCCCTCAGGAGAGAAGGGCAAGCATTCTGTGAAGGGGAGGCGGGGGGGCTTTTGGTGCAGAGACAGCTAAGTGCTAAGGGAGGAGAAGAAGGCTGGGAGGAGCAAGTGTTCTGGGTTGGGTTCTGGTTTTTTCTGATCAGACTGAGGAGCTCTCTATGCATTCCAATTCTAGCCAAACTGGACCGTCCTCAGGCCCCCACATGCCCTCTTGCCTTTCATGCTGTGCCCTGGCCCTGAGGCAGTGAAGTGTGATGGAGAGCCCTGGTTTTTTAAACTAAATTTTGGCTTGTGACTTTGGCTACATCACTTAACTCCTGGGACGTTCATTCCCTGAAGGGGAGGGACTAGAAAACCTTCCCTTCTAACTAAATCGATAATCCCATGATCCCTCCTCCTCTTTTCCTGTCAAATTCCTACTTGTCTGTCAGCTTTAGACCCAGAGATGTATCGTCCAGAAAGCCCTCCCTGATAGCTCCCTGGTTAAGAATAATCTTTCCCCTCAGACCTCCTACAGAGATGGGTTCTGACTGTCTCTCTTTAATGTACTTATCTGGTAAGAAAGAGTCCATGTTCTAGCTGCTTGTATGTATTTGTGCTCAGAGATCTGTGTGCCCAGGAATATTTGTTGAATGAATAACCCAGACTGAGAGGGTGGGAGGGAAGGTCCCCCAGCCCAGTCCTTTGCCATCTGCCACAAAGGCTCAGAATAGTCAAGTCAGTCCCAAAAAGTCAGGGGGTGTTCTGCTGTCAGTTCATATTTTATAACACTTTACAGCTCACAAAGTGCATCCTTCCATCTGTGAACTGGGCAGTCCCAAAGTCTTTATCTCCACTTTGCAGATGAGGAAGCTGAGTCTTAAAGAGATTACCTGACTCACCCAAGGTCACTCAGCTAGTAAGTAACCTGGGGCTCGATCCCAGATCCCAGAGACCAGGTCTAGGACCTCTCATCATTTTAAAGGAGAGTGAGCTCAGACGAAGGTAGAGGAGGGCTGGGGATGAGGGTGGTGGCCAATGCTTGGCGTGCATTTCCTCCTTTTTGTCCCTCTCACCACATCTGCAAAGGGAGCTGGTGGGTGGAGTAGTGGCCCCCGTGGCCGGCTGGTCTGGGATTTTTCTGGTGGAGCACCTCAGCTCAGCCTTGGAATGATCTCTCTCACAGAAGGCTAAAAAGGTCTGAGCTGTGCCCCTGAAAAGCCTGCCTCTCCCCTCCCACCCTCCCTTGAGAGCTGCCAACTTGCCATCCATGAAGCTGAGGTCCTCTGGGTCTCTAGTAAACTTTTATTGTCACCCCTGAGAATCCCGTGTTTCTTTTAAAGCACAGCTCAGCTCAGGGGCTGCCTTCCACTCCTCCCCCCTCCTGTTATTAGTGCACCCTCCGTTTTGCAATGATAATATCTATAGTTTCATTTTGTCTTTGTAGCCCCCATCCCTAGCACACAGTAGGCATCATTAAATGCTTGTTGAATTGAAATGGGCAGACTTCCTGTGCTGGCATTCGAGGCTGCTCTGTCCTCACCAGATGCCCCCCTGAAATGTTCTCCTTTCTCTCCCGGCCCACAGTATTTACTGTGATTTTTTGCATTCCCTTCATGCCCCAGCATCCACCTCCTAGAGAGCCATCCCATCGAACAAAGAATTAAGGAGAGGGGGAAAAGCAGTTAAAAAATGAGCTACCACATCCCAAGGTCTGCCATGGGTTAAAGGCCATACTCTGTTTTCATAGTCCCCTGCCTCTACAAAGAGGTGTGCCTGCACTCTCCATCTCTCTTTGGGAGGCCAAGCTTGGTCCTTAAAACTCTCCAGCATTCAGCTTCTGCTTGTTGCTACTGTTTTCCATTCCCATGTTGTCACCCTTGTGTAGATTTGTTTTTCTGATTCTGTTTATCTCATATAAGTCCATATTCTTCTCACACTCCTCTGTACTCAGTTGTTTCTCGGGATGTAATAACATTCTACCATCTTACCACGTTAAAATTTGCAGTGTCGGGGCGGCTAGGTGGCGCAGTGAGTAAGAGCGCCGGCCTCAGAGTTGGGATGACGCGAGATCAGATCCGGCCTCAGAAAATAAGCACCCACACATAAATAATGACTAGCCGTGTAACCTTGAGCAAGTTACTTAACCCCAATTGCTTAAAAAAAAAAAAATTGCAGTGTCCCTTCCACATCACAGGGGTTAGTGGGTCTGGAAAGTCCAAGTCACATTGTTTGGCTCTCCTGTCACACCAGAGAAGAGGTCTGAATTTATTCTTTCGCTTTTATGGGGTGCTCACAACACCTTATTGTAAAATTGGGGTTATATGGTCATGGGCCATATGTAGATTACGTAAAAATACTAATCTTTGTGTGTCGTCTGCTGGCCTTTATGGATCATCTGTGACCTGCAAAAATTCCCCCAAATTTCCATTTAGTTTCTTATGCCGACCCACATTATATCAAAAGCATGATGGGGAAAGTTGTCATGTGGAAGGGGGATAAGTGTAGTCAACACTTGCAAAAACAGTTAACCTTTAAGCATTATATAAATGCTGGCTATTGATATCCTTATTAGTGTTGGTAAAATCTCCAATGTGAAGCCCTGCACTTACGAGGTGCTTCCAAACTAATTGCAATGCTTGCTTCCTTTCCCTTTCCTGCCATTAGCATGGGGCATCTCCTTTCCCCCACCTCAGTTTTTTGGGGTTACAAAAAGTACTTTGATACATATGTGGCTTTTCTTTGCATTTTTGACCTCCCTGGGATAAATGCAGTATAGCAGTGGGGTCTCTGCATTTCACAGTAGAGACACTTTGGACACGCTTTTAAAAGCAGACCAGTGATTCCACATCAAAGGCCCATGTTATTTTTTAAATACAGTTTTATTGAGCCCTTGTATTTTTACATCACCTACATTTCCTGCTGCATCTCCTCCCACCTGCTCCCAGAAAGCTATCCGTTACAGTAACTAACTAAAAAGAGGAAGAGCCAAACTAACTCCCCCCCTCCTCCTCACCTGTGAGGGAACCTGTGGCCTTGAGGTCATATGTGGCCCTCTAGGTCCTCAAGTGCAACCCCTTGGCCGTAGCCAAACTCCACAGAACAAAGCCTCTTCAGAAAAGGTTCAGTCCAAAGGCCACACTTGAGGACCTAGAAGGCCGTGTGTGGCCTCAAAGCCTCAGGTCCCTCACCCCTGAATTACCCAGTCAGAAAGGGCTAACATCATATGCAATGTTCCGAACCTGTGGGCCCCCACCTCTGCAGCGAAGGAGGAAATGATCTTTTCATCTCTCTTTCTTAGGGCCAGACTTGGTCACTATAATTTCTCAGCATCACTCCTGAGCTCACTGTGACTGACTGCTTCCTTCACTTGGTATCTACTCATTCAAGAGTTTCCATGTCTCTCAACAAGTTGCTTGTTGCCTCAGTTTCCTCAGCTGTAAAATGGGCATAATAACAGCACCTGCCTCACAGGGCTGTTGTGAAAGCTCAGATGAGATATTTATAAGGTGCTTAGCTCTGTGTCTGGCACACAGTAGGCACTACATAAATGCCCATTCCCTTTGCTCTCCCTCTTTAAATATTCATTATTTCTTTTTCTATTTTTTTTTTTTGGAGGGGGGAAGGCCAGGCAATCGGGGTTAAATGACTCGCCCAAGGTCACACAGCTAGCAAGTGTGTCAAATGTCTAAGGCTGAATTTGAACTCAGGTCCTCCTGACTCCAGGGCTGGTGCTCTATTCCCTGAACCACCTAACTGGGTCTATCCATCATTTCTTATGGCACAGAAGTATAGCAATACCTTCATGGAATTTATGTAGCTTTTTGTAGCATGTATTTATTTGTAACACGTCAAGTCCTATGTGTTACAATGAAGGTTAGAGGTTTGAGGGATGACCAAGCTGTTGGGGGGCGGGTAGGGACTCAAAATTATGCCATGGGAGGAGCCTTCAAAGATGCTGGGCAAGTCAAATCGATGGGGACAGATGTATTTGAAAGGATGTTTCTTGGAAGGGAATTAGCTTTGTTTTGGTTGGACTCTCGTGAACAGACCTGGGAACCATGGGAGAAAACTGCAGAGATAGATTTAGACGCCATGGAAAGAAAAAGGTTTTTTTTCCAAATGAGAGTTGTCCCAGCGTGGAGGGGGCGTCTTCAGGAGGTGATGGGCTCCCCTTCCCTGGAGCTCTTCAAGCAGAGGCTGGTGGAAAACCTGCTGGAGATGTTGAAGAAGGTGATTGCTACTGAATGCCTCTGGTCCCCCCCCCAATTCTGAAATGACATGTCACTAATAGTGTGAGGATCAAATGAGATAAAATTTGTAAAGCTTAGGTGTCTAGCACATAAATGCTTATTCCTTCCCCTTCCTTTCCCCCCCACATAGGAAGGGCACTTTTAACCGGTTCATAGAAGGCACAAAAAAAAAGCCTGCTCTGGGCTCTGAGGACATCGGGCTGGGGAGGGAAGGTGGTTATGGAAGAGTGAGGGTTTTGAATACCAGGATGAGAGGCTAGATTCAGCACTGGGGAGTCATTGTAGACTCTTGAGCAAGAGAGCTTAAAAAAATGCTGTAGGAAAGGGAGTCTTGCAGCGGGAGAGACAGAGCAGTGTGGTTTGTGAGGCAGCGCACTGGGCTGGCAGGCAGGATGTGTCTAATCCTGGTTCTGCCGCTAGCTGTGACTTTGGGCAAGTCCCTAGCTCTCTGAGGCTCAGTTTGTCCATCTGTAACAGCAGGGGGCTGGAAGGAGAGCTGGTGACCTCCCCTAGATAATGATTCTCTTCCTTCCAGCTCGGTCATTGGCTGTTCCAAGGTCTCTCCCGGCTCTGACTTTCTGTGATGTTCTCGCCCATGAGCTCCCATACTTTGGCTCAGAGGAGTCTTGTGGGAGAAGCTGGGTTTTTTGGAGGGGGATGAGGGAACGGGGCGGGGGGGGGGGCGAGGAGGGTGGGTAATTCTGCCCCCAATGTCCTGGGTGGGATGCACTAGAGGAGACCGGGCGGGGCGGGGGGAGACCCGCAGGGCTCTTCATGGAGGAAGGGGTGGGGATGCTGGGCTGGAGGCGGGAGCGAGATGCCCACGCGGGATTGCGGCTAGCCGGCTCCTTTCCCGCACCGTCCCGGGCAGGGGACCGCCCCGCTGGAGCAGGAGGTCTGGGCCGCTCCATCCTAGACCGTCCTCCACACGCCAGGGCTGGGCTGGGGTGGGAGGCGGGGGCCGGGGCACGTGGGTCCAGCAATCAGAGGCTCCCCCTCCCTTCCTCGGCCACCCCCACCCGAGGTCACGTGACCCTCCCCAAGTCACCGCCGCCCCCGCTGCGGGAGAGGCGAGAAGAGCTGAGCGCAGCGGAGGCGAGCGGTGCTGCGGCGCTGAGTCTGGGGCTCCCGCAGCGGAGGCGGCGGGGGCAGGGGCAGGGGCAGGGCCAGGTCACGGGCAGGACCAGGGCCAGTGTCGGTGCGGCAGAGTCCCAGCTGCTATCAGTGCGGCCGCGGGGCGCCCGAGGGCATCGCATCCCCGGTGCCCAAGGGGCGGGGACCGCGGTGGGCAGGGATGCGGCGGCGCCGCCGGGAGCACTGAGCACACGGGACCCTCGGTCCGCGCCGGACCGGCGGTGGCTGCAGCCCAGGAGCCGGGAGCAGAGGGGGGAGTGGAGCCAGCATGTGGAAAGGGTATGTCTGGAATCAATTTCCTCCCTGGACCCTTTGGCCAAGTGCTAACTTTCCTTTGTGTGGGCGCTTGGTGCACTCTCTCCTTCCCCGCGGCTCCTTTCTCCTCTGTCTGTCTCTCCGTCTCACTCGGTCTCTTTCCCTTCTCTCTCTTTCTCCTCTCCCCGCCCCGCTCTTGTCCCGTCTCCCTTTCCTATCGTCCTCTCCCTTCTCCTCCCTTTTCCCTTTTCCCCTTAGGGTGTAGAATGGTGGGACCCAGTTGGTGATGGGGAGGAGGAAGGAGGAGGATTACAGAACACAGAATGTCAGAGCTGGAAGGAACTTTTAGGGCTCATCCAGTAGTTTTACAGATGAGGAAACAGAGGCACAGAACAGGAAAAGGCGTTGCTCAAGAGAGCTATTCTGAGAATTCTGGGACCCTCCAGGAAAGAGTCCCCTGGGGCTCCCTCGATGCTGGGTCCTATATAACCTGGTTGATCCCCCTTTCCTTAGGGGTCTTCCCAACTTTTCCTGCCTAGTTTCCTGACCCTTCAAGCCCTTTCACCTCCACCTCTCCCTGACCCGCCTCCCCCCGCCCCCCCACACCAGTGGCCAGAAGGATAGAGTTGCTGATATCGAGGGAAAGTCAGAAACTGGAATTTTTCATCTTCCCACATTTCAGTGCCACATTTGACAAGTGTGAGATTAACGTGGAAAGGTCAAAGGACTCAGCTTTGCTGGTTGTAGTTTTGTGACCCTGAGCTAGTCCTCCCCCCACCCCTTCGTTGCCTGCTGTGTAAAGTCGAAGGGTTAGGCCAGATGATTCCAAGGTCCTTTTTTGCTCTGCTGGTCTGTGTCCAGAGGGTCCTTCCAGGTCTCCAAAAGTTTGGATTCAGTGAGAATGGTGGAGGAGGAACAGATGGTGCTGGAAGAGAGGGAGGACCAGATCTTTGGTGGCCCTCCCCATCCTTTCGGAGCTCACTTAGGGACAGAATACCTGGGTCCCAGGTATTGCAATGTGTAGGAAGAGGAGGGGAAAAAGACAAATTAAAAGCTTGTGGGAAAGGGGAAGAGGAGCAGATAGCCATCTATTTTAAAATCTGGACCTGTCATTTCAGCCTCCAGAGCTCTCAGTGAGAAAAGTCCCTCTACCAGCACATGTGAGCAATGCTCTGCAGCCTGCCCAGGGGGCCTGAGAGCTTAGGGGATCTTTGAGGGTCTCATAATTCAATTTTCAACCAAATTCAATTCACTAAATATTTATTAAGCATTGGTGACACAAAAAGAGGCCAAGACAGCCCCTGCCCCCAAGAAACTTACAGTCTTACTGGGGGAGACAGTGCACAAGCGAAAAAATATACAGAGCAAGTTATGTGCAGGATAAATAGGAAAGAATTAAAAGAAGGCAGCCCCTAGGGTTAGGAGGGGCTGGTGCATGTGTGTCAGGGGTGGGATCTCAGCCCAGGTTTTCTTGGCTCCTGAAGATTGTAGCTCATGTGGAAGTGGATAGGGTGCTGGGCCTGGGACTGGAAGACCTGAGTTCAAATGTGACCTCAGACTCGAATTGTATGACCTTGGGCAAGTCACTTAACTGCTGTTTGACTCAGTTTCCTCAATTGTAAAATGGGGATCATAATAGGACCAGCCTTTCAGGGTTGTCATGAGGGTCAAAGGAGATAAGGCTTGTAAAGTGCCGGGCACACAGGAAGAATTAAATAAATGCTCGTTCTACTTCCATCCCTTCCTGCTTAAAGGTTTACAATTGATTTTTGCAACAAACTCATATTATTGTCCCCATTCCCCTGAGTAAACTGAGGCCTCCAAAATAGTTCCATGACCTGCCCAAGGTCACCCAGTAAGTGTCTGAGGCTGAATTTATGCCCTGAATTCTTCCTGACTTCAAGAAGTCTTCCTGTTCTGTTCTCTGTGCCCCTCTACCTCCTCCTCATTTCAGATACCAAATATTCCTCAAGAATGAGCATCCGGAAGTGAATGGAGCTCCGGCCCTGGAGTCAGGAGGACCTGAGTTCAAATCTGGCCTCAGACACTTGACACACTTACTAGCTGTGTGACTTTGGGCAAGTCACTTAAACCCAATTGCCCTCCAAAAAGAAAAAAAAAAGAATGAGGGTCCAAGGAAATGACAGCGGTGTATGTGGGAAGGAGAAGAGTCATAGAAAAAAGGTCAGAACCCTGAGGGATCTTAGCACACAGAATGTTAGGAATGGGATGCACTTTATAATGTGGAACAGGAAATGGCAGAACTGGGAGGGACCTTAGAATGTGGAATGTCAGGGGTGTGGGAAGCATTTTATCTTTTAATTTTATTTTTTTCATCAAGCATTTTTTAGGCCCCTACTGTGTGCCAGGTACTGTGCTAAGAACTGTAGATACAGAGGAGGGGGGAAGATGGCAGGTGAACAATGATATATCCATCCAGAAAGATGCAGGATGAATTGGGGGTGATCTCGGAGGAAAGGCACAGAAATGAGAGAGAATGGGGAGTGGCTTCTCTTTGCCTTCTGTCGCCCCTCACAGCCCTCACCTGAACTGGGAAAAAAAGGTGAACAGAGTCCTCATAAAAAACACGGCTAGTTGAGCAAAACCAGTTCTGATGGTGGCTGTGTCCAGAAAAATGGTGTCTCAGTCTTTGGCTCCGTGCTCTCCAGCCTCTGGAATTGTAGCTTTTTCAAAGCTGATTTTGGGGTTTTTTTAATAATGTTGTTTTTGTATTCTTTATATTATTTGTTTTCTGGCTCTACTTACTTCACTTTGCATCATTTGTCACAGGTCTGGGAAGAGATTTAGAACATAGGAAGCGAGAGCTGGGGTGACCTCAGAACACTGTACAGAGAAAGTCAGAGTTGAGATGGACCCAAGAATATTGTATGTCAGAGCTGCCTGGAGGGGATCTGCCTCCTGGTCTTAGAAAGAGGGCTAGGAAGGACCACCTATAGAATGGAGTAGATCCCAAGGCAGCTGGCAGCAAGCAGGTTATGGCTCTGGTCTGGGTACTTGTGTGGAGAGGTGTGGGGGGGGGAGAGAAGGAGGGAGGGAGGGAGCGCAGGTAGAGATATGGGCTCCATACTGACTCCCTCAGCACTCCCTTCTGACCCTGAATAAGCTGAATTTGTGGCCAGGGCAGGGAAGCCTCTCTGACATCCGAGGCCCAGGTGATCCCGCTCCATGTTCAGAGTTGGGCATTGGCTCTGTAAACGCTCCAGAGGCCTCTCCAGAATGGAGCCAGGCAGTCTGGAGGAGCCTGTCTCCACTCCCCTCCTGGGAACCTCACTTCCTCCATTATCTGCTCTCAGAGCATCCCTTAGAGACCAGCAGAGGAGGGATGGGAAGATTTCAGAGAATGCCAGAGGGAGACAATTTACTCACCTGGACTTTGGGACACCCCTCACTGTGACACCCCCTGCTCCAATACACATACATTCTGTTTTCAGTTTCCACCTGAGAGGGGCTGGCCTTCAGAAATCCAGCTTCATGGCAGGGAGAGGTTAGCAAGAGTGTCCCCTAATAAAAATGGCTTCAGGTCAGAGTCCCATGTCCTGAGCCGTAGGACACTTGAGGGTTCACTTTCCTGGGCACTGAGCAGGGGCCCAACTCCCTCACACCCTTTCTTGGTTCAGGCCTGAATCCTCTGCCCCAGATAAGCTGCAGCCCCTTGGTCCTGGGATGGAAGAAAGGAAAGAGGGCTCGGTGATGGTGTGGGCAGAGTGTTGGCCTTGGTATCTTGAAGGCTTGAGTTCTAACCTCAGGCATTATTAGCTGTGTGAAGAGGGCAAGCCACCCAGTTTCTCTGGGCCTCAGCTAAGCTCCCTTCTGGCTCACAATCTAGATACTGTGGGAAAAGAAATTCGGAAGCTTGGGGACTGGTGGGATCTTGGGAAAAAAAAGGCATTTATTAAGCACCTGTTGTTGTTCAATCATGTCTGACTCTTCATGACCCACTGGGGGTTTTCTTGGCAGAGATACTAGAATAGTTTGCTTCTCTAGCTCATTTTACAGATGGAGAAACTGAAACAAACAGGGTTAAGTGACTTGCCCAGGGTCATGTAGCTAGTAAGTATACTAGGCTGCATTTGAACTCAGGTCTTCCTGACTCCAGGCCAGTGGTCTGTCCTCTGTGCCACCTAGCTGCACTATTAAGTACCTTCTGTGTACTTCCATAGTCAATCTGTTGCCCACACCCAAATTGAGCATCCTTCAGATCTCAGCAAAAGACCCCCACCTCCAAAACAAAGAAAGCTGGTAGGGCTTTCTCTATGAAAGGGTCTTCCCTTCACATTTCTGTACCTGATAAATGCCTATTTATTGACCTGTTAGGCCTTTAGAATGTAAACTTCTTGAGGACCAGGGCTGTGCTTTTGGCTTTCTTTGTAAACTCTCCAGTGCCTACCTACATAGTAAATGCCCGGCTGACTGCCCCTTCTAGGCTCGGATCTGCCCACGATGGGCTGTGTGATCTTGGGAATATTTGTTTCCCTTTCTGGAGAAACTGGGCCTCAGTTTCCTCATCTGTAAAATGAGATTGAATAAGTTCAGAGTTGGGCGTTGGTTCTGCAAATGCTCTGAGATCTGCTCTAAGTGCCCCCAATGGGGGAAAGAACAAGGTAAATGAATGAATGGATGAATAAAAAAAGCATTTATTGAGCACTTAGTAGGTGCACAAATACTGGGCCTAAGCAAGCTTTGGCAGTACAAACGTGGAAGCAGACAGTGCCCTCCCCTCAAAGACCTTATCCACTCTAATGGAGGAGCCAACCCAGAGATGTACAGAGGAGGTTCCTGCTTTGGAGGGGACCCTCTGAGAGACCTCTTCCCATCTGAGATTCAGTGATTCTTAAGTTTTATCGCCCAAAGAACAATCATCAAGCTAACATGGTGCTGCATACACAGCAGGTGCTTAATAAATGTTTGTTGTTAAACACACTCTCTCCATAGCATTTGGCACAATGCATAGTAGTGCCCACAAACACTTGCTTTAGAACATGTGCTGCTTAAAGGCAGAGACTCATTTTATACCCATGATGCATAGCATAGAGTAGGTGCTTAATGTTTGCTGAATTGAATTGATTCTGAATCAAAGAAGAGAAAACCAGTAGTCTGGACACTCAGACCCAGGACTGTTTTTGTTGACTAACTGCATGGCCCTAGGCAAAGCCCCTTTATGCCTCAGTGTCCCCATCCTGCCAATAGGGAGGGTTCAATTCAGTCTGAGTCAACAAGCATTTATTTAAATTCCTGCTGTGTGTGAGGACAAGGTCTCTACTTCAACCCCAGCTCATATGATTGGTATGAAGTTCAGAGAAAATGTTTGTGCTCCTGTCATCTCGGGCTGTCATGGTGTCTTCCAGGAGCAGGTAGAATGCCAGAGCACCGGAGAGCTCAGTGGATCTGGGCTCTGCCACCTTCCACTTCTGAGGCTCCAAACAAATCTCTTCCCTCTCTGGTCCCAGACTCAGTTTTCTCTTCTGTGTAAAATGGGAGAGATGGGTTAAATGATCTCAAAATCCATCCCAGCTTTGATGTTCTATGTTCTAAGTACCTTCCCAGCCTTTATGTTGTGTCCTAAAGCCTCTTCTAGTCCTGACATTCCATGTTCTAAGAGCCCTGACATTGTGGCCTCTCCTAGCCCTGACATGCCATGTTCTAAAAACCCTGATATTGTGTTCTAAGAGCCCTCCCAGCCCTGACATTCTGTTCTAAAGCCTCTCCTACCACTGACATTCTGTGTTCTATGGGCCCTCCTAGCCCCTCAGCTCTGACAGTCTGTGTATTTCTGCCCAGAGGTTGGTCCCTCCTGGCTCTGACTTTCTGTGATCCGGTGACACTGAGGCTGTGTTCGGCTTTGCCTCAGGAACCTACGGGAGCTGAGTGTCAGGCAGTATGGTGGGGGAAGGGAGCTGTCTCCCAGGCAGATCCATTAGTCCGGACTAGACTTGGATTTTCAGGCTGTCTGCTTCCATGCTTGCGGTTTCCTGAGGCTGGGGCAGCTTATTAAGCTGCAGACATCCACCCCTTTGGGACCAGGAGCTATCATGCCCTCTCTGGGCTCTGATCTGCACCATCCCCCCATCCCGCCCCCAGCACATGCAGGCAGAATCCAACCTTGGACAGAGATGGCCACCAGTGAGGATGGCTTTCATTTCTGTGGTCCTCCTCATCACAAGGCCTGCAGGAAGTGCAAACATTTTTTCCCCCATTTTGCAGGTGAATATTGTAAGTGAGATTCAGAAGTCTTGTGACTTGGCCAGGGTTAGAGGATCTGGAAGTGTGATAACCCCAGTTTTTCAGACACCGAGTCCAGCTGTCCCATTGTCCTAGGGGACCTCAGGGAAATGTTTGGAAAGGCTGGCTTGAAGGGATACCTTACAAGGCATCCTTCTGGACAGCTTGACTCATGGGTCCTGAGCAGGGCCATAACTAGGGCTGGGTAACTGCAAGTTTGCCTCAGGGCATCAATTTTAGAGTGAGCAGCTGTAGTCTGGTAGCTGCACAAACAAGGCTGAAGAATTAGTTCCAATGGGAAGCTGCTAGTAGCTGCCTCTACACTCCAAGTGGGGGCCTTCCTGACCCTCCTCACCCACTTTGATTTAGGCTAAGTCTGTGTCTTGTGCCCTAGGCTTCAATTTGGCTACTCAGAGCTCTGGGCCTCAGAGGTGGAGGAGTGTTCTACCATGGACCTTAGACTGATTCACAGAGGCCACAGGGCGAGTTTGCCCAGAGAGAGGTTATTTCATCAGTGAGCAGTTATAATAACACTCCCACATCTCCAGTGATTCACAAAGCACTTTTCTCATAAGGGACCTGGGAAGGAGGGGATGCCAGTGTTACTAAACCCATTTTACAGATGAGGAAACTGAGACTAGGCCTTATGCTAGGTGCCAATCAATGGCCAAGCATAGATGAACGGATTCTTCATGCCCTCGAGGGATCACAAGACTGAGAATTGCCCAGGACTTAGGCCAATTCCCTATCTTCTCATAAATGAAAAAAGTGAGATTGTTAGGAAATGACTTGTCCAAGGTAATAAAGCCAGAGTTTGAATCCAGGGCCTCTGACTTGAGAGGGGTTGCCTGGCCTATGAGAAGTGAACGAATGAATGAAAATGAATGAATGAATGAATGAATGAATGAATGAATGAATGAAAAAAAGCCCATTTCATTAAGTACTGACCTATTATGTGCCAAGCATTATCCTATGAAAGTGAGACTGGCCTTGACCTTTTCAGGGCTCACATTCTTGATGGGGGAGGGGTGGTCAGGAATGGGGAGGCAGTTCACTTGGGGGAATTTGTGCACAAGCCCTTCCAGCAGCCATGAAAGCATTGAGGTTATGCATGTTCCCAGGAAAAGAAGGCAGGTGTCTGCTGTGGAGGTGGGCAGAGGAGGCTGGTGGGGCAGAGGGGATTGGCAGGGCAGAGGAGGCTGGCAGGATAGAGGAGGCTGGCAGGGCAGAGGGGGCTGGTGGGGCAGAGGGAGCTGGTGGGCAGAGGGGATTGGCAGAGTAGAGGGGGCTGGAGGGCAAAGGAGGCTGGAGGGCAGAGGGGGCTGGCGGGCAAAGGGTGCTGGCTCACTCACTCCCTGCCCCTCCCCCCCCAATCAGGAGCGCAGAAAGACCATCGATCCCTGTGTGATGTTGGCAGGCAGGAAGGGCAGAGATTGATGGGGGATTAATCCCATCACCTCTCCCTCCCCAGGGCAGCCCGTGCAGACAGCTGGCTCTGTGCAGCTGATGGATGTGGGCAGGAGGACAGGACTGGAAGGTGCTTGACCCTTTAGCTGCCATCTCGCCTTGGGGGCCACAGAAAGGCCTTGAGATGGCCTGCTGCCCTCCCTCTTAAAGCTTCCAAGGAGGGGTTTGTAGGCACCAGATTTAGAGCTGGAAATGGACCTCAGAGGTCATTTTGCAGATGAGGAAGCTGAGGCCAGGAGGAGAGGGTAAGTAGCAGGTTTGGAGACAGGTGTTTTGATTTCCATCCCTGTGCTTCCTCTCATGTGACAGAGTTCTGTGTTCGAGTGTGTCCTCTATGGGCACTATCTTCTGTGGCCACAAAGAGGGGGCCTGGGTCTCTCTGGCCTCCTCCTCCTCCCACAGGACCTCCCAGAGGAGGGGGTGATGAGCAGGCCGGGCAATGGACAAAATGAAGAGAAGATGCACAAACCTAGAGCTGGGCCTTGCTTTACAGAGGGGGAAACTGAGGCCTGGAAGGTCTCCTATGGCCTGTCCTACTGTACGTGCATGTACAGAATTGTAGTGCTTAGAGAGTATTGGATCCAAGCTCTAGAACTGAGACATACCCTGGAAGCCTTGTACTCCAGCCCCTTCCTTTTACAGAGGGGGAAACTGAGGCCTGGGGGAGCTAGGGTCACAGCTCCAGAGGTGTGGTCTCACTGACTCCAGGGCCTCATCTCCCCTGCCCAGATGCTACTACTCAATTCTTCTGCATTTCATGCTTCTCGAAGGTGCCAGGCCAGCCCTTCTACAGCCTTTCCCTCCTTGGCATCCCGATGTGAGGCCACTTGTCCCGTGGCTCATTCCTAGGGCTGCCAATCTGTGGTGCCGGGACAGGAGAGGTGCTGGTGTTGGTGTGTCACACAGCTTTAGTGGAGGCCTGGTGGGGGCCGCAGTGATCTCAGCCCAGTGGGGCAGACCTTCCTAGGCAGTGGGCTCTCAGGACTGGGTGTCCCCAGGCTCTCCCTGGACAGGCCCACTCGGCAGAAGCCCAACAGGCTCATGGCTAGGAGCCGTCCCTGGGAAGGTTGGCAGTGTCTGTGGGGGGCGGTGAGTCAGGACCTGGGAACCCTCTCGCTTTTCCTTGGGCTTTCTTGAGTCTTTAACAACGATAACCAGAACACAACACTTCTGAGTCCTATGGGGGGGGGGGCGGTGAGAGGGGGGCAGGGGCAGAGCTGCAGGAGCCCACTTTTCCCTGGCCCAGGCACATTTCCTGAGGAAGTGAACCAACAAGGCCCTTTCCTGAATAAACTGCCTAGGGCTCTCTTAAGTCTGGGCTGGATTCTCCTCCTCCCTACCCCCACTGCCTCCAGTGCTGACCAAGGCCCGGGTGGGGTGGGGTGGCCCTCCCATGCCAGACATCTGGCTCACCCCAGCTCCTTGCCCAACCCCCGGGGACAGAGGGAGCCCTTCTCTGGGCCGAGGCTGGGGCCAGCGTGGTGGGCTGGTCAGGGCCGGCCATGGCCACATATAGTAACATATTCCTGGCGGTGCCAGAAGCCTGAGCTCAGATCAATGGGTGGAAGTCAGAGCGGCAGAGCAGGCTGGAGATAAAGAGGAACTTTTAGGGATCAGGACTGTCCAGCCCTGGAGCAGCAGCCTCTGCCAGACCCCCAGTCAGAGAGGCAGTGATTCCTGCTATCAGTTGGCCAGTCAATTATCAAGCAATGCTTAACGTGCCTACTGTGTGCCCTGCTCTGTGCTGGGTGAATGGATCTTAGAGATTTTGACCTGGAAAGGAACCTGAATTCCCTCATTGTAGAGGAAATGGAGGAAAATTAGCCCTGGGATTCAGCGGGCGAGGAGGGCGGGGTTAAGGCCCCCTGTCTCTGGATCCAGAACCCTGTCTGACTCCTGCATCAGCTTGCTGGCAGTCAGAATACCCCCCGGAGGCTGAGCCTCCCCCCCCACAACTTTTGTTCCCCTCTCCTTCCTGGCCTGTGGGCCTGGCTCAGAATCCTGGCTTTTCTGCTCACTACCTTCGTGCCCCAGGAAGGTCATTTTCCCCTCTCTGGGCCTCAGTTTCCCCATTTGCCAAACAAAGGAGGTTGCGCCCACGGTTCTCCAAGGTCCTTCTGACTTTAGATCTGGCATTCTGTCCGGTGAGGTGTTTGCTAAGCTCCTACTAAGGGACTGATCCTGGTCAGGGCTCAGCCACCCTCCTCTGTGGGTGGCACTGGTTTTCTGAGACTTGTTAGAGGTGGACTTTGACTGTCTGGGTATGGAGATGAATTTGACTGGATTGGTCTCCACCTTTCCCTCCCCAGACATTTGGGAGGCAGCAGGGGGTAGGGGCAAGGGTTAGGGATGCATCTGGGGCAGTGGAGCAGAGAAGCCTGGGGCACCCCGGGAGGCTCAGTCCCGTGACCTCATCGTCCTGCTCTCATCGGCCAGCACCCATGAGCCTGACCTCGGAGGGCCGCTGATGTCCCAGGTCAGGCCTCAGCGGCTCAGAATCCAAAGCCCACCTCTGTTGTGGGCGGGGCTGAGTGATCTCGGGCTGGCTGGACCTCTCTTCAGTGTCTGACCTGAGCAGTCCCTGACTCCTGCAGAGGGGGTGGTTTGAAGGGAGACCTGAGAGCAGACAGGACTCGGGGAGGGGAGCTGGCTGTATGTGGCCACTTGCTTGGTCCTGTTGGCTGTCTCCCCCTTGGCCCAGGGTCTCCGGTCCTCTGCCACCAACTAACCGACTGGGGACAGCCCTTCCCCCATCTTTGAGAGGCCCCATTTGGAAGGGCTCTGGGCTGGGAGTCAGAAGTGACCCGGGTGTGAGGCTGGCCCCCAATACTCTTTGGGGTCCTTCCATTGCTAAAACTTCCCATTTCTTTAGTTTTTTCCTTAACCTCCCCTCCCTCCATTGAAGATCAACCCCAGATCCCCGGAATAAAGCCCTCATGGGTGGGCACTCGCCCTTTGGGGGAGGAGCCAGCCCCGTCTTCCTGGCCAGGGGCTTCGGCCAGGGGCTTCAGCAGGATTAGATCCTACCCTCCTTCCCCAGCTTCTCTCCTTGGCCCCTACAGTATCCCTGAACTGTCCCTGTTGGGTCATCTTACAGGGAAAGAAACTGAGGCATATGGAAGGGAGGAGGGAGGAGAGGCAGCCGCTGGAAGGGAGCTGGGGCAGGGTGCCCGGGCTTTCCCCCTGCCCTGGGGGGCCTCCTCCAGCTGGGGCCAGTCAGACAGCAGGAAGGCTGCTTGGGTCCCAGGTGGCTGGGCCGGTCCCTTCCCCCGCACACCCCAGGGAGCCCTTCCCAGAATCTGCTGCCTCCGGCTGCCGTCCTCGCCTCCCTCCTTCCGGAAATCCTCTGCTGACGCTGCATATTCTTGTGGGATGACTCCCCACTCTCCCCTGCCCCCACCCGAGTTTCCATTTCCTCCCTTCTCAATCACATGCTTCATTCCTCAAGCCTCCTGAGTCGAGCTGGCCTGTTCCTTCCCTCCCGAGTCTGTCTGCATCGGCGATTTCTTTCAGCCACCCCCTTTCTGGATAGCAGTGTGACTCAGTGGAGGGATCCTAGGCTTGAGTCAGGAAGACCTGCTCTGAAATCCTGCCTCTGGCATTACTCCTGGCAGAGCTGCTGAAGCTCTCTGGGCCTCAGTTTCCTCATCTGTAAAATGGGGCTAATAACCCAGGTTTGTTGTGAGATGGTGTAGGTGAAGGGGCCGAGCCTCTCACTTGGCAGAGGAAATCATTGGGTCCCAATGAGAAGCTGATTCATTTGTTCTTTCGACTTGGAGACCTTGTGCCAGGATAGAAGTCAACAGCACTGACTGAGCTCTTGTGTGCTGGGACACTGGGATGCAGAGACAAAAGTGAGACAGCCCCTGCCCTCAAGGGGCTGACAGTCTAACAGGGAAGACCATCATGGCATAAATAAATAGACCCCCTGAATATCCACTCGCTTTGTAAGAGAGGGCACTGACCACTGGGGATCCTGCAGAAGGTGGAGCCTGAGCAGTCCTGAGGGCAGCCAGAGAGTCCAGGAGGCAGAAGTGGGGGATGATGAGGGAAAAAGGTGCAGAGGTGGGAAATGGGAGAGGAGAAGAAGGGAAGGGCCTGTCTGCAGGGAGCCCACAATCTCCGTGCCTACAGATGGACACATAGGATTATAGATTGTGTTGGGGGAAAAGAAAGGACCAAGCAAGGCCTTGGGGCCTCCTTTCACCCAGGGGAAGCTGAGAAGGTACCACCAGAGTCAAAGTATGAGGGGCCTTCGATAAGAGGAGATTGGAGTCCACTCCTGGCAGGGGGGACAGTGTGCAGATATAGGAGAGGACAGGGAGGAGGGGAGTGGTGTGAGGTGGGCTGACTTGGGAGAGTGGGGGGCCTTGAATGCCAAAGTCAGAAGTTTACATTTGATTGAGTAGATAATAGGGAGCCCCTGAAAGCTTGGGAATAAGGCAGGGAATCAAGGACAAGACAATGGAAATCGCAATTGATTTAGATTCAGGAAAGATAAAGGATTCAGCATGGAAGCCCAGATGTAATGGTCCTCTGTCCCTCCCTCCCACGTATCTACCTGCCCACACCAGACAGACAGACAGACAGACAGATATGCACATACAGACAAACACACCGCTCTGGTGGGAACTGAACCCAGAACCCTGGCCAAGTATGATCAGTCTTTCTTGGGCTCCATTTTTTTCTCTTCATTCCATCCCCCACCTCATAGGATTTTAGACCTTTGACTTTGTAAACTTCAAAGCCCAAGCCTGAGATATTATCACAAAAACCTAAGCAGAGAAGCTCAGGAAGGTGGCTCCATACCCCTGGGAAGAGGCTAGAGGCTAGAGAACCAGGGAAGAGGAGGCTATTACCATAGGCCAGTCAGGAGGGATCCAGGGCCCAAATGAGGGTAATTATAATTGGGAATATTGAAAAAGGGATGGGAGAGAGACTGGAGAGCTCAAGGAAAGAATGGAGGAGTCAGGGTGGGAGAGAGGGAAGCCCAGCTCTCTGCTCAGACCTGGGTGGGAGCCCTTTAGGTCTTGCTATCTGCTTTAAAAAAAAACAACAGGGGCGGCTAGGTGGCGCAGTGAGTAAGAGCGCCGGCCTCGGAGTTGGGATGACCTGAGATCAAATCCGGCCTCAGAAAATGAGCACCCACACATAAATAATGACTAGCCGTGTAACCTTGAGCAAGTTACTTAACCCCAATTGCTTTAAAAAATTATTAAAAAAAAAACAACAGTAATTTTAATTGAAAATTTCTTTTTACATCACCTATATTTCCCAGTGTATCACCCTCAGTCTCCTCCTGGAGAGCCATCCCTTATAATAAAGTATAAAA
Source organism: Gymnobelideus leadbeateri (assembly GCA_011680675.1). Lineage (NCBI taxonomy): Eukaryota > Metazoa > Chordata > Mammalia > Diprotodontia > Petauridae > Gymnobelideus > Gymnobelideus leadbeateri. The sequence goes on along the minus strand of WOXC01010008.1, from coordinate 158,396 downwards.
AACAAGAAATGAATGAATGAATGGATGAATAAAAAGTAAGCACTTACTCTAGGACAAGCTCTGTATGAATGGGAAAAATGAAATAATCCCTGTTTTCAGGGTCTCCCTCTCTAATTGGCGGAGACCCCATATAAAAGAAAGCTTATTTGCAGGGCTGATGGGAAGGGTCAAAAAGTCCAGGTACCAAGGAGAGGCCTGGGAGAGGAAAACAATTCAGGAAATCTAGTCAATATATTGAAAAAGTCTGGCATTATATGGAACATTCCACCTTCAGTCACCCCCTCTGCAAAGAATCACAAGCAGGCACTTTTTCCAATCTTTCCCTGGCATTAAAATTGTAGACTCTAAGTCTGTAATATTCAATTTCCAATGTTTTGTTGGTTTCGTCCTGCTTATATTGCTATGGTCATTATGTATGCCATTTTCCTGCTGCTTCATTTTGAATCAGTTGGTCCAAGTCTTCTCTTGCTTCTCTGGGCTCATCATTTTCTTGTTTCTTACAGTACCATAACATTCCATACACCTCTCTATGTCCTCCAATTTGTTTAGCCACTTCCCCAATTGATGGATATCATCTTTATTTACTGCTACAAAAAAGTGCGTCTATAAATATTTTAGGTATATGTGGGGTCTGCCTTTTGTCAGTGACCTTCTTGGGGTAAATGCCTAGCAGTGAAATCTCTTGAGTCCAACAGTGTGGACATTTTAGTCAGTTTCTTTGTATAATTCCAAATTGCTTTCTAGAATGAACCAACTCACAGCTCCACCAACTATGTACTAGTGTGCCTCAACGTGAACTATTTCTATCTTTTGCAATATTTGCCAATTTGCTGGATTTGAAGTAAAATCTCAGGGTTGTTTTGATTTGCATTTCTCTTATTAGTAGTAGTTCAGAGTATTCTTTCATATGGTTGTTAATAGTTCATCTCCCTTGACCACTTACCTATTGGAAAATAGCTTTTGGTCTTCTATATTTCTGTTGGTCTGGTTTTATCCTGGATATCAGAGATGTTTGATACAAAATTTTTTTCCCCAATTTACTTCTCTTTCTATTTTTGTTGTATTAACTTTGTTCATTCTAAATCTTTCATTTTCATGTAATCGAAATTGTCTTCTTTATCTTTAGGAATTTTCTCTAATCTTTCTTTGGTTAAGAATTCATCCCCTTGCCATTGCTGTGAAAAACACACGATCTGGTTGTCTTCTAAATTTGCTGGGGTATGAGCTTAATATTCAGGCCCCCCATCCATTTGGAATCTACTGTGGCATGTGGTATAAGATGTGGCTCTAACCCCGATTTCTGCTATGTGGCTTTTCAGTTTTTCTAGCAAATGTGTCAGAGAGAGAGAGAGAGAGAGAGAGAGAGAGAGAGAGAGAAGAGGAGAGGAGAGGAGAGGAGAGGAGAGGAGAGGAGAGGAGAGGAGAGGAGAGAAGAGAAGAGAAGAGAAGAGAAGAGAAGAGAAGAGAAGAGAAGAGAAGAGAAGAGAAGAGAAGAGAAGAGAAGAGAAGAGAAGAGAAGAGGGGGGAGAGAGAGAGAGAGAGAGAGAGAGAGAGAGAGAGAGAGAGAGAGAGAGCGCGCAAGCATGCCTCATCCTCATCCAGCTAAAAGCCTCTGGTTACATCAGCCGCCTTCCCTACTTTCTGTAACTACAAGAGGCTTTTGCCCAGTTCTTTTTTTTTGCTTCTTTTCCTTCTCCCCAGACCCCTGTAAGTGCCAGGTGACAAGAGCCCATTTTCTAGTTTATTCACAGAGGAAACAGTCACCCACTGAACCTGCTAGGCCATAGGGGGAGAGAATGCTAGCCCCAAAGTCTGGGTTCGGATCCTGCCTTTGATGCTTACCAGTGGGCAGATCTCTCACCCTCTTGGAGCCTCAATGTCCTCATCTGTAAACGAGGGCTGCTTAGGTGGTCACTGAGGTCCCTTCTAGCTCTGGGCTTCTGGGGCAGCCAACTAAGCGTTCGATGCCAGAGTTCTGTCCAGCACAGACTGACTGAGCCTTCAGCCTTGGGGCACTCCTGGTCAGTGTGGGTTCCTGGGTCTCTCTTGGTCCCTTGAGAGCCTCTCCAGGCCCTAGGTCCTCCCTGCAGGAAATGTATGGCTCCTTGTTGGCGATATGGAGAGGAAGAAGGGTCTAGAGCCCCAGGACCTAGCTGTTGTTTAATTAGCTGTTTAATTTAATTAGCTGTGTGAGCCTTGACTGTTTCCTTCCCTTCTCTGAAACTTGAGAGACTAGATGACCTCTCCTGGCTATGATGTTAAAGCAAGCCGTGGCAGGCCCACTCAGAGCAGCCGTGCCCGGTTTGGGATTCAGGGGTCCCCTGGACTGAGCTCATACATTAACTAGTGGGGCCCATCTCGCTCCCAGCTGGCCAGCTTTGGTCCATCCACCCAAATTCCTGTGTAATTACTTCGCTTGGAAATGACCATGCTGGAAGGACCTTAGAAGACCTTTGGTCCAACTTTCTTTCTCTTTCCCTCTCCCTTCTTCCCTCTCCCTCCTTTCCTCCCCCCCTCTCCCCCTCCCTCCCTCTCTCTGTCTCTCTCCCCTATCCCTCCCCTCTCTGTCTCTCTCTCCCCCTCCCTCCCTCTCTCTGTCTCTCTCTCTCTCCCTCCCTCTCTCTGTCTCTCTCTCCCCCTCCCCCCTCTCTCTGTCTCTCTCTCCCCCTCCTTCCCCTCTCTCTGTCTCTCTCTCCCCCTCCCTCCCTCTCTCTGTCTCTCTCCCCCGTCCTGTCTCTCTCTCTCTGCTCCTCTCCCTCTCTCTGTCTCTCTCTCCCCCTCCCTCCCTCCCTCCCTCTCTCTGTCTCTCTCTCCCCCTCCCCCCCTCCCCCTCTCTTTCCCCCTCCCCACCTCTCCTCGGTCTCTGTTTCCTCTCTTTAATTTATTATCACTCCAATACAACCTTCTCATTGGACAGAAGAGGAAACAGAGTAGGAAGGGGTCTTGCCCCAGGTCACACAGCAAGTCTTTGGGTCCAAAGCCCCCATTTCCCCCTGACTCCAGCTCTGTGCAGTAGCCCACATTGGCCTCTCTGTGCTCCAGGGGGAGGTTCTGGGGAGGGTGTAGGCAACAGAAAAGCACCCCCATCCTAGGCTCCACAGCCTGTCCCCAGTGTTCCCCAGAAGCAGCGCCTTTCATTGCAGGCTCTCTGAGATGGCATGGCTGGCCAGGAATCCACAGGAGGCAGAAACCCACAGGATGGGGCAGAGCAGGTGACACCTGAGGGGAAGGGCTGGCACAGCCCTTGGCAGTCCCCTGGGGCAGGGGGGGGCTTCTGGCCTGACCCCTATCTGCAGTGACAGGAGCTGGGTCTCCAGAGTCTCCTCCCCTCCCCCCAAGGCCCTGCATGCTGGAGAGTGTGTGGAAGCTCGCTGGCTCATGAGCCAGGAGCTTCTCTGGTTTTGCTGAGTGCGCAAGTCTGGTGCTGCCTCGGCACAAAAAAGCCAGGTTTCCCCAGACTGTGGGGCTGCCCTCCCCTCCCCACTTCCTGCTCTCCCCCAAGTCTGCAGGGCGGAGAATGGGTAATGAAGGAGAAGGCAAGGTCGGCTGGAAGGAGGCTGAGTCAGACCCCACCCCATGCCCCCAGAGAAGGAAAAGGAGCCTGCTGGCCAGGGAAGCCCCCTGTGCTGGGATGAGCTGGCAGTCAGGAGACCTGGCTTCAGATCCCAAGAGTCCCTGTGTATCCCCAGGCAGGCCACCTTCATTCTCCAAGCCTCAGTTTCCTCCACTGTGAAAGGAAAGGTCCACTGTGGCCCTGATGGGCCTAAAGCCCAAATCCCTGCTATAGCCCGTGGCCAGGGGCTTCTCAGAGAGAAGGGCAAGGCCAGTTTGGAGACCTTCTGTGACTAAGGGTCAGAATGAGCTGCCTCCTGCCCCGGCCTCCACCTTCCCTGTGGCAAAGCTAGGGGGCTGGCCCAGACGGGTCCTAAGGATCCTCCGGCTCTGATATTTGCTTCTCTAGGACTCAGGGCAGCTGGGCACCACCGGATAGAGAGCCCCGAGTTCAAATCTGGCCCCAGACACTTCCTGGCTGCGGGGTGTTAGACAAGTCACTTCCCCATTGGCCTCAGTTTCCTCATCTGTCAGTGAGCCGGGGGACAAAATGGGGACCTGCGCCAGTGTCTCTGCCAAGAAAACGTAAAAAGGGCTTACACAGAGTCAGACCCTACGGCAGCCTCATTGGTCCCTGCCTCACATCTCCACTCACTCAGCCCTGAGTCCTGGCTTTCTGGCCCTGCCAAGCAGGTGTTCCCTGTCTGTGGAGCATGTTTGGTGCTGGGTTATCTTCTCTCACATGGCCTGGGAGCTGAACTCTGAGTCGGGTCATAAACACACCTCGTCAGCTCCATGAGACCAAAGCCCAAGCTTTTCTGTGCTCCCGGATCCCTGATATCTGGCCTGGGCTGGATCCATAGAAGGCACTTAATGAATGGAATGCTTCAGAGAACAGGGATGAGCTAGGGGATCTAGAACATGGGATGTCAGAACTGGGAGGGGCCTTAGAACAGGGGATCTCAGAGCTGGGAGAGGCCTTAGAAAAGGGAACGTAGAATGTCAAAGATGGGAAGGATCCTGGAGATCATCTACCTACTGTCTCATTTTATGAGGAGGAAATTAGGCCCTAGAGAAGTGAAGGGACTTGACCAAGGCCCTACAGAGGTAGTGGTGGGAGCTTGTGATTTCCCAGGGTGTCATGCTTTCTACCTGATCCTTCCAGTGAAGGCTGATGGGCTGCTCTTCCCTGGTGATGGCAGCTTCTTGCTGACCCCTGTGTTTATCCTACAGCCAGCCCCAGGCAGAAGAAGGGGGCCCACCATCCTCTGTGCCCAGCTCATGGAAGAGCTCGTCCCCCTGCAGAGGAAGGAAGAACTCTGAGCTGCTGGAGCCTCCCTGTGGGGAGGGTGGCAGAGGAGAGGAGGTCCCCCCAGCCAGCCCTCTGGACGTCTCTCGCCTGCGCAGTTCCTCCGTGGAAATTCGGGAGAAGGGTTCAGAGTTCCTGAAGGAAGAGCTACACAAGGCTCAGAAGGTAGGAGGGGGTCTAGATGGGGGCTAGGCCACCTGGGAGGGGCTTCACAGCCTCAGTGTGTGCCAGGCGCTGTGCCCAGAGCCAAGGGCTGGACCCTGCCATGTCACGGGCCCTCTGGTCAAGCAGAATCGTCAGGCTGTGTGCCAGGCACAGGGAATTTGAAGAAAGGCAGAAACAGCCCCTGCCCTCAGGCACTTCCGGTCTAAGTGCCAAGGTCTGAGTACAAATAAGACAGAACAGGATAAATTAGAGCCATAGAGGCCAGGGAAGCCTTTGGGCCCCTTCCTAGAATCATATTTTTATATGCATAAAATAAAATAATCAGAAATACAAAGGAAACCAATTATATTGAAATGCAGCTATCAACACTTTTTTAAAATGAGTTCTCAGACCTGAGGTTAAGAAAAGAATCTGTCATTTGAGGGCCCCCAGCCCTGGGTACGGCTCTCCCTGTGGAATATCACGTGTGGCCCTCAGGGTAGGCACGCAGGCCAAAAAAATCACCGTCACAGATTGTATTAATGTGATGGAAAAGTTAATTCTGAGGCTACGTGACGTGGGAGATAGAATCCTGACCTGGGTTCTGACACTTACTAGCTGTGTGACCCTGGGCCAGTCACTAAACCTTTGTCAACCTCAGTTTCCTCATTCTATTCCCTGGGGTGGTTGTGAGGGTCCAGTAAGAAGATGTTGTACATCTGAAGTGCCCAAGCCCAGAAAGCATAGAGTCCAACCCATCCTCAAACAAGAGTTTCCTCTTCTTTCCCCAAACAAGTGGTCAGTCATCTGTCCTCTGCTTGAAGACCTCCAGAGACAGGGAGCCTGCCACTGCCAGGGCCACCCACTTTGGGGCAGCTCTCATGGGTAGAGAATTCTCTCCTACCTCAGGGGCCAAGCAGGGCAGCCTGATGGTCCCTCCTGCTGAGGGCCTGGGGTCTGGATCACAGGATGGGGTCTCTAAAGGTGAGTGTGCCCTGCCCCTCCAAATCTCAAGGAGCTTCCTCATGGGGGCATAGAGGCTGGCTTATTGGTCCTCCCCATGGTTAACTTAACCTGCCCTTGCTGTAGATTGCTCTGGGGGGATTTTAAAGGGATGTGAGGCCAGAGGGTGTGTTGGTAAGGGCAGTCAGGATGATGGGCCTCAGAAGCCCTGTGGAAGGGCTGGTGCCCCACGTGCTCAATGGGGGGCCTGTGCTGGTCTCCCCAGGAGCTGAAACTGAAGGATGAAGAGTGTGAGAGGCTGTCCAAGGTCCGGGAACAGCTGGAGCAGGAACTAGAGGAACTGACAGCCAGCCTGTTTGAGGTAAGGCAGTGCCCTCCCTGGCAGTGCCAAGGCTGGGAGCAGGGCCAACGAGGCCTGGGGGCTCCTTAGGGTTTGTATTAGTTGGCATAGTTCTGGGTACTGTCCCTGCCTGGCCCCAGCCCTGCCTCCAGGGACTGATAGCCAAGATGCCAGATTCATACCTTGGACATTGGTGCCCATAGCAGATGCCAGATGTGATGCCATGATTACTGGGGATGGGAGTGGGGGGTAGAGGTTGGATATTGGTCATGAGACAGTGTGGCATAATGGAGAGAGCCTGCTTGGGAGTCAAGAAGACCAAACTCAGATTGCAGAGGGAAGGCCCTCAGAACTTGGTGGAGGGTCTCTGGGTGACCCCTGGGCCGTCCTTCCCTTCATAGGAAGCACACAAGATGGTGAGAGAAGCTAACACCAAGCAGGCTGCATCAGAGAAGCAACTGATGGAGGCCCGAGGGAAGGTGAGACGTCCTGGTTTCCTTCCTTGTCCCCTTTGCCCACCCCCTAAGGAAATTCTGTCCCTGCTCCACCTGTTCAGCAGGTCCCCTGGTCTCCTGATGTGATTGTGAGCTGGAGGAAGCCTCTCCTCCTTTGGCCTCAGTTTCCTTATCTGTCAAATGAGGGGATAGGAGGAGATGACCTTTAGAGGTTCCTCCTGCTCTGACCTTCCTGATCTGTTCTAAGGCCCTCTCCCAGGGCTTGAGCTCTGTGCTGGAGGCCCTATTTTTGCTCAGTGTAACCATCTCTATCATGAAAACGCTCCCTGTTGTCTGGAACGCTGAGCCCCATGTAGTTGAGAGTGAGATTTTGGAGGACCTGGGTTTGATCCCTGTGTAAAATTGGCCAGGCCACTTCTCTGGGACTCACTTCCTCTGCTGTGACTGTGGCGAAGAGCTGGACTAGATGGTCTCCAAGGCTCCTGCTCCCAAATCTGTGATTATCTCTGTGGGAGCTGGTTCTGCTCCCTGAGCCCCCAGGAGACTCTGGGCACAAGCAAGGTGGTCATTGGGAGCGGTTCTAGATGGGTGTGCACCGCTCATGTTCCAGGTAGTAAGGAGAGGAGATACATCCTGGTCTCAGACAAGAGCTTCCCTCTGAGGATGTGGGAATGTTCTTTTCCAAAACTCTTTGACACCAGTATCTGGAATGAGCCCTAGAGGCCAAGGGTGTTATTAGAGAGTTATTGGAGTTGTCAGTGTCCCTTTAGAGTCTGTGATAGATCCAAACTGAGGAGTCCACTCAGTGTCCAGGTGCTTGAAGGGACTGAAGGAAACCCCCCAGGTGTTTTGTTCTGGATACTCCACTTTGGAAAGGACAGTGATCGACTGTCCAGAGGAGAGCTACCGGAATGGAGGAAGGCCCTTTGTCCATTCCTGATGAGGATTAATTGAAAGATTAATAGCCTGAAGAAGAAAAGAGAAGATGGGGGGCAGGGAGGGCTGACAAGTGCCTTCTAATGTCTGAAGAGCTGTAATATGGGAAAACAATCCAGTTAGGTCTGCTTGGACCCAGAGGGAGAATCAAGGGCCATGGGTGGAATTTAGGCTTGAAGTGCTAACGGTGAGTCGTGCCAAGGTGGAAGGGGCTTCTTAGGGAGGTTCCCTAAGAGGTCTTCATGCAGAGCCTGGATTTCCCCTTACTGGTCATGTGGTGGGAATTCTTTTTCAGATACGGGCTGGATTCCATGGCTGCTCATGTTTCTCTGACTCTTAAAACTCTGATTTTATTATGGCGGAAGGGTGATGGGGGTCTTCCTTACTTCTTTGTCCTCTCCAATCTCTTCCCTTCTTAACCTCCCCAGGCCTCAGTTTCTTTATCTGTAAAATGGACAAGATGGCCTTGGAGGTACCTTCCAGCTTGGTCCAAGGATACTGAGCGTTTTCTCTGTCTTGGGGCTCTGGGAAAGGCAGGCAGGCAAGCATGGCCACTGACCTTTGCCCTTCCTTTGGCCAGATTGACATGCTGCAAGCAGAGGTGACAGCGCTGAAGGCCCTGGTCATCACTTCCACCCCGTCTTCGCCCAATCGAGAGTTACACCCCCAACTCCTGAGCCCATCCAAGGCTGTTTTCCGGAAGGGACATGCTCGAAACAAGAGTACCAGCAGCACACTCTGCCCAGCCATCTGCCCGGCCACTGGCCACAGCATCTCCTTTGAGCCCATCGGCCACGAGTGCAAGGAGGTGAGGCCAGGAGTGGGGTTGTGGAGGTTAGAAATTTCACCCATCAGTCTGGGCACACCTGCCAGCTCTGAGGAGCTCCTGAGCTCCCTTCCAGGGCTTGGGACCCCCCACAGTGGGTAGAAGCCAGAGGATGGTGCGACCAAGAGACTAAGGGTCACTTAGCCAACAAGAATTCCCAGTCTTCTTTGCTTTTGGGCTGGAAGGGAAAGAGAGAAATTTAGAGTCAGAGAAAGTGGGTTTGAATCCTGACTCCCTACCTCTCTGGGTCTCAATTTCCTTCCCTGTAAAAAGTGAGAAGAGGCAGCAGATGGCCTCCCAGGGCCCTTCCCAGTTCAGAATCTCTGGTTCTGTGAACCCACTTGGATTTGGGAGTAGTGAGGGACCTCAGAAGTCATCCAGCCCAACCCCTTCGTTTTACAGATGGGGAAGCAGGCCCAGAGTGGGGCAGGGACTGGCCCAAGGTCACAGAGGTGTAAGTAGCACCTCTGGAATTTGAGCCCATGGTTCCTGATCATCAATGCTGTTGCTCAGGAAACAAGACTCAATGGTCAGGCTGGAGACTGAGCAGCGCTCAGACATTAGTGACGGATTAAATGACTTCGAGGGCCCTCGACACTGGGACAGGGTTCGAAGGTTCTAGAGCCCCTGAAAGGAAGCCCATTGCAGTAGAGGTCAAGGCTGTGCCTTCCTCTCTGAGGATACTCCTGATTTGCCCACAGGCTCCCTCTTGGTCATCCCCAGTCTTCACCCAATGGTGGGATCCATTTACCCACAACCATGGCTACCCAGAAAAATGCATCCACAGTCCCAGGCATTTATGACAAATTCAAAAGATAGATTCGACACATTTATTAAATTCCTACTGTATGCAAAGTCCTGTGGACACAGAGATAGGAATGAAATTGTCCCTGCCTTCTGGGAGCTTATGTTCTGCTGTAGGGATACAGCATGGCCACAGATAAGCAGAGCAGAGATAGTCTGAGGAGGGAGGAGCAGGGAAGCAGGTCTGGACAGTGTCTGAGGCTTGTGAGGGCATCCAGACTAAGAACTTTGCTTGGGGTCCCATGGCTAGTTATGTGTCAGATTCAAAACGAGGTCTCTCTAGCTCCTCCCCCCATTTCAGTGTTCTTTCCAAAACATTGGGTGGGAGGCCTTTGCTCTAGGAACCTGGGGTCTCAACTTTCCAGATCACTCTGGTGGCTGAAGCAGGGTCTTCAGGAGAAGCCGGGCACTGGGTTTGCTCATCTCCCTTCCAGCTCTGACCTCTCAGGCCACCATGCTTATTCCCTCTGGGCAGAAGTGGGTAGTATGGTGTGCCCCCAGGGCAGAGGTGGGCAGTGGGACAGACACCTTTGGAAAATCTCCTGGGCTCTCAAGACAAAGCAGGCTGAAGAAGGCTAGGGTCCCCACTGCAGAGCCAAGACACTAATCTCAGTTGTTCTGTGTCTGTCCCTGCCTTTTCCTGCTCCTCCCTTCCCTTCCCTCTCTCCCTCCTTCTCTCTCTCTCTTTCTCTCTCTCTTCCTCTCTCTCTCTTTGTGCTCCTGCCCAGCCTGAGGTACCCACCCTCCTCTCCTTACTCCTATGTATCGTCCCTGGGAAAGCTATCCACATCACTTATGAGCCGGGCTGGCAGCCCCTGGCCTCGGAGTCTCCTTCCTTCTCCTCCTCCTCCTCCTCTTCCTCCTCCTCTTCCTCTTCTTGGCAGGTAACGGCCCCAGGGAGGGCGGGCTCCTCAGGGACAGCTCCTTTAGTCAGTTCCAGCATGTTGGTGGCCTTCTCTCTGGTCACCTTCCTGGTTTCCTCTGTGCCCTGGAGGGGCAGGTTGGCCTACTAGGCAGACCATAGGGAAGTCAGAGGATCAGATTCCTCCCCCCAGCTTTGACCCTGACCTAGAGTATGTCACAGTCTCTCTGGGTCTTTATTGCTGTGCAGGTGAGAGCATCCTGGGTACTTCCACATTTTTTTTCCTTCTGACCTTTGGGATTATTTCTCTCACTTGTTAGTTCTAATGACCAGAAGAGGCACGAGGTGTACTTGGGCCCAGACCTGTGGTTTTTAAATGGGTTTAAAGTCTAGTGGTTGAGGCGGGGAGACTCAGTCAGTATTTGATGTGATCCGGAGAATCTTCTTGGGACATCTTTGAAGATTGTGGTGACCCTTGACCCTCAGTGGGGAGGAGGGGGAGTGGGGCTAGAATGTGGGACTGAGGGCTGAGCTGCCATTGTGTTGTTGGAGGGCTGAGACGTGACCCCCAAATCTTGCTTAAGCCCCAATTCAACTTCGTCCCCTGCTCCAAATGCAGCCCCTGCAGGGCCCTGGCCAGAAGAGCCCAGACCAATGTCCTCCATCCCTGGCCCACCCCTGTGCTGGGCCTCTCTCACCCCAATCCATCTGGGCCCCTTTCAGGTGGACACCATCCTGTTTGCTGAGTTCCAGGCCTGGAAGGAGGCCCCCACCCTGGACAAGAACTGCCCCTTCCTGGAGAGAATTTACCGGGAGGACGTGGGCCCTTGCTTGAATTTCACCAAACAAGAGGTGAGGTAGGGGAGGGAAACGGGGGCCCTGGGGGTGGGGGAGGGCAGAAAAAGGGAAGGAGGGACCTCTCTCCCTCCCTCCCCTTCACCTCCACTGACCACTCATCCTGGGCTTTGCTGCAGCTTTCGGAGCTGGTTCGGGCAGCTGTGGAGGAGAACACCCTGACCATTGAGCCGGTGGCCTCCCAGGCACTCCCTGTGGTGAAGGTGTCTGCGATTGAGTGTGGTGGGCCCAAGTAAGATGGCCTCCCAGCTGCCCCTTACCTGGTGCCAGCTCCTCTCTGTCCCTTGCCTTGCTCTGCCCCAGCCACTCCCCTCTAGAAGCCCCTCTGCCGAGCTCTCCTCCTTCCCCGGGGCCTCACTCAGGGATCTAGGGTGGAGGTTAGTGGGGAGCAGAGGGACCCCAGGCCTGAACATTCTGGAAGTCAGTGGGAGCTGAGATTGGGCCAGTCCCAGGAGACTTAGACCCACTTCTCTCTCTGTTCTACTCCTATGGGCATGGAGCTGGAGGGGGTGGTAATCTTAGAGAAGGTCCAGAGACAGTGGAAAGAATCACAGAGCCCCAGGTCATCTACCCCCAACCCCCTCATTCAAAAAAAGGCTTGGCCTAAGGCCCCAAAAGGTAGTGTTTGACAAAATCAGGATTGGAATTCAGGTCTTAGGACTTCAGATTGGTCATTCTCCCTCAGCTGCCTCTTTCAGATGAGATTTTTCACGACCTCGAAGGGGATGGTGTGTGTGTGTGTGTGTGTGTGTGTGTGTGTGTGTGTGTGTGTGTGTGTGTTTATGTGAGGGGTTTCTGCTCTGGGAACTACCCTTCTCTGAGGCTTTGAGCCAGTGGCTCCCGGAAACACAGACCTTCCTGTTTTCATGAAAACAGGACAACAGTCCAGGAATTTCCCATTTCTTAATAGCTGCTGCTTCCGGGCGCAGGGTTTCTATTGGAGGGTCTTTGTTACTCACGGAAAGCTAGAAGTAGAAGGGGCCTGAGCTCCTGGGAGTCTTGATTTTGAGCCAAAAGGGAGTTGGGCCTTCATCTAGTCAGTGGGTGCCCCTGGGACCCAGAGTAGGGGAGTGAGAGCCCCATCACTCCAGCTTCTCCTGCCTCCCCAACGGTCAGGCCCCAATTAGTGGCCCTGCTGGCTTCCAGACCCTCTCCCACTCCCACTCTCACCCTCGGCCACCAAGGCCCCTGCCATTCTCCCAGCCCTGACTCAGTGTCCTTTTTCTCCCTTTCTCTCTCTCTCTCCCACAGTGGCTTCCGGGCCCAGATCATGACGTAAGTGATGCTGAGCTGCCCAAAACTAAATCCCCTTAACACTTTACTAACCCAGCTTGTTGGGGCCAAAAGGTTCGAGGCTCAAAGTAGAACCACTGGTCTGGGGTCCACGCTTTCATGTACCAAGCATTTATTAATTTATTTATTGCCTAGGAATACAATGGCAAGAGAGACCCTGCCTTCAAGGAGCATACATTTTACTTTAACAAAGAAGCAAATCCCAGGTGCCAGGCACTAGGGATATATAGACAGGAGTCACAACTGAGAGGCCCTTGAGGAGTTCTAATTTGGCCAAGGGAGGTGGAGTGTGTATTTATCTCTATAGCGATAAAATGGATATGAGGTGATTTGGGAGGAAAGGCCCTAGCAGTGTGTGGGGCTGGGAGGGATCTGGCTTGAGTTAATAAACCCTGAAAGAGACTAGGGATCTTAAGAGATGGAAGGAAGGAGGGAGGGCATTCTTGGTGTGAGGAACAGCCAATGCAAAGGCAAAGAGGTTGGAGAGTGGAGTCCAGTGTATGATGTACTCAGATAAGTCAGTATTGAATATCTATAAATAACAAAATTATTTGGGGGGGGAGCACTAGTAATTATAGGGCCAATGTATGGGGTGTCCCATGAGTTAAGTCTCAAAGGCTGGCGGTAGGGGCGAGGAGGGAGCTGGAGTGGATTTGAACCTGGGTTTCTCCCAACTCCCTAGTTCAGAGGCCTTTGTTATTAAACCACACTGACCTCTCGGCGTGCAATCATGGCTCTTTAAAGATTGTTCCTTCTGCAAAATTCACATTAACAACGTTAACATTAACTTTCTTTTAAAGCCAGGAAAATACTAATTTTATCTTTGGGACTTGGAGGGGTGTGTGTGTGTGTGTGTGTGTGTGTGTGTGTGTGTGTGTGTGTGTGTGTGTGTGTGTTCATAGGATCATGAATTTGAGTAGGAAGGGACCTCAAGGGCCATTAAATCCAACTCCCTCTTGTATAGAACAGGAGACTGAGGCCCAGAGAGTTGAAGGGCATTGCCCAGGCTCACAGAGCTAGTAAGTGTCTGAGGCAGGATTTGGCCGTTTTCAGGGGAGCAGGGAATGGCATCACAAGCAGATCCTTGGCTGGCTGCCAGGGTGATGCTCAGTCTCATGGGCAGGAGGATTCCCAGAAATGCAAGTCAAAATGAAACACTTTTCTAGGCAGCAGACAGTAACGATAAGCAGGACTTGGGGGAGGGGTACTCCCCTCAACAAGCTTGGAATCTAGAGGGGAAGAAAAGAGCTCAGGGTGGCCCTGGAGCACAGGGAAAGTCACCGGGAGATTTTTGAGGGAGGGGCCCTTGTAAGCCCTCCCCCAATTCCATTAGAGGCAGAGGAAGGCACTCCTGAAATTCCTGCTACAGGAGAGGCTGAAGTGGGAGCATTGCTTGAGCTCTGGAGGTTGGGGCTGTGGCCAGTCGGGTGTCTGCACCAACATGGGGTGGCCCTGGGAGCAGGAGAACACCGGGCTGTCTAGGGAGGGGAGGCCGGACCAGGCTGGAGATGAATCAGATCAAAGGTCTTACAATGATCACAGTAAGGTAGGGCCTGAGTAAACCACTAGCCTGGGTGAGATGGGGAGACTCTTGAGTCTGTGTGTGTGTGTGTGTGTGTGTGTGTGTGTGTGTGTGTGTGTGTGTCTGTGTCTGTGTCTGTGTCTATCTGTCTCTCTCTGTGTCTATCTAGGAGGAGACCTTGGGCTAAGAGGAGGCAGTTGGGGGAGGGGGGTGTTTTCCAGGGCCCTTGCCTGGATTCACAGCATTCAGTGCCTGGCTTCCTCTTGGTGCCTGTGTACCTATATATGTGGTGGGCGTTTCTGAGCTAAAGAATGGGGGAGCAGAGAAGTCAGAGGCCCAGATGAGGGCACAGGCCTCTGCTGCTCTCTCTTATCCTGATGTATGGCCCCCCACCCCTCTTTTCCCCCAGTCTGCAGCCGCTAGAATTAACAAAGCCTTAGCTGATCGATTTCCACGGGCCGCCGTCCTTGCCAGAGCTCCTCTCCTCCAGACTTCCCTCTCCCTCACCCTATTCTCTTGTCTCCTCTCCTGCCCCACTCCCATTTTTCCTCTCTTCCAGCCAACCCCTCCCTGAAGTCTCCCTGCCTTGTCTCCCCCAGGAAGTGTGCTCTCAGTGGCTTGTCTCGGACGTGCAGACACCGCATCAGGCTGGGAGATTCTGAGAATTATTACTACATCTCTCCATCCTGCAGGGCCAGGGTAAGTCCTCCGCCCCCCTTTCCTGCCTCCCCCCTGCCCCTGGACTCTCGTTTGGGTTGGCTGCTGTTCTAGCCCTGGCTTGGGGTGCTGGGCCCAGAATGAGGCTGTCTGAGCTGGGAGGGGCTTTAGAACAGAACACCAAAGGTCTGAACTGGACCGGATAGTAGACTCCACCTAGATTTCACGGGTGGGGACACTGAGGCCCTGAGAGACCCTCATCCAGGATCATGAAGCAAGTTAGTGTCAGAGCTAGGCCTGAAGGCTACTTTTCCTGGCTCTTAGTCTCAAACCTTGGTAGCTATATTTATTACTGTGTGGGGCCCCTAGGCAGCTGGTGCCTGCCTCTAGTGATGGCCTGGCCAGTGGAGGGGAGCCAGCCCAGGTCTGTATACACATGGTGGCTGCATTGTCTTTACTGCTCAGAACAAGGGTCTTGGGGTCATAGGCCATGGCTGTTTCACTGTGGGTCAGTGGGATTGTGGGCAATGGTAGTGCCTGCCTCTGGTGATGGCCTGGCCAATGGTAGGGAGCCAGCCCAGGTCTGTATACAGATGGCGGCTACATTGTCTTTACTGCTCAGAACAAGGGTCTTGGGGTCACAGGACAGCAGACTGGAGGGGAGCCTGGAGGCCATGGGGTTCCCAGGGGCCCCAGCCTCTCTCTCATCCATCCATCCCTTCCCCCTCCTGTCTCCCCACAGATCACAGCAGTTTGTAACTTCTTCACCTACATTCGCTATATCCAGCAGGGCCTGGTGCGGCAGGACGGTAAGAGGCGGGGCTGGTTGGTGAGTGGACAGGGTCGCCCTCTGGTGGCCAGCACAGGCAGGCTGAGCCCACATGTCCTGTCCTTGTTTCCAAACAATTCTTCCATCTTTCTTCTCCTACCTTCCCAGTTTAGGGAACAGGCAGTGCTTTTATTTTACAGATGAGGAAACTGAGGCCCAGAGATAATCTCAATTCTCTATCCAATGAGATTACATCTGTAAAGTGCTTAGCATAGCGCCTGGAACATAGTAGGTGCCTTCTTCACCATCCAGTCCCATGCAGATGAGGACACTAAGGCCCAGAGAAAGTCTCATTCAGGGCCCACATGATCTGAAGCCAGAGTCACTGAATCTAAACCCAGTGTTCTTTCCACTGCATTACCCTGCCCCCAAGTGACTTGCCTGAGGTCACCTACCTGGCTTCTGATTCCTGATGATCTTTCTCTTCACCAGGTAAATTTAGCTTCTCTGACCCTCAGTTTGCTTACCCACAAAATAGGAATAATGATATTTACATCTCCTGTCTCTCTGGGAGGTTCAGCTGAATTTAGAAAACCTCAGTGCTACTCTTCCATACTACTGGCTAATTCAGTGCCTGCTCTGTGAAGGCAGGGAGGAAGAATAAACAGTCATGAAGGCTTGGGTTCAAGTTCTGCTATTGGGTCTGGGCAGGTCCCCCAAACTATAGACTGTACTTTGCCCGGCAGGTGCTTGCCTGCCCTAGTGGAAGGCACTATCCCCAATGATGGGGATCCAGGCTGTGTGAATCCTTCTTTCATACCAGGCACTGTCCTTGGTGCTAGGAGCTCCCACTCCCAAACCAAGCCAACCAACTCTTCCCTCAGTGGTTTTGCATCTCAGCAAGGGTTGAAACATAGATGCAGGCACAGGATTAGACATGGATACAAAGTCATTTCTGCTGGTGATCAGACCAGGCCTGTGGTAGGACAGGGTGGCCTAGCCATGCTTTGAAGGATACTGCGAGGGGGGAAGGAGAAGAGGGATGAGCATTTCTGGCAGGAGATGGAACACAGATCACATGCTGACCATCTTCTCTGTGATTGTGGGAAAGGCCTGGAAGGAATCTGGAGAGAGAGACTTTCCATTTGGGAGACAGGACACCAAGACCTGGGGAGCAGGTGGAGCTTGCTGGAGGATTGTACCAAGTCCCAACCCATAAACCTTGCTTAGGGGCATTAGAATAAGTCCAGCAAGGAGAGACCTTGGACAGTGCCTTGTCCAACCTGTTGGAGGAAACTGAGGCTGAGGGAAATGGGTGGTGCTTTCTAGGATTCCTAACTTGACTTCAAGCTCAGCTCTGTGCCAGACTGACTGGGAGACAGAAAAGTATGAGGTATAGACCCTGCCCTCCTCGGGTTGACAGTCAAGTTTTGGAGATGAGATTTGTACAAATAAACAATGCTAGGGCAATCTGATAAGTATTCCATAAAGAAAAGTGAGGAAGACCTGAATTCAAACCCTGCCTCTGACTCATACTAGCTCTGTGAAGCTGGGCCAATCACTAACCTCTTTGAGCCTCAGTTTTCTCATCTGTAAGATAGGGATAGAGAGGCAGCAAGAGCCAGCTTCAGAGTCCTGCCTCTGACCTGTCCTGTCTTGGTGACCCCAGGCATGTCCCTTCATTTCTCAGGAAAACTTCTATAAAGTCAGAAGTAGCAAAGAAGGAGCCCATCTGCATCGGTAGGAGGAGGTCCTTTTGGGGTGCTCCCTCTGCAAAGGAAAGCACAAGCTGGGTTTAAAAAAGTGGAAATAAGAAATAGGACTCACTTTAATGATGGTTATGGGAGTTAAATGAGATGACAGATAAAAAGGGCTTTCAGGCCCGAAATGTCAGCCATTGTCAGCATTAACCATTGTTAGCACCCAGATTTCATCATCTTGTCCCACTCCCACTCAGGGTCTCCAGACTCTCCTCCCACATATGAAGCCTGCCAGCCCCCCAGTCCATCCAGATTCCTCATTCTTCTCTGAGCAGAGCTGTACTGATTCCCATCTCTAGGCCTTTCTTCATGCTTCCCCCCTCTCCTGGAGGGCCTTCTGCCTCTTACTGGTCTTTCCAGGCATCCTTCAGGACTCAGCTCAAGTTCTGCCTGGTTCTGTAAGTCCCAAAGCAGAGCCCTGAGTCCTAAGTAGTTCTGGTGATGCTATTCTCTCCAGCTTGATGGGAAACTCTCTAGCTAAGAAGCCAAGGGACCATGGTGGTTATTTTGGTGGCCCACACGTCTCCCCCAGTGCCCCACATAGTAGGCATTCAAAGCTGGCTGCTGCAGGAGGCTAGAATTCAGTTGTAGCATTTAGAAAGGGCTTGCTATGGATAGATTAGTGAGAAAGGTTCTAGGGACATAAAAATAAAAGATGATATTAAATCATAGCATCAAATAGAGCAGATAGGACCTCAGAGAAACCATCTGGTCCAGGTCCCCCATTTTATAGATTGGGAAAGTGAGGCCCAAATAACATTAGCAAACATTTCTTAAGTGGTTACTAAATGCAAGGTAGAGAGGCAGGTCAAATGACCTAATATTTAGTGGATAGTTAATTGAATAAAAGGCCAACCTTGATATCAAGATGAATTAGGTTCAGACCCCCCCCCCTTGGACACATATGCCATCTAGGTGACCCTTTCAGGGCTATAGTCTCTAAGGACAGTAAAATTCAGTCAAGACACCAGTCTGCATGGGAAGAGGGGCTTTTCACACCAGGAATTCCTTACAACAATGAAATCATGGGTCTGGAAACACACAACTAGCCATGCCAGGGCCTGGGCTTGGTGCTAGGGATACCATGAAAACCATAATACCAAAAGTTCTAATCCATGAGCCAAAGCAGTCTTCTGCCCCCAAAGAGCTTGCATCCTACCAGGTGGTGGGGGTCCCCTGGGGAGGTGTGAGATGTAAACAGAAGAGTAATCTCATTCTGAATTTGCTATGGATGTTCAGAGAACATGGTGGCCAGGTGCAGTCAGATGAGTGCTAGTCTAAGAGAAGGGTTCGAATCCTACTTCTGATGGAATCCTCTCTCTAGAAGCAGAAAGGGCATCAGACCTGGGAAGTGGTTGCACAGATTGGAAACCCCACAGGCAGGATTCGAACCCAGGCTGTCTGACTCCAGAGCCAGGGCTTGTTCTGTTGAAGCAGGGTGCCTCCCAACTTGAACTGGATCTTAATCTCTCTGGGCCACAGTTTACCCATCTATAAGGGAGGTGGGTGGGTCTCTAAGCCCAGTCCTAGCCCTGTGTTGCTCTGCATTGTGTCACTGGAGATACTGGTCAAATGGCTGGTTTTCTAGCTTTTCAGAGAGCCCCTGGGTCAGTAACTTCCCCTTCTCAGCCTTAGTTTCCTCATCTGTACACTGGGGATAGGACAGACTGCTATACATATCTTCTGAGCATCATAGGAGAAGAGATTTTTTTATGGGACTGGGGGGGAGGGGCAGAATTCGAGTGCTTTGGGTGCTCCTAGGCAAAGCCTAACTCAGACTCTTCTTTCTGTTTTCTAGTGGAGCTGATCTTCTGGGAGATTATGAGGCTCCGGAAGGAGATGTCCCTGGCCAAGCTGGGCTTCTACCCGAATGAGGTTTAGTGCCAAGACTGAGGACACAGCTCCAGGGAGACAGATGGACCCGCAGTTGTGGGAGAGGGCCGCTGGGCTGGGGGCTGTTCTGATTGAGGCAGAAGGACATGATGGATGGGTCTCTGTCCTCTGAAGGTTTTACCACAGGGGACTGCCACCAGCAAGGAGACCCTGGAGAAAACCCTGCAGGGGGAGGAGGGGGTGCAAAGAGGATCGATCCCTTCAGGCTGGATCTTGGGCTCCAAGGCTCAGGCTCTGAAAGGAGCCAGTTACAGCCACCTGCTGCTTCCTCCAACTAATGCAGTGAATTTTCCAAAAGAAGAAAAAAAAATATGATCAACGAGAACAAAGCCTGCAGGCTTTCGTGGCCCATGGGGAGATGCGGGGGTGGAGGGGTCTCTAGTCCTCCAGAAAGAGGAGGTATCCAGCCCCTCCCCCCGGCCTTTACCACCAGCCTTCTCCCACCACAGGAAAAAGTCATAGAGGGGACCTTGTGTTTGAGCTCAGGAAAATAGGGCCTTTTGCCCTGTCCTACCCCTTCCGCACTCCAAAGCCGGACATCAAGGCCCCTGTCACTTGTCCATCACCCCCTCCCCTGGCCCCAACCCAGGACTGACAAGTATCATCCTTGTCTACTGACCGGTGGGCAGCAGCGCCCCCTTGTGGTGTCTTCCTGTTCTTTCAGCCAGGGAAGCCCTTGCCTGGTCTAGAGCCCAGCTGGCTTCCTGGCCCTGTTAACCCCAAATTCTTATCTGTCCCTTGGGGGAATTTCTCCAAACATTTCACCAGTGGTTGGGGAGCTCAGCCTGGGAAGGAAGGAGGACTGTGGTCTTTCCCCAGGTTCATGTGTGGAACTCACTCTCCATCCCATCCCCACCATCCCCTTGACCTCTCCCAGGATCCCTTGTGTCAGGGCTGGCCTTGAGCTTCTCCCCAGGCTCAGGCCTGGGCAAGGGACAACATGTGGAAATCTGGGACAGAAGACAACCAGCGCCTGATGTGATTGGTGTTTGGAAGGCTTCCTCATCTCCCCACCAGTGATGGGGGTGGTTCTCCCTTTAAGATAAGAGGGTGGTTTTGTGTCCCCTCTCCCCATCAGTGGACCTCGTGACCTCTCTATCCCACCTTCATAGGGCTTTAGGGGCAGCTCAGATCTCAGCCAGAAAGACTTGCCAGTCAAGAGTTAATAAGCACCCCTCCCCGCCAAGAAAACTTCTCTTTCCTGGCTGTTGTGGGGGACATGTCCTAAGTTGGAATGCCATCCCGGTCTCTTGTTTTCTGAATGACAATCATTCCAAGCTGCAAATACAGATAAACCACTAGGCAGGCTTGTTGGACAAGGAACAGCCAAGCCAAGCTAAGAGTGTGGGAGCTGTGGGGTGGGGGTGAGGGCAAGGGAGGGAGGCTTTTCCCATAACCTGGCTCCAGTGTTTTACCTTTAAATAGGACACTTACTGAGACATTTAAAGGGGCTTGGCTCCCATCAGGGCTTGAGAAAGGCTTGGGGGACAGTCTAATGAGAGGTTTGCTGTGAGGGCCAGAAGAGGTGCCCCCAGGGTCAGGACCACTTGGCAAGTTGTTGGACTGAAATTCCCCAAAAGGCCCGTCCTACCTCCATCCAGGCCCACACCCTTGGACTGTGCCATGGGATCGGTACCCTGAGCCTCCTAGCCTCAAACCCTGCCCCCACCCCCAGCCATGCAGCAGAGTGGCCAGCTGTTAAGACGATGAAATTCGTTTCCTGTATAATCTCCCAGGGTCAGTACCATCTCCATTCCTGTAATTCCCTGCCCCACCCCCACACTCCACTAGAGGCGGATGGGCCGGTATACTTGAGCTCATAGGATTCCCACCTGTTTCAGTCTGTTCAGGAGGCCTTGTCAACCCAGGAGGAGGCAGGGTGGGGGAAGGGAGGCCCATTTCCTGCCTCTGGAGTGCCTTTCCCCAGGACCCACAGGCCAAGAACTCTTTCTCTAGCATAATGGGTGCTTCCTCAGATATGGAAGGGAGAGGGATATAGCCTGTCCCATGTCCCTGGCACCAGCCTGTGGATGGGAGACACTACCCTCCCCTTTGGGGATGGGCGAGCAGGCAGAATTAGGGTGGGGGAGTCCTGTTGTGAGTCCCTGGAGGGAGGGAGCGGCTAGTCTGGTGGTCCTCTGAAGGACCTTTCCCCCAAGGGACCTCTGTCTCCCCCGCCTGGCCCTGGTGATCTGGGGCTGTTCTGGACCTCTTGCTGACTCACTTCTAGTTTCCTTTTTTTAAAATGAAATGTAACAAAATCTCTATTTAATAAAGGAAGGATTTATTGGTAAAGATTGAGGAGTTTCTTGCAGAGTGAGAATCAAAGAAACTTTATCCTCTTGATCCACCCTTGGATGAAAGATTGGGCTGAAAATTGAACCAGGGCCCAGAGAATCCTCCAGATCTCTCAGGCAGAAAATAGGCCTGCTTAGGTCCCACAGTAGGAAAGGTACAGGAGAAAGAACACTGGCTTCTTAAACGAAAAGACAACTGGGTTCCAATCCTGAATCTGCTTACCAGCTCCTTATCTGGTGCACAGATTCCTCATCTTTAGAAGGAGGAACCAGTGTCACCTTTCTCAGGTTGGCTTGGAGCCTTAATGAAATATGTCCCAAGTTCTCTCCCTCTGCTCCATGGAATGGATTTGGGATGTATCTTCATCTTCTATTGTGAACTCAATCAACAAACATCAATATATAAAGAAGAAAAAGTAGGAAGATAAACAATTCAGAACTTAAGCTAATGTAGGGTGAGCTTTTAAAAATTCATATTAAGTCTAACAAGGCAGTGACAGCATTGTTCTATGCTTTTCCTTTGGCACTTTGCCATTATCTCCTTCTGAGACTGAAAACGCTATGGGCTGCCTACCGGCTAGTGGGAAGTCAGGCGGCCACATCTCCCACTGGTTTTCTTTGTGACCTTGAACAAAGCCCTATCCCTCTATGGGCTCTTTTCCCAACAATAAAATGAGGTTGGGCTAGATAAAGCCTCAAAGAGCTGAGAATCAAGTCAACTCAAAACAGTACTTATTAAGTGCCTACTGTATAACCAGGCACTGAGCAAAGGCAAAAACAATGCCTGCCCCAACCGGTCTTTACTCTCACATTCTCCTTTACCTTGTCCAGCAAAGGTAGTCAATGAAAGCTAATGATTGTGGAAGTATCTGGTATGTTGTTCTGTGGTTTGGAGCGAATCTTCTGGAGGCACAAAGGCCTAGACTCAAATCCTGCCTCTGAAACTACTTATGTGAATCTAGTCAAACCATTTAGCCCCTTTGAGTCTAAGCCTCCTCATTGGTAAAATGGGGCAAATAACAGCATTCACTTTCTCAAGTCAGGTAACTGGCCATCAAGGACGTTTCCAGATTCAATGTACTATAGAGATAGGAGCTGTTACCTCTCTTTTTTATTAGCAGGAGGGGTCCCATTTGGCCCCATTTGTCCTATGCCTATTATCAAGGCCAAGCCCACCCCCATTATCCTCCCTGGATCTAGTCCCAAACCAGAAAACAAAGGCTTTAGGAGAAAGAGGGACTCTAGACTTCATCTAGTCAAGCAACAAACATTTTTTTCTGTTGACTTCAGTTTCCTCGATTGTAAAGTAAAATGAAGCATTTGGACTCTATGGCTTTTGAGGTCTCTTTCAGCTACGATCCTATGATTCTGTGTGGTTGCTTTGGATTTATGTATCATCTGGAATGATCTGACAAAAAGATACATCGGTGGGGGCTCCGAGTCCTGAATTCCCATGCCCTTGTTCCTCAGTTGTGTCTAACTCTTTGTGACCCTATTTGCAGTTTTCTCAATAGAGGTGGTTTGTGATTTCCTTCTTCAGCTTACTTTGCAGATGAGGAACTGAGGCAAATAGGGTTAAGTGACTTGTCTCACCCAGCTAGTAAAGTGTCTGAAGTCGTATTTGAACTTATGAAGAGGAGTCTTCCTGGTTCCGGCCCGGCCCTCTGTCCACAGAGTCACCTAGCTGCCCAACGAGCTTTTCAGAAGCTAGCCCAGCCAGTCTTCAGATGGATCATAGGACCTACTTCAGGGACCCTGGTGGGACCTGAATTTCAAAGACTTGCAGAGTGTCCAGAGTGTGCAGCCCTTTGAATGTGTGAATGTTAGCCCCCACTTCCCCCAAAGTCTCCTTTTCTCCAGGCTAAATGTGTCAAGTTCCTTTGATTGATCTTTGTATGGAACAATTAAGGAGTACTTCCCTATCCTGGTTGCTTTCCTCTAAATATGTCCAATGCCCCCCTTAAATTTTAACATCTGGAACAGAATCCGGTCCTCTCAATTTGGTCTAACCAGGACAGATTATAGGGACTGTCCCCTCCCTAGCTGTGGACATGATTCCTCCCTGTGGATAGAGCACTGGGCCTGGAGTCCGGAAGAGCTGAGTTCCAATCTTGACTCAGATACTTAGGCTGTTATGAGTCACAACCTCTACTGGGCCAGTCTCCACATCTATAGAGTGGGAATGGTAATGATAGCACCTCTTTCCCAGTGTTGTTGTGATAATAAAATGAAATAACATAAGATATGCAAAGTGCTTTGTAAAACCTGAAGACTATGCAATCATCACAGTAATTATAACAATAATACCTAGCGTTTGTATAACTGAAGGACTTGTAAACCACTTGCTTTATCTCATATCTATAGCGATTGAATGATTGTTTATGAACCCTAAGCTCACATTCGCTTTTCAGGCTGCCATATTGCCTTGCTGATTCCCATTGAGCTTGTAATCGCCAATGCCCCCACCTCTGTACTTATGCCTCTGCTTATGTCCTCCATTACATACTTGTGGAATTGGTTGTTTGAACCCAAATGTGTGACTTTATATTTGTAGCTACCCCAGTTTCAAAACACCCTCTGAGCTGTACTTAGTCAAACTCATAACTCTGAAGACTCTATAGATGTGTATACTTTTACTAACTCAACCAGAAAGGATGTGGATGTTGCAGCCAATTAAGTGATAGGTTCACTCTGTATTGGTTCTCTACCAGTGGGGGAGGTGCATACCTACAGAAAGAAACAGGCAACCCATGTGGTCCAAGTAGACACATAGAGTGTCCACTTAGGGATATTTGTGACCAGAGAAATTCTCCCTTCCTACACCATAGAGGCCCTATAGCACTGAGTGGTATCAGCTCTTTGCTTGATATTCCTTTATCTGATCATAATCTTATCATCCCATCTTTCCCTCTTATGACCTCATGACCCTTAAACCTTTTCTTCATCTTCACCATGACCTCCAGTCCCTCTGACCCTCAGGGCTTTACGAGGTCATACACTGACTACATTCTCCTTCCATCCTTATCCTGACCCCTTAGTGAACTAGACAAACCCTACAAGATCTTCTGTTGTTTCCTCATCCTCTTGACAATCACATCTCACCAAATGCCAACCCCAGATTATTCCCACCATCTGCTTCATCACTCCACGGTGCTGGTAAAAATCACAAAGCCATATGGATTGGGTCCACTTCAGATTTATATTATGTGATCTCACCTGGGTCCTCACTGTGGCAAGGCAATCATTCGACTCCTCTCTATGCTATTATCCAAGGTAGCTGTTCCAAACCTTCTTATTTCTCCTCAAAGCTCCCAGGGAACACCTTTCTGTTTCCCTCTCAGCTGAGGAAAATCTCTGAAAAAAAAATTAAGTCCCTGTTTGGCACTTAAAGCTCTTTGTTGCCAGGACTCCTTACCTCTTGTTTTCTCACACTTCACTCCTCTCTACCTATTCCATGATCTAGACACTTAGCCTCCTTGCTATTCCTTGTACATGACATTCTGTCTGCAGACTTTTCACTGACTGTCTCTTCTGCCTGGAATGCTCTCCCTCCTCTCCTTTACCTCTTACTTTCCTCTAAGATTCAACTAAAATCCCACTTTCTGTAAGAGCCCTTCCCTGGTCTCCAAGGCCCTCCCCTTTGAGATTTCCTTCATCTTCATCTTCATCTTTGCGCCCTCTTTGTATGTTGCTACCTCCATTAAAACGTGAGCTTCTTGAGAGCAAGGGCTGCATGCTCACACATGTGCATGCACACACACACGCGCACACGCGTGCACGCACACACATTATATTTGTTTTCCCTTCTTTGTAGCTACAATACTTTGTAGAGGGCTCAGTGAGCATTTAATAAATGCTTGTGTGTTGTGTTGTTTTTGTTGGGATATGTCTATTGGTCTCTAGCAAAAGTGTTCACTGAGGTCAATTCTACTAACATATGCTGGGATATAATGGCTAATAAGCTTCTCCCTTGCCAGGGAAGACTCAAATTCTTTTCATCTGAAAAAGCTAAAGCCTAAGCTCTAGTTGGCTCAGTGGATAGAGCACTGGGCTCAGAGTCAGGACCACCTGAGTTCAAATCCAACCTCAGATATTCACTAGCTGTGTGACCCTACACAAGTCATTTAACCCTGCTTGCCTCAGTTTCCTCATCTGTAAAAAATGTGCTGGAGAAGAAAATGGCAAACCACTCTAGGATCTTTGCCAAGAAAACCCCAAATGGGGTCGCAAAGAATCAGACATGACTGAAAAAGACTTAAGATACCAGTGGAGCACATGGGCTGTTCATTGGTTACTGCTTTCTCTCATCATGGGACTGAACCATCTCCCTTTCGAGTGGGGCATCTCTGACAATTCCTTTCTGCCACTTTTCTTGAACATTTCTTTGTAATAGGTTGCACCTACTTCTATGTAGAACAGGCTCTCCCACTGCCCTTTGGGTGAACATCACCTCTAATTCTTCAGAGATGCCTTGCAGCCACACAGCATCACTGAAGGAATTTCATGACTAAGAACACTAACTTTTATTTCAGGGACAAGCTGGGGAACATTCAAAGAAGGGCCACCTGATCCATCTTCTTCCTGCTGAACAATGAGCCCAACTCCATGGCCATTCATAGCGTCTGTCTAAGGTTTGTGCATTGATGGAGTAAACCCTTGGGTTGTCCATCTAACTAACAACAATAACAATAATAGTGAAGGGTATGTGGGGAACAAGCATTTTTATATTTTTAAATTTATTTATTTAGTTTTAATTTTCAACATTTATTTCCACAGGATTTTTTTAGTTATAATTTTTTCTCCCCATCTTTCCCCTGCCCCACCCCAAAATAGCAAGCCTACTGAATACACCTTCCCCCAATCTATTCTCTCTTATATCCTCCCCCACCCCCATAACTTTCTAGTAGGGCGAGATGGGTTTCTATACCCCAGTGCCTGGATATCTTATTTCCCAGTTGCATTAAAAAAACAATTTTTTAAAGATTTGTTTTTAAAACTTTGAGTACCAGATTTTTTCCTTTCTTCCCTCCTCATCCACCCCCACTGGGAAGATAAGCAATTCAATATAGTTGTACATGTGTAGTTACTCAAATCATTTCCATAGTAGTTATATTGTGGAAGACTAACTATATTTCCCTCCATCTTATCCCTCCCCCACTTATTCTATTTTCTCCTTGGAACCTATCCATTTTCAGAAATGTTTGCTTCTAACTACCCTCTCCCCAAATCTGCCCTGCCTTCTATCATCCCCCCTCTTATCCCCTACCCCCCTATTTTCCTGTAGAATAAGATACCCAATTGAGTGTGGATATTATTCCCTCCTTAAGCCAAATTCAATAAGAATAAGATTGTCCCATTCCCTTTCACCTTCCTGCTCTTCCTCTCCATTGCAGCAGTTTTCTCTTGCCTCTTTTATTTGAGACAATTTACCAAAATCTATCTCTCCCTTTCTCCTCCCAATAAATTCTTCTCTCACCTCTTAATTTTATTTTTTAGATATCATCCCTTCATATTCAACTCATCCTGTGCCCTCTGTCTATGTATACATGAACATACATATGCCCACACTCACATATATATTTATATACACATATACCCTCCTTCACATACACATATATGTATGTATACATATATATATATATATATACACATATATACATATATATTCCCTTCAACTATCCTCATACTAAGAAAAGTCTTATGAATTACAATGATAATTTTTCCATGTAGGAATGTAAATAGTTCAACTTTAATAAGTTCCTTATGATTTATTTTTCCTGTTTACTTTCTCATGCTTCTCTTGCTTCTTATAGTTGAAAGTCAAATTTTCTGTTCAGCTCTGCTTTTTTCATCAAGAATGCTTGAAAATCTTCTATTTCACTGAATGACCATATTTTCCCTTGTAGCCTTATACTCAGTTTTGCTGGGTAGGTGATTCTAGGTTTTAGTCCTAGCTCCTTTGGCCTCCAGAATATCATATTTCAAGCCCTTGATCCCTTAATGTAGAAGCCGCTAGGTCTTGTGTTATCCTGATTGTGTTTCCACAATACTCAAATTGTTTCTTCCTGACTGCTTGCAGTATTTTCTCCTTGACCTGGGAACTCTGGAATTTGGCTACAATATTCCTAGGAGTTTTCTTTTGGGGATCTTTTTCAAGAAGCGATTGGTGAATTCTTTCCATTTCTATTTTGCCCTCTGGTTCTAGAATATCAGGGCAATTTTGCTTGATAATTTCTTGAAAGATGGTGTCTAGGCTCTTGTTTCGATCATGGCTTTCAGGTAATTCCTAATTCTTAATCCAATAATTCTTAAATTATCTCTCCTGGATCTATTTTCCAGGTCAGTGGTTTTTCCAGTGAGATATTTCACATTACCTTCTGTTTTTTCATTTGTTTCAATCTGTTTTATAGTATTTTGATTTCTCATAAAGTCACTAGCTTCCAATTGCTCCAATCTAATTCTGAAGGAATGATTCTCTTCAGTGAGCTTTTGAAATTCCTTTTCCATCTGGCAAATTCAGCTTTTTAAGGCATTCTTTTCCTCATTGGCTTTTTGGGCCTCTTTTGCCATTTGAGTTAGTTTATTTTTTAAGGTTTTATTTTCTTCAGTGTATTTTTTCTATCCTTTAGTAGGCTGTTGACTAGCTTTTCATGATTTTCTTGCATCATTCTCATTTCTCTTCCCAATTTTTCCTCTACTTGTCTTACTTGATTTTTGAAATCCTTCTAGAGCTCCTCCATGGCCTGTAACCAATTTGTATTTTTCTTGGAGGTTTTTGATGCAGGAGTTCCAACTTCGCTGTCTTCCTCCCACTCCATGCCTTGATCCTTTTTGTCTCCCCAAAAGAATTCCATGGTCTGTTTGTTCTTCCTCTGCTTGCTCATATTGCCAGCCAATTACTTGGCTTTTGAGCTCTTTTCCACGGTAGAAGTGCTTCCAGAATGGAGAGAGCTTTGTCCCAAATTGCTGGAGCTTTTGCAGCGGCCAGAGCTATTAGTTGGGTGCCTTCTCTACAGCCCTTGCAACCTCTGGATCACTAGCCACACACTGCAGGACAACCACACAAGACTGTGATCCACATCCAAGCAGGTTAAAACAAGAGTGATTACCCTCTGAATGGTTGCTTGGTCCTCCTACAATCTGCAGGCTAGGAGCTCTTGAGGCAGCCAAGCAGTACAGCTGCCATGCCTCTGCCACTTCTCACCTTGGGGACAGAGGCTGGGATGCACTCTTCCATCCCCCCCATTCCCACAGAGTTCCACACTGACCTTTTACTTTGTCTTTGGTGTTTATGGGTTGAGAAGTCTGGAAACTACCACAGCTGCTGGTGATTCACTCTCCTGAAGTCTGCTTTGGCTGCTGCTAGTCAGGCTGCCCTGGGGCCAGAACTAGGGGCTCCCAGCTTGGTGCAACAGACCTTTCCTGTCCCTCTGCCAGGCTGCCTTCAGTGAGAGATTTGTTTCTCTCTGTCCCTTTGTGGGTTCTGTAGCTCTACAGTTTGTTTAGAGTCATTTTTTTACATGTATTGGAAGTGCCTGGAGCAGGAGCTCCTGCCAAGTTTGTGCTTTGACTCTGCCATCTTGCCTCTACCCAGGGAACAAGCATTTGTAAACATTTACTGTGCATCAGGCTTTATGCCAAGTGCTTTATAAATGTATCATTTGATAACAGTATAGAAATTTATTGTAGCCTTACAAATACGATAGAAATAATATCATAGCTTTAGAAATATGATCTCCTTGGTGATAATAATAGCATTTAAATAATGTTTTAAGGTTTGCAAAATGTTTTCCACACATTGTCTCATTTGACCTGAACTACATCCTAGTTTGGATGATAACCATTCTTCACCCACTTAATTTTTCCTGAGTGGATCATGAGGCCAAATTCTTGTGAATGAGGGTGGGTCTCATTTCTGAGGCCCTGTGGTGTGACAATCAGCACAATGTCATCTGGAACACAAGCATTTGGAGAATATCTGGAAGGAATTCCATGTTGGTGCTGCCTTGGCAATGTCAGAATCTCCAAAGATCTCAACAGGATAGAAAATCTAGCTAAATCTAATGAGATGAAATTTGAGAGAGAAAATAAGGAGGGAGACCAGGGTGGCTTGTCACTGACAGTAACACTACACAAGGAGCAGGTGTGCACAATAAAGGTAAAAATGTGGAAGATAAGACCTAGGAGTCAGGCCAAGGACCCTGAAGAAAGACTTCCCTAGTGTTCCTGCTCTTGTCCTCAGGATGATTTTCAGTCCAATCGGGAATGTTAAGAAGGGCTGAAGGGAACTCAGGCCTAGGCAACTCCTTGATGGTTGTGCTAGGTGGAGTTCTTTTTTTTTTTTTTTTTTTTTGCTTTTTGAAGGGCAATTGGGGTTAAGTTACTTGCCCAAGGTCACACGGCTAGTTTTTGTGTTAAGTGTTTGAAGCTGGATTTGAACTCAGGTCCTCCTGACTCCAGGGCTTGTGCTTTATTCACTGTACCACCTAGCTGCCCCTAGATGGAGTTCTTGAAATGTTTTGAGAGGATAAAGCCTGACAAAGGGGGTTTGTCCGAGATTTGAAGGAATTTTCTGACCCCAAGCAGACAACGGAGGGGGCTGAGGGAGCAGAGCAGCAGTCTTTGCCTGAAGGCTCCTTTGCTGTCTAAGTAGAGCTCACTGTTGCTGTTTTATTCTTGTTGTTGTTGATGATGATGAGTTCAATTGTGTCCATTGTGACCCCATTTGCTGTTTTCTTGGCAGAGATATTGGAGAAGTTTGCCATTTCCTTCTCCAGCTCATTTTGCAGACGGAAAAACTGAGGCAAACAGGGTGAAATGCCTTGCCCATGGTAACACAGCCAGTAAGCATCTGAGGCTTGATTTGAAACTTAAGAAGATGAGTCTTCCTGACTCCAGGCCTAGTGCTCTGTCCAACTAACTGCCCCCTGAAATCTAATGTGCATGTCAGACTATATCCAGTTACACTGTTCTCTCCTACAAATTCTAGTATGAAGTGGTGCCTTCCTTTCAAGGACATCATTCCTTACTGATGTGATTTAGCCTCCTCCGCCCCCCCCTCCCCCCCTGTTCCTCCATCTTTTGAAGAATGAAATGATCATTAAGGCAGGTCAGGAAATGCCTTGGCTTACAGCTACTGCTGAAGGGAGTAGAGTCTAGGACCTTGGGAGTTTGGAAGGTCTGGAGAGGGCCTTAGCATCTCAGGGGGCCAGAGTTCAGGCAGTGAAGAAATGATGTCCTGAGGAGTAGGATATGACCTTTGGCTTACCTAATGGTAGCTGAGATAAGGATTCATCCAACAGCAATGGCGCTGCCTTTGGATGTGAATATGGCAGGAAGCTTGCTATGGAGAAATTGAGCTAAGTCCAGCTTTAACCCTCCCCAGAGACTGAGGTGGGATAGGAGAGGGTATCCCTGCCCACCTAAGGTATTGAAGGAAATGTTTTCACTTTGTTCTTGCTGTATCTTCAAAGTAAACATTCCATTGTAAAATCTGGCCATTGTTCAGTAGTTAAATGAATCTGGGCTGCTAGGCGCTGAGCCCTAACATCAAAAGTGTTTGGGAGAGCATAGCTGGTAGAGGTTCAAGCTACTGGTCAGAGAAGACACACCCCACAAATCGCTCAGAGTACCCTGAGGGACATATGCAGGTTTCTTGGATAAAAAGCCAAGGTATATTCTCTACAAGGAGTATATATACCCTTTCAGAGACAGTGGCAGCTAGGTGGTACAGTGGTAAGAGCATGCATGAGCTTGGAGTTGGAAATACCCGAGTTCAAATCTGACCTCAGCTGTATGAATCTGGGACTTTCTCAGTCTCAGTTTCCTTATCTAAAAAATGGGTATAATAATAGCATCCACTTCACAGAGTTGTTATGCGGCTCAAACCAGACTACAGGTACAGGACTTTGCTATTATTAGATGTACCCCACTAAGTCTCAGTGATTTCCATGCAGCCAAAGCAGCCTCCTTGCATTAGGAGCTCTTGCCTGCCTGGCTTATTAACTATGTTTCATGCATTTGTGTGTGGACATTTGATGTCATGGAAATCACAGCCTCCCCTCCCAACCCAGTCGATATCTATGCAGGAAGAGTGGCTGGCAGAGGTAATAAAGTGTCAATGTGTCAAAACCTGGTTATCCCTTGTCAAAGTATGGACAAATTTGTGATTGAGTCAGAAGGGAACAAGAGATTGGCTGAGCA
Organism: Gymnobelideus leadbeateri; assembly: GCA_011680675.1. NCBI lineage: Eukaryota > Metazoa > Chordata > Mammalia > Diprotodontia > Petauridae > Gymnobelideus > Gymnobelideus leadbeateri. Next base: position 126,956 of record WOXC01010008.1, on the reverse strand, counting down.
AACATACTAGCCATATCTTTGCGTGCTTCCAGTAGCTAAGGCCTGGGTAGTTGGGGGTGGGGGTCACAGCTCAGAAGTGTTCTGTGGAAAAGACTCCTGAAGAGAAGAGGTGACCTCTCTGTTCCTCACCCTACACTGGCCATGGTGTCGAGCAATGACTTGCCCAAGAGATGCTCTACATTTGGCAGTTAGAGAGTTCAAGGCATAACTGGGAGCAAAACCACATACTCTAGACAGACCCAGGTACAGAAAGGCAATCACTTGAGGGAGGAAGCTGCTTCAAGCAATGGGACCTAAAGAAGACAGCTGCTGGCTATGGAGTAGAGGGAGAACTAGCTCTGGCAGTGGATAGTCAGCCTGCAGAGAGGAGAAGACCTTGGGGTCTGGTTGAGCACCATACCTGGCAGAGATGAGACAGCCAAAGAGAGCTTTTTGTGAAGACTCTGCAAAGATAGAAGACTTCCAGGCCTGAAGGTGTAGGAGTTGTGAGTTACATGAGTCCCTCACCACCATCATACCTTAAGTTTGAGCCCACCTTTCCCCGAGAGAGCAGTTTACAGGGGAGGTGCTTTATAGCCATCATTTTATTTTATTGTTACAATAAATGCCTTTGCTGTCACAACTGAGTCTATTAGCAAATTGTTAGAGGAAACATGCTGGTGGGGGTTCATGAGCTACAGTGCAGACCCATAGGATCACCCTTACCCCCTAACGCAGCATCTGCCCTTAGGGACCCACCACAAGTGCTACAGAGACAGCCCGGGAAAATAGCCCAGAGATAGTATCATAACTTCATTTCCCTCTGTAAATTGAAGAGTTGAACCAAGGATTTAAGGTCCCTCCCAGTTTTGCCATTCAAGCTCTGACACCAGTGCTCTGTTCTAAATGTTCCTCAGCTCTGATGTTCTATGTGCTCTTCCCTGACCCTTCTGAATGAAAACATCTGTGATTCAACCATCTCTGGCAGAGGAGAGTACAGGGAAAGAGAAGAATTTTCCCCAGAATGGAGTGGGGGTGGAGGGAGATGGACTAAATTCTGTCCTTTCTCAGACTCCCCTGATAGTGCCTGAAGACACCTGGGCCGAGCTGAGCCTCCACCCTCTCTGCCCTTTGGGTGAGTCTGTTCTCCCATACTCCGAACCACACCCAACTGGACAGAAGGAGGACTGAGCCCTCAGCCTTGGGTGCCTACAGGGGCTGCCAAAGGCCCTCCTCTCAGCACCTGAGATATGTAGTGTGTGCATTTCCAATTCCAGGTGTGGGGAGTGACCCCTCCCCCCACAGAGGAGCCAGAGACAATCAGGGAGGAAGAGAATAGGACTGGGTTCTGGTTCAGTGCTGGCTCCTGTCCCAGGCCCTCCCTGACCGGAGGGCCAGTGGGGCTCTGGGAGGCTACTGGCTTTGTCCTCAGAGGGCCTGGGTTTGAATCTTGGCAGTGCCATTTACTAACTGTATGACATTTCCTCCTTGGGGACTCAGTTTCTTCATCTGTAGAACAAGGGGGTTGGACAAGGTGACCTCTGAATCTAGGACCCTGTAATAAATCCATGCCGCCATCTTAAGCTGGGGGCGGGGCAGCCTGAAGGCCCAGACTCCTACAGCCCTGACCAGACTTCAGGTGACTCCCTCTAAGGGCGACCAGCTTTCTAGAGGGAAAGGGCATCAAATCTGGTCCATACTTCTTGTTTTATAAGTGAGGAAACTGAGGCCTGGAAAGCAGAAGTCACTTGTCCAAGGCCGCTCAAGCAGAAAATAGCAAAGCTGAGACTCCAGCCCAAAGCCAGGGTGTCTGACTCCCGATGCAGGGCCCCCTCTGCAGCGGCACCAGACCACTTCCTTCCCTTCCTCTGAAGACCAGTGGCCACTGCCACGCCCAGGTCCTTTGGTGAGATGCCCCCGCCTTGGATTCTTCTTCCCTAGGGAGACAGAGACAAAGAGAGCCAGAGAGTGGTGTGTACACACATTTACACTCACACACAATCACACACACACTCATACCCACACATACACACACACTCACATATGTGTACACACATACACACGTGTATACATACACACTCACACACACTGATACACATACACACACCCATGCTCATATACATATACACACACTCACGCTTACACATTCACACACATATACACACACATAAACACACTTATACACATCCATATACACATGCACACACAAGCACACTCACATACACACCCACCCACATACACTCACACTCACACTCACTCACTGTTCTCCAGAGTCAGGATACACTTGGAACCTTGGCATGACCCAGAGACATGGTGCCAGCTCCTGCTCTAATCTCTGCAGAGAGAAGAAAATAAACAAGCCCATAAACTCCCTTCTGTCTTCCACCCCTGCCCCAAGCAGTGCCCCAGCCCAAGGCTCTGCTCACACTAGGACATTGCCTTATAAATACTTGCTGACTGACATCGGCTCAGTCCTGGCCTTAGCCAGGCTCTAGGGGTGGGGCAGGCACTTCCACAAAGTGCCTCCTTTTGACCGGCAGACACCCCCTTTTCTTGCCCCTGCCTCTGCCCCCCAGCTCTAAAGAGGGAGACAGCTGGAGTCACTGTACCCCAACCTTGATGAGGGCCAGGCACCTCGCCAGCTTGTCTTCCCCTCTGCCAGCCAAGCACTAATTATGAACTGCTTTTAATATATTTGTGTGTGTACATGTATATATGTATTTGTGTATATATTTGGGGGTGCAGGGAACTTGTGCCTATGGACCCCTTCTCTGACAGCCTGGGTAACCGCACAGACGCCTCATAAGGTCTTTTTTTTGGAGGGGGGAAGGCAAGGCAATGGGGTTAAGTGACTTGTCCAAGGTCACACAGTGTCTGAGGCTGGATTTGAACTCAGGTCCTCCTGACTGCAGGGTTGGTGCACTATTTACTGTGCCCCCTAGCTGCCCCTCCTTTTCTTTTCCTAATTAAAGGAGAAGAGGCTTATGAGAATAAAGGCAATTTTGCCTTTCCATCCCAGCTCCCAGAGGCACTGGGGGGTCTGTGGGCCCCAAGGCAAGAGCCCCTTTGTCTTCACACACTCGTGTGTGTCAGAGCAGGCACCCACTGCCCATCCTTCCTCTTATTATTAGCATAAACAACATCAAAGACAGAAGCCCACCACCAAGGCCTTCTCTGAGGCCTCATCCCGTGGTGGAGGTAACCCTACATCCCTGAAGGCCGTGTGTATGTGTGTAAGGCGGTCTCAGCGGGTCTTACCAAGGAGGAAAGACCCTGAGTCTGTAAAGACAATCGACTCTAGAGAGAGGGGCCATTATCTGCACCGGTCGAGGGAGTGTTCCCCCTTCCCTAATCAATGTGATTATAGAAATTATTATTGAAAATATTATTAATCACAGGATTATTGATCTAGGCCCAGAAGGAACTTCAGAGGCCATTAGGTCCAACTCCCTTCTTTCACCAATGAGGAAATGGAAATGGGGCTGAGGGCCAATGTCTCCCACTCCCTCCTTTTGGTTTTCCTGTCACATCTCCAGCAAATGTGACATGGTAGTGACATGGTAGGGATTGGCAGGGGCCCCTCACCCAGGGTCACGCAGCTAGCAAGTCCAAGTTGGGATTTGAATTCAAGTCTTCCTGACTCTACTGTACCACCTGGTCTAGCCTCCAGGGGTTAATATTGGTTCTGGATTTGTAATCCGTGGCCCTGGGTTCATATCCCAGCACTCCTACATTCTCCACACATAGGAAGCCTACCAGCTCAGCCGTCTGGGGCTATGAGAGGGTCAGAGCAGATGTCCTGAGGGACCCCTTCCAACTCTCCTTCCACAGTCCTAGTGCCCTGACAGATCTTGTATGTGGAGCATTACATGATTACGAGGCATGTGAACTTAATTATTTATCCTTAGTTCCTCAAAATAACCCCAAAGAGAAGGAGAGAAAATGTTTTTAGCCTTATTTTAAATGAGGAAATTCAGGCCAAGTGACTTGCTCAGTCATAAGGCTCAGCAAATTGGTGGAGCTGAGACCCGAACCCAGATCCAGGGGGTGGTGATGGTCACTGGGCCATCTCAGACACTGTGACCATGGGCAAATCTCTGCTCTGGGCCTCAATTCCCTCCTTGCAAGATTGTGGTTTGAGGGGGTCCCTTCCAGCTCAAAATCAGCTCTTCTATGGGCATCAGCTCCCCTGACTCCAAGCCCATTCCTCTTGCCTCTTCCTGCCCATGCTGGAGCATCAGCTGGCCTGCTGGGGTGGGGTGGTGGTGGTGCAGCCAGGTCACTCACAGGTGGGGTCACCCCAGCCTCCATCCCAGTCCTCCACCCAAAGGGCCTCAGGGAGGCTGGGTCCCTTTCTCCATTCACAAGTCTCTGGGGGCAGCCGGTTTTTTGCCTCTCTTCCAAAGGCCCACAGTCCCTTTCAATGGATCTACAGAGGCTAGGACTGTTCCTGAAAGCCAGGAGACTTGGGTAGCCAAGGCCCAGAGGGACTTCCTTTGTAGAAAGGGGCTTCTCCTAGGAATGCTTGGAATGTCATAGCCCATGGCCCTGCCTAGGTCCCTGATGGGGGCTCCAGGTTCTGGGATTATGGGACCCTTCTCCCTCGCATCTCCGATTCCATCTCTGTCCTGTCTCATCAGCTGAGATAACATAAGCCCTTGGAAAACCTGAATGTGCTTTGTAATCACTAGTTCACAGACCATCTGAACTAACCCTCACATTTTACAGATGAGGAAACTGAGGCCCAGAGAGGGAAGGGTATTTGTCCAAGGTTACATCAGAATCTGAACTCAGGGCAGCTGGATGGCACTGTGGATTGAACACCCTTCCTGGAGTTAGGGAGACCTGGGCAAGTCACTTAATTCTGCTCAGTTTCCCCAGTCAGATATGATCAAAACAACTGAACAACCACCACTTTTGATACCAGAACCAGGAAGGCTTTATCTTGGGGTAGGGAGTGTCTTGGTCTCTCCATTTCTCTCTTATTCTCTGCATGTCTTTCTGTTCTTGTCCTTAGGTGGCACAGTGGATAAAGACCTGGACTTGGAGTTAGGAAGGACTGAGTTCAAATCCTGACCTAGACTATTACTAACTGCTTCCAGCCTCAGTTTCCTTGTCTGTAAAGTGGGGATAAGATCTCACCTACCTCCTAGGGTTGCTGTGAAGGGCATATGAGATGCATATGTGAAGGGCTTTGAAAACCTTAAAGCATCAGATAAATGCTATTTATTGATGGCCCTTCAGGTGCCACCAGAGTGAAGTGTACCTCAGTTGGGGCCCCTTTAGGAGCCTGCCACTCCAGAGACAAGGCACTGATGGCCAATGTCTCCCACTCCCTCTTCCTGGCTTTCTTGTCCTGTCTCCAACAGATGTGACATGGTAGCGATTGGCAGGGGCCCCTCACTTGCATGGTGCCAGCCCTGTGGGCAGCTCCTGGCTCCAGGCCATATGTGGTTCTGCCCCTGCCCTCTCCTTGGGGGACCTGGCTCCCAACCAGCCACTTCCCCAGCCATGGTGGAAGCACTGCCCACAGCAGCTCTGTCTGGGAAGGGGAGGGACCTGAGGCTAGAGCCCTGGGAGGCCAGGAGGAAGGGATGGCTGGGGTCTCAGGACTGACCATCAGATCATAAATGATCCCAGAGCTAAGCCTAGAAGGGAGGCCCAGAGGGTCTCTGACATGGCCAAGGTCACCTAAATCATAAGGGGAAGGAAGGGCTGGGATCCTGGGGTTGGGGGTGGGGGTGGGGGTGGGGGGTGAGGGCAGCCAACACTGGCCAGGACCCTCCAATCCCAATTTCTCCTGATCCCAGGAATCTCCCCTACAAAAACCTTCCAAGCTGGGCGTTCTTCCCCAGGGGACAACTCAGTGTATTTAGGCTCTCAAACTTGGGGTCAGGGGAGAGGCTTGAAGGGTCTACAGCCTGTCTCTGACACTTGTGGGTCCCACAGAGCCTGGAGGAGTCACTTGAAATGGAGAGAAACCAGTAGAGAGAGAGCATGTTGCATTGGGGAGAGTAAGAGGGCCTCGATTGGAAATTCCTGCTCTGCTGCTCCCTCCCCATGAAACTGGGCCTTTCTGGGAACTTCCTGTGAAAAGAGAGGGCTGTAGGGGCGGCTAGGTGGTGCAGTGAGTAGAGCTTCAGCCCTGGAGTCAGAAGGACCTGAGTTCGGAGCTGGCCTCAGACACTTAATGCACACATAAACAAAAACCTAGCCGTGTGACCTTGGGCAAGTTATTTAACCCCAATTGCCCTAAAAACAAACAAACAAACAAAAACAAAAAGAGAGGGCTGGGCTGGTGGGCTCCTAAGGGAGCCTCCCGCCTTGAGGTCCCGATTCTCTGTTCTCACATCTCCTGTAGCGGCAGCCTTCTCTCCCATTTATACCTTCTTCAATTTGCACCCTGCTGAGGGGGCTGGGCTGACTGGCCTGATCCTCAGGACTCGTTGGCCTTTCCCAAGTCCTTTCCAATGCTAGATCTCTGGTGCTCTCTGGACCTCAGTTTTCTGTTCCGTAAAATGGAACTGTGAATAGAAAGTGCTTTGTAGATGGGGCTTTGGCAAAGAAGGCAGCGTCCTTTCTCCTCCTTCCCCAACTTCCCCACCTCTGCAGAGGCACAGGGGTGATGTGACCCCAGGTTAAACTCAAAGCTACTTGTTTTAATGAGCAGTGATTATTGTTATCACTTCTATGATTCTTTGAGGTTTGTAAAGCACTCTACAAACATTTTCTCATTTGATCCAAGCTTGGGAGGCAGGTGCTATTTTACAGATGAGGAAACTGAGGTTAAGCAAGTTTCCCAGGGTCTCAGGCAAGTCTTGATTCCCAAACCGGCTCTCTTGCCTCCCCCCCCCCCCCGCCCACTTTTCTGCTCCTCTAGACGGTACAGTGCCTTGGAATCAAGAAGGTCTGAGTTCAAATCCTGCTCGGGACCCATGTTAGGTATTTTGTGCTTTGCCTTTCCGGGCAGCCCGAGGGTGGGGCAGTCTGGGGAGAAGGGGATGGTGTTTGGAGGGGGCAGTGACGAGCTCCCTGATTCAGGGGCAACCCTTCCTGTAGCCCAGGCCAGCCAATGGCAGGTTCCCAGGCCTGTTGACACAGGGCTTGGATTGGTGCCCAGGCTCTCTACTCCCGGTGGCTGTGAAACGGCCAGAGAGGATGACGAGAGGAGGATGTGGAGGAGAAGGAGGGGGCGAGGCTGAGCTCCGCTGTCAATGGATTTATAAGGGGGGGAAAAGTTCTTTGAGGCTGAGAGAGCCTCTGGGAAGGGAGAAGGAGCAGGCAAGGTGGCTGCGGAGGGAGAGGAGCCCGGGAGGAGGCGAGCCCAGGAAGGAGAGGAGAGAGGACCGTGAGGGGACAGGGGGCTGCTGCTGGGGACCCGTTAGCCCCGGCGTCCGGAAGGGACTAAGGGACAGGGGCCAGCCAGGCGCGCAGGGGGCTCGGCAGCCAGGAGAGGGACCATGGGGGAGCCGGGGGAGGGAAGCGGAGTGCGAGAGACCCCCGTGCCCACCTACAGCTGGGAGGAGATCCGGAAGCATTGCCTGCCCACGGACAAGTGGCTGGTGGTAGAGCGGAAGGTGTATGACATCACCCGGTGGGCTGATCGGCACCCTGGAGGCAGCCGTCTCATCAGCCACCATGCGGGAGAGGATGCTACGGTAAGGAGACCTCCGCCCCGCGCACGCCCTCCCGCCACTCCCCGGCGGCCTCTGCTTTGGGGACATTGTCCTACCCAGGGAGCTGGGTGGGCCGAGCCCCTGTCCGGCCCCCGGCCCCGCTCCCGGCTCGCCCCTGCGGCCGGGGGTGCTCGCAGCCGCGGGCGGGGGCCCTCCCAATTCCTGTCCCAGGGCGCCCGGTTCAAAGGCAGCTCCTGGAAAGGGCCAGGGCCAGGTGAGGCTCCGCGGCTCGCAGGCCCGGTGTCCAGGGGCCCTGCTGACCCTCCGAGTCACCGAGGAGAGGGGGAACAACAGTGCCGGGAATACCCTGCCAGAGGTCCGGGTGCGAGTCCTGCCTGTTACTCACAGGGCTCTGACAAAGTGCTTTCCTTATGACATCCCTGGAGGACTGAGGTTAGAGAGTGGGGCCTGCTTGTTCCAGGAGAAGGTGCTAGGGGCTAGACAGGCATGGGAGGAGGGGCCACTTTTGCTTCTCCCTCCGTCTTAATCTGAACTCAAAGACCCAGCTGAGACTGCGGGCAGTTCCCAAATGATGACCCTTAGGCTCCTGGAATCCCCACTTTTCAGATGTCGAAACTGAGACTGAGAGAGAAGGACCTTGGCAGAGCGCCCCAGGGAGTAAGTGGCTAAGGTCTAGCCTCCTCCGCAGGTGGCCTTAGCTAATCCTGCTTGCTGTTTTTAAGGGAGCGTTTCTGGTCAGGTCCCCCCACCTGGGGCCCCTTCCTTGGACCAGTGCAGGGAGGCAGGGGCCAAGCTTAGCTTCCAGAGGGAGGTAGATCCCCTGCACAGGCAGGAAGGCAAGAGGGGCAGGGCCCTAGCGGCTGGCTTCCAGGAGACTGGCTCAGACAGCCATGCCGGGCACCAGCCCTGGGTGTGAGTGAGTCACTGTTCTCCCCAGGCTGGCCAGCACGTGCCAGGCCCTTTCCCACCAGGGTGGAGCTCCTGGAAGAGCAGCTCCCTCTGTGTTGAGGGGGTGGGTCGTTGAGAAAGCAAGAGGGGTTCCAAATGAAAGGGGAGGCCTGCCCACAACATCAGGGCTTCACAACTGTATAAACAATCATGTTAGATAACATTTCTTCACCCCAGTCCTGGGCATTGTGATTATGGAACTGCAGAATTCCAGTGCTTGGGAGGAGGGGCCTCAGAGACTCCTGTGCTTGGAGGCCACAAGAGACGGGAAGCTCACTACCTCCCAAGCACACTGTCCTGCTTTCACTCTGCTCTAAAGAAAGAATCATTGCTATCCCCCATTTCATAAATGAGGTAACAGAGAAAGGTAATAGCTTGTCATCTGTCACACATCAAGGATGGTGTGGAACTGGGATCTGAACTCAGATCTTAGGACTACAGGTTCAGCCATCTTTGTGGTATATCCCACTGCTTCTTGGTCCCAGGAAACCAAGAACATTAGGTTAATTTTGTGAAGAAGGCAACATCTTTGGTGATTCCTGCCTCTTTCTGGCTCTGCCCTCAAGATCTTTGCCCAAACTCCCTCAGCAGGCTGCCAGTCAGATTCCCCTCCAAAGTACTGATCAACAAAGCTTGAGGTATAGCCTCTCCCAGGGCACTCCGGTAGCCCGAGAGTCCTTCAGTAGTCAAGGAAACAGATCTCTAATGATGTCAGTGAAAGCAGGAGCCTTCTCAATCCTCCTCCACCAGGAAGGTAGCCCCTTTTCTCCACTTGCCCGCAAGACCAGCCCTGCCTCACTGCTCACCCACTTTCCTGCTCTTTTCTCCGTGCTTATGATGCAAACAGGCTTTTCTGGCCCTCCAAGACTGTCCCCTGAGAGTCCAGGACCTAAGTCCGGAAGACTAGTAACTGGGAGGCTGTTCATAGGAAGCTAGTGTGCTTTTGGGTCAAGGGGCCCCAGCCTAGAACTTTGAACACTCAGCAGTGGAAAGCTATGTCTCTGGCCAGCTCTCCTTGAGAAACTAGGGCCAGGGGGCATGAAGCAATAGTTGTCCCATGAGCTGAGTAGGAATGAGTGTGTGTGTGTGTGTGTGTGTGTGTGTGTGTGTGTGTGTGTGTAAAGGAGGCTATACCAGCCTCCTCCCCTCCCCTCATCCAAATCTTGCTCTTCCCTTAAGTCCTACCTTCTCCAGGAAGCCCACCCTGATTGCACAGTTCTACAGTGGTCTCCCTTCTCAGAACCCCACACTTTCTTGTCTAACCACTCAGTTGAGCTCTGGCACCTAGCAAGAGCTAGGAGGGACCACAGACACCCTCTGGCCATATGGAGTGAGTAATAGAACTTTCGGTTCATCTGGTCCTGGGCTTAGAGTAAAAAGCAGTTGCAGAGGTTGTTTTACAGATGGGTAAACTGAGGCCCATAGAGATGAAAGAGCTTGCTCCAGATCATACAGGTGATAAGTAGCAGATCTGGAATCTGAACCCGGCACCCCAATTCCAGATGCAGAGAAAGCAGGACGACACATCTCTTGAGGGCAGGTCCCCTTTCTTCCTTCCCTTAGCTCCCCCACAGTGCCTAACACGGGGTTGGGCTCTCACTACATTTTTGCTTATTGAACTGACTAATTTAAATAACTAAATCCAGGATCCAGACGTGTGTGCGTGTGCGTGCGTGTGTGTGTGTGTGTGTGTGTGTGTGTGTGTGTGTGTGTGTAACATGCATTCTAAGGGTCAGCTAGCTGGCACAGTACAGAGTGCCATGCCTGGAGTCAGGAAGACCTGAGTTCAAATTTGGCCTCAGACACTTACTAGCTGTGTGACCCTGGACAAGTTGCTTAACCTTGTTTGACTCAGTTTCCTCATCTGCAAAATGATCTGGAGACACTTCAGTGTCTGCCAAGAAAACTCCAAAAGGGATCAGGAGAACAGGATTGAAAGATGATTAAAACAACAACAGAAACATAAGCATTGTAACCAGGGGCCTGAGGAGACTGACTGAAGGCAGGTCCAAAGGGCCAGCCAGCTCAGTCCACACAGAGGGCAGCCTTGAGACCACGGTTCAGAACTCCCTTTGTTTCAGGGTCACTAGTGGGAGATGCCCTCCTTATCAGGTGCCTGTGTGCAGGGCTGTCTGGGCACACAGGCCGGGGCAGGGCAGGAACTGTTTGGTCTGAGTTTCGTTCCCAGGGGAGTGGGGCCTTCAGCTGCTGCCTCTGGGCTGGTCACTCCCCAGGAAAGTGCTTTCTGGGTGAGGGGGGTTGGTACGTTATTATTAGCTCCCTTCTCTCTCCACCCCACCCAGCCCTGTTGGAGTTCCCACATTCCTGCAGCCAAAGTCTTTCTGCCCCGCACTCCTCCTGGCAAGACATTCCTCTCGTTGTTTTAAGTGAGGTCATAGGTTGGGCATCCTAGGAGATAGTGCTGGGCTACTCTTCAGGCCCGGGCAGCCTCATGTAAGGGAGCCACCCACCCTCTCCGCACCTACACCAGCTGGTCATTGGTCATTTGGTCAAAAGCATCAATTAAATGCTTCTTATGTGCCAGGCTAAGCTTGTATGTGTGTGTGGGGGGGGCAAGAATTATTCCTGCCCCCCAGAGACTTACATTCTAATAGGGAGACAGACAATATGTAAATAACTGAGAGTGTGTTAAGATATGCCCAGAGGAGGCAGAAGGTCATCACATGGAGGCAGTGCAGGGGGAGCCCAGGGAGGGCATCCTGTAGGAGGAGGTACAAGCATTTTAGTGGTAAGGCAGAGCCAGCTTGTACTGGCTCAGGAGAGCTTACTGCTGTATTTTCTTTTTGGAGACAATCAATATTAAGTGACTTGCCCAGGATCACACAGCTACTAAGGGTCAAGTGTCCCAGGAAGCATTTGAACTCAGGTCCTCCTGATTCCAGGGCTGATGCTCTATCACTGCACTACCTTGCTGCCCCTCTATTATTATCTTTTCTTTTCTTTTCTTTTTTTTGCTTTTTGGAGGGGGGAGGGCAGGGCAATTGGGGTTAAGTGACTTGCCCAAGGTCACAGGTGTTAAGTGTCTGAGGCTGGATTTGAACTCAGGTCTTCCTGACTCCAGGGACAGTGTTCTATTCACTGTGCCACCTAGCTGCCCCTATTGTTATATTTTCAGTATGAGCATTCACACCCCAGAAATCAGCAAAGGCTACAAATCAGGACTTCCCTTGCTGTTTTGTTGATTGCCTAGACTTATGAAAATAATGTCAGAAATTTTGTAATTGTGACTCAAACTTCCAAGCATGTCATAGGCATATCCCCCTCAGAGAGGGGGGCGTGGAACATTTATCAGCACACCTTTGGTGCCAGTCATGCGGGAGAGCAGGACAAAGCAGCTACTGAGAGATTAGGGCTCAGTCAGTAACCTGGGGATTTTCCCAAGGAAGCCTAAAGGCCCCGTGTTTGCACAGAGTACACAGAGATCAGATCCATAGAGTGACCCTAGAATATAGGTCACAGCTGGGAGAGGACATAGAACACAGAAATCAGTGGAACATAGATTATCAGCTGAAAGAAACCTTAGAACATAAAATGTCAGTGTCAGAAAGGTCCTGAGAACACAGGATGTAGAATATTAGCTCTGAAAGGGACTTTAGAACATAGCACATTCGAGCCAGAAGGGACCTTGGAACCCAGAATGTTAGAGCTGAACACAAAATGGATAGTGCTAAGAGAAATCTTAGACCCTGGATGTCCGAACTGGAAGGAAGCAGGACTTGGAATGTCTGAGCTGAGAAGGATCTTTGAACATAAAACATCGGAGCTAGAAGGAGCTTTAGAACCTAGGACTTGGGGCCGCCCAGAGTCTCGCCGGGTCTGTTGGACTTCTCCACCTAGCACTACAAGGCTGAGCACAGAAAGCCAATAGTAGTCACAGGGCACATAGCCTGAGAAGCCGGGAGCATTGTAGATATTGTGGTTGCTTCCTAGGAAAACAATGAGGATGCCAAGCAGTCCTGGCCACCGTCTTGTTCTTCCCTCCTCTGTGACTCAGAACTAGAGCTGCTCACCCTTGAACCTCCTACGATACCATGGCCAGACTTGTGTCTTCCTTGCAGATTGGGCTCTGAAAACTGCTGACTTCCACACAGGCTCCTGAGACGCGTAGTACTGTCCGAAGCCCAAGGCAGACCCATGCTGCTGCTTAAACCTAGGCTGCTTTTCCCTGTAGCTGAAGAGGGAAACTGGGGAAAAGTCTGTGCGTGGCTTGGGGGAGGCTGGAAGATTGCCCCTCCTCCAAGGTGACTGGGGGTGGGAGGGATAACATTCCAAGCCACCTCGAAGTAACCATAGTGAATTCAAAGGTGAGTGCAGCGGGCACTCACCACTTACCACGTGCCACCCTACTCAGACCGATCCTGGTCCCCCTCCCCTCCTCAAAAGCGTCCCCTGCCCTTTACATGGGATCCCAGAATCTCGATGCCTGCAAGGTGTGCAGTGGTAGCTGGCAGAGAGGAGGACTGATTATATAAGATGCCTCAGAACTAAAGCGGGTGGGCAGGGCACCCCCAAGAGGTTAGCACCTGGTTCTCTGTTCCCATCGATGACCTGGCCTGGCTTTCATTCTTACTTTTGCAAACCACAGCCTCCCCACCAGTGTCTAAGAAGGATATTAGGCTAGAATTATATGCATCTGCTATGCTGTAGATATTTCTTACGTAAGGGTATGGGTCTAAGAAACTGAGAAGCTGCTTCCCTGAACTCTCTCAAGGGGAAGGATGGCTCTTAGCTTACTGTTTCCAGCTTAGCTCCTTTCTACCACAAAAGCAAGCAAGCAAAGCCCATTTATCCAAGCAAGGCAGTAAATAGAAGTCGGGGGAGTTACTCAGACTGTAATGGACCACAGAAAACACTGTAGGAAAGAAGCCATTGAACTGGAGGGCAGTCAAAGACTTCAGCTCCAACAGGGGCAATGATCTTACCAAGGGCAGAGTCAGTCTCAGCCATCTCTGGGTTGCAAGCCCTGGAGATGGAGGGACATACTGGAGGCTGGCTTCCCCTTAGCATCTGTGGCTGCCCGACTCCAGCCCGACATTCAAGTTTGCACCCTGTCTCTAGCTGGGGGTCCTCTCTGGAAGCATCTGCCCCTTACACAGACTCCCAGCATCGGGCTCAGCATTCTCTCAGTCAATGAGGAGAACACATCTGCATATGGCAGTATGCCAGGAGGGAGAGGGAGAGAGGATGTTCAGATCCATCCGATCCACTCCCCAAGCTCCCACTCTTCTCTTGGACCCCAGACTAACATTTCTTATATACAGTTCTCTGCATCTCATATCCAGATCTGCTTTGCTCAGAACTCTTCATTAGCTCCCTATTACCTAGTGAAGAGAATTCAGACTGCCCCACCTGGCTATTCAAGAGACCCTCTGTAAATTCTTCAAGGCCCTCCCCAAAATGGTGCCACCCAGCCCCCACTTTTCACACTTTCCAGGTCTACCAATGCAGTGCCAACACATAGTGGGTGTTTAATCAATGCTCCTTGACTTGGCCACTGTACATATGCAGCTGTTTCCCATCTCCACACCTGGCTCAACCTGTTCTCTATGCCTTCCCCTTGTTTGCCTGTTGAATTCTTACCCATCCCTGAAAGCCTGACTCAAATGCTGCCTCCTCCATGAAGCTTTTCCCATTGCAAACCAGTCCTGGGCTTCTCCCTCGGCCCCAGGTGTATTACTTGTCTTTCATACCTCCGGTGAACATCTCTGGCTCTTGTACAAGATGAGGCTGGACTTGTGGGACTCTCATTTGCGTCTCCTGCGTATCCACAGCATACCTTGTCTTCCCATGATGCTTGAAGACCTCCTGAGCACTCTCCTCACCAGGGCCCCACAAGGGAGGCAGAGAAAGAAAGGCTCATTATCTTCTTTTTCTGGAGAAGAGCTGAGTGATTGCTCACCGCACCCAGGGAGTGGTAGGGCCAGCAGTCAAACTCCCATAGCACATCAGGCCAGGACTCTCTCCAGTTGGCCTGGCCACCTTTCTCTGGATCTTGGACAAATTACTTTTCTGAACCTCATATGTTTGTCTGTAAAGTGGGAATATTGAGGCTGTGTTCCCTTATTTCACAGGTTTGTAAAGAAAGCCCACTGAAATATTCTTATCTATTAATATAAGGACCGTTTTTAAGGATAACTGTGGTAGGAGCTGGAGCCCTAGGGCTCAGAGTCAGGAACACTAGGGGTTAATTCCAGCCTTCAGGCCCTGCTGGTCACCTAGCCTTTCTGTGTGCCCTGGAAATCTCAAGGACCACAAGTTACAAGTGCTGACAAGTCCTGACCTCACAAGTCGAGTCCAAAAAAACCACGGCAGTGGCATATAATGCAGCAAACCATCCGTGGGCATCAGCAGGTCTAATTCTCATGCCAGCCCTCTGGGCCACAGGCACTATTCCCATTTTAGAGATGAAGGAATGAAGGCTCAGAAAGGGCAAGTGCTTTGCCCAGGGTCACAGGGCTGCAAGAGCTTGTCAGACAGAGGGGGATCTTCCTTGACTCCAAGCTCATCTGGAATAAGACGTCTTCCCTGACTGCCTCTCTGTTCACACACTGAATAGCAGCCCCCCATCCTGTACCTTGCTGAGGTATCCAGGGAGATGGGAAGTGACTCTGGGGGAACAGGAAACGTGACTCATCCCCAGTTGGGCTGCAGCCAGATGGGAAGGAGGCTGGTAGTGACCTCACCCCCAGAGCGAAGGCTATTAATAGAAATTCGTAGGGGTGTGTGTGTGTGTATGTGTGCATGTGTGCATGTGGTGTGTGTATGTGTGTGTAGTATGTGGTGTGTGTGTTATGTGGTGTGTGTGTGTGTGTGTGTGGTTGTGTGTGTTATGTGGTGTGTGTGTGTATGCATGTGGTGTGTGTGTTGTGTGTGTGTATGTGTGTGCGTAATATGTGGTTTTGTGTGTGTGTAGTATGTGGTGTGTGTGTGTGGCCTCCAGACTGGGTCTCACAAGCTCCCTGAGGGTCTGTCTGCTTCAGCCTGGCCGCCAACCTCTCATCAATCATCTCCCAGCACGGGCAGGGCTGAAATCATGCTTCTTCCCAATCTTAGGAGCTAGATGTCATCTCAGAGAGCCAAACATGCCCCCTGGCACCCACCCACCCCCCAGTCTTACAGATAAGGAAACTGAGACCTAGAAAAGGGAAGAGCCAAACAGGAATTAATAGAGGCAAGAGTTGAACAGTGCCTGGGACATGGTCGGTGCTTAATAAATGTTCACTGACTGACTAAGCCAAGCCATCTAAGTCCAGGGGAGCCAGGGGTCCTTCCACAGCTTGCTCTGGATGAGGAGAAGGACTAGAGGCCTAGGCTTCCTCCTTCACTCAGGTGGAATTCATTTCCATGGAGGTAAGAACTTGGCCTGGCCCTTCCACTCAGCCAGGCCCCTAGGGTTTAAACTTAGAATGGGCCTTGATCCAATGCTCTCATTTTAATGGAGGGAAATGGAGACCCAAAGAGAAGTGGGGCTTTTGGGGAGGCAATTGGGTTGAAGTGATTTGCCCAGGGTCACACAGCTAGTGAGTGTCCAAGACCAGGTTTGAACTCAGGTCCTCCTGATTCCAGGGCTAATGCTCTATTGACTGCACCACCCAGCTGCCCCAAGGTCACTCAGCAAGAGCATGGGCAGCCAATATTGAGACAAGTCCAGTGACTATAACTTGGCCTGAGGTGCCAATGGGTGTGTATGTTGGGGGGAGGGCAGGGAATAGTACAGCTTCCTCGCTGGGTCAGTCTGGAGACCCCCCCCCCCCCATACCTTGGCCCTCCATCACCTGCTACCTTGTAATGCAGTCCTACTCCCTCAGCTGGCCCCACTCCCAGGGGCCCAGCACCACCAGGCCCCTATCCTAGGCCCGAGTTCCTCCACAGATTCCAGGAGAAGGAGATTGTCCAGAGCAGCAGATCTCAAAGTGGGGTGTTGAGACCTTTCAGGAATACTCAAGTCAAAACCATTTTAATAATAGTCTAATAATAAATTATTATACTATATTATAATAATACATTGAATATTGGATATAATATTTAATTTCTCACATTACTATATTATATAATATGCTCTATAATATATTAGAACGTTTCCTATTATGGTGAGTAGCAATAGACATAACCCACATGAACAAAAGCTCCTGGGGAGGGGAGCTTCATCATTATGAAGAGCATTCAAGTATCCTGAGATGACAGAGTTGGAGAATCACTCTTCCAGAGGATGTCTCCCCTTCCTTTTCCACTTGATTCATTCAGCATTGGATGGTCAGTGGGCATGTAAAAGGGAGATGGTGATCACAAAAAGTCCAATACAGCCTCACCGAGAAGAGGCAATGACAGGCTGGCCTCATGCCCTCTTTTTGACAGGTCAGTCTAGGAATGCTGTAGGGAACATCCTCATGTGTTAAGATTTCAGCAAAACATTTGAAAAAGTCTCTCATGCCAGTCTTCTGTGTGTGTGTGTGTGGGGGGGGGATCCTGGAAAACTCTGGTCTTCGTGATAGAACAGTCAGGTATCTTCAGACCTGGTTCAGTAACCAGACCCAAGGAACAATCTTCAATGGGTCAATAGCAGCCAATAGGGAAGTCTCTAGTGGAGTGCCCCAGGGATCTACCCTGTGCCATTTATCATTTTTATAACTGGTTTGAATGAAGGCATAATAAGATGGCCTGCTGATTGGATCTTCCCATGATGGAAATCTGAGAGGGTTAGCTAAGCCATGATAGGCCAGGATCAAGAGCGATCAAGATATTCATGGTCTAGAATAAAAGGTCAAATATAATAAGATGAAATTGAATATATGTGTATCTATACATACATATGTACATATACATTCACACGTAAATGTGCATCTATTTTATATATGTATATATACCCTCCACACACATACACACCCATTCATTCCTACATGTGGGTTTAGAAAATCAGCTTCATGAATAACTCCCTGAAAGGGCAGGGATGGCCCCATAGCACAGCCAATCTCTGCCCTCTTGGTAGAGAGGGGCCAGGGATGATTTGGGTAGAATATTTTCAGTGTATGATTTTTTATCTGATTTTTATGGACCTCTTTTGTTTTTTCATCACCTTCATTTCCAAATATGATGCTCCTCTCCCCCTGAAGGAGCCATGCCTTATTAAAAGATGTTAAAAGAAAACAAAAAACCAACAGCTGACCCAAACCAACCAACACATCCGCAGTGACTGACTGTGTTTACAACAGTCCACACCCATAGCCCCCCACTTCTATAAGGGGGAGCATTGTCTCACTTCTTCTCCAGGATCAATCTTGGTCACTACAGTTAAAGATGGAGTACTTCCAGAGGGGGCTGGTGTAAAGACAGGAGGCATGAATTAAACTTGTTTGAACAACATCAGCTTCCTGAGTGTAAATGGCAGGGGGTGGGGTGGGGGAGAGGGTGCCAGACAAGTACTCCTTTTAAAAGGTCTGGGAGTTTGGGCAGACTGCAAGCTCCGTGTGAGTTGATAGGTCATTGGGGTAGCCAAAGAACTCATACTTTCCCAGGGGGCATTAAGAAGAGCAGTGAAGAGGAAGGCAGTGTCTTGCTGGACTCCATCTTGGAGAAGGTTGGATTCAGCTGGGGGTGTTCTATTTTGGGAAGGCTGGAGATAAGCTAGGAGCTATCCAGAAGAGAGTAACCAAGATGGCAGTGGGCTTTGGGCCCTGGGTTGAAGGGCCTAGAGAAGAAAAAATGGAGGGGAAGGGAGGAGGAGGGGAGGAATATAGCTTTCTCTGAGGATCTGAAGGGCTGTCTCATGAAGAAGGGAGATTCAATTAGATTTGTTTTGCTTGGTCCCAGGCAGAACTAGGAGGGGGCAGATGCAGGGAGGAAGATCCTTAACCATCACATTTGTATGGAAAGAGTAGCAGCTGCCTCTGGAAGTGTGTGGGGGGGTGGGGGGGTGCTGAAGGACCCCTGATGAGGATGGTGCTGGAGAAGCTATTGCTGTTCAAGAGTCCGAATGGACGAGAGGGCTTCCAAGGCTTCCCAGTGGGAAATTCTATCATTTCCTCTCAGTGTGGGGCTATAGCTGTCCCATCAGAGGGCAAGAACTGAAAATCCAAGGGTAAAGGTCTGCTAGAGTGTTGTCCAGAACAGTCAATCCAATTTTCAAAGGGCAGTAACAGGAAGGGTTAACAACAGGATCCCGATAGCTTATACACCGTTGCCTTATGGGTAATCAAGCATGAAATTAAAAGCCTACTAAATACTGAGGGCTAAGGATGCGAAGAAAAGCAAGACACTCCCTGCCCCCCAGTCTAATGGGGAGAGATGCAGCCAGCAAACAAATAAAGTTTCTGGTGCCAAGTTTGCTTCAAGGGAGGCGGGCACTGCCAGCTCTGGTCTCTAGTCCAGCCTCAGGCTCCAGAGCCACAGACCCAGGCTGGAGATTTCAGGCTGGCCACCAAGAGTGTGGAGAAGAATAAGGGCTGGCGGGAGCCTGTTGGGGTATGGCAGTGTTCATCTGCCTCCCTCTCCTGTGGGCCTTGTCTGTGACTGTCCAAGCATCTCTTCTCCCCACCCAGGATGCTTTCCACGCCTTCCACCAAGACCTGTGTTTTGTGAGGAAGTTCCTGAAGCCCCTGCTGATTGGGGAGCTGGCCCCTGGCGAGCCCAGCCACGACCGACAGCAAAATGTGAGTTAAAATCCCTTTCTTTGCGGAAGAGTTGAGAGCAGAGATGAGGCACCACACACCCTGTGCCACTAGGACACAACCAAGTATCCCCCAATTCCCAAAGCCTAACCTCATTCCTCCATCTCTCAAAAAACTCCCATGGCTCCCCATTATATTATAAGATCTTGGAGAGACTTCAGGCATTGCCTAGTCCAGCCTTCTCATTTTATAGATGAGAAACTGAGGCCCCGGGATGGGAAAGGAGCTGCCCAAGGTGCTGGAGGAAGGAAGCTGCAGAGATTTCAAGAACAGTCTAGTCTTTGTTCCTTACTCTTTCCATTCCACAATAGCTGCCTTAAATGGGAATAAGGATCTTACAGACACTCCGGGTCCTCTGGAAGGATGCAGTGAGATGATAAGTGGGGAAAAGCTTCTAGAATCCCACTCACTGGCTGTTCATTGAATAGATGAATGGATGAATGAGAAGTCTGGATAGATGGATGGATAGATGGATGGATGGATGGATGGATGGATGGATGGATGGATGGATGGCACTTATCTAAAATCCCTTCTTTGCTGACCTATCCTCCAGACCACCCTCAGCACCTCTTCTTCAGACCTCATAGCCATCACATCCATGATAGTGAGGTGGGAACAGTGTTGGGTTTGGGCATCCCACTCAAGGGTGACCTTGGGTCAGGCGCTGCCCTCCGGAGGCCTCAGTTTTCTCATCTGTAGAATGGGACAATTATGCTTCAATCATAGACTCACACAGTTATAGGGTTTTGCAGGTGCTCGGGCATCTCTGGGGGCATCTGAGCTCTTCTCTACACCAAGGCCTCCAGAGACAGGGAGCTCACCCCCACACCCATTCTGGAGATCCCTTTCACCCCTCAGAGAGAGGAGTTTATGGGGAATGATGTGAGCTTGTCTTATTCCTGCCTGGACAAGGAGATGGGCTGTGACCCCAAATGAGGGCTGGGATAGGCTCAGACACCTGCCCGACTCACCCCTCCCCTCTCCCCACTAGGAGCAGCTGATTGAAGATTTCCGTGCCCTGCGAAAGGCTGCAGAGGACATGAAGCTGTTTGAGGCCGACACTGAGTTCTTCTCCCTCATGTTGGGGCATATCCTGCTCATGGAGGGGCTTGCCTGGCTGCTGATCTACCTCCTGGGCCCTGGCTGGGGCCCCACCATCCTCGCTGCTGTGGTCCTGGCCATCTCCCAGGTGAGCATCCTTGGGCTTGCTACCTGGAGGAGTCAAACAATGGGAGTCTGCCTAAGCCAAAGCTGGCCGTCACCCCCTCTCCATAACTGAGATATGGCTGTATGAACATGGGCCATCATTGTGTATAGCAGAAGGGTCAGGGCTCCTTAAAACCTGTTTTTACTGAATTTTTGTTAATTGAAATAAGCCATTTTAAGTGCAAGGGGAGGAGATGTGGCTGGAGCTGCCTCCCAGGTAGACATTCCCACTTCCTTATCTTTTGTGTAAATGACGTTTCTTTAGACGGAGTTGCCTTGAAGGTTCCCACACCCCACTCACACTGAATCCACAGGGACCCCCCCCTCCCCGGTGTAAATCAGATTTTCAGACTGTGGAATGGAGTAGGGGGTGGGGATGAAGGGAAGGGTGAACAAACCCTGCTGTTACCTCCCTAGCTCAGAAGTTTCACCCCAGTTCTTACCAAAGCAAGAGCAGAAGCAAAGACAGGTCTGACACTGAAATTATTCAGCATCTCCTGTTGAGCAAAGAATAAACCTTAGTTTAGCATTCAAAGCCCTGAGCAGTCAGGAAAGGTTAGCTAGTTACTTGTCCAACTCAGTTTCACATTCCTTCTCTGCTAGATGACCCCAGGGTACCTGGGTGGAGTATTCACCTTAGAGTCAGGAAGATGTGAATTCAAATCCTGTCTCATATACTGACCAGCTATGTGACCCTGGGCAAATCATTTTTCTGGGCTTCAGTTTTCTCCTTTGTAAGATGAAGGCACTGGACTAGACGACCCCTGAGGTGCCCTCTCCCTCTAGAGGGAATGATAGCCATGATCCTTGGTATCAAAAGGCCCCCTTTTGTTTCTGTGGTCATTCTCTGCACCCTGATATGTGGGTTGTTATAATAACCAGCAATCACAAAGGGATTTATAAAGTTTTGCAGAGTTCCTGTTCTCTCATTTGAGTTACATAACAAATCTGTGAGGTCAGGTCTATGTTTACAAAATGAGGAAACTGAGGCCAAGAGTGCCAGAGGCACACAGCTGTGTGTGTGGTGATCCAGGTCTTTCTGTTTCTTATTTTAGTGCTCTATCCACTAGGCAACCCTACCTGTAACATGGAGGCCTTCAAATCCCCTTCCTTCAAGCCTCAGCTTGGATGCTTCCTCCTCCTTGAAGCCCACCCTGATTCCCCCAACTGAAGTGATCTGTCTCTCCTCTGATTTTTTCTGGAGCCCTTTGTCTGGATCTCCCCCACATCCCCATCATTCTCTACCTTGTATCCTACATGGGTGTCTCTCTGCCACCTTCTACCACCTTCCTTTAGCATCTGTGAAGGTTTTCGTTTTGTCTCTGTGTGCCTAGCACCAAGGACAGGGCCTCTCACACATGGCTTCATAAGGGCTTTTCCAGTTGAATGAATTGAGTGGGCTCCTGGGCTAAGCCCTTTGAGCTGCCCCTCTGGCTTCTCTCCCCAGGCTCAGTCTTGGTGTCTGCAGCATGACCTCGGACATGTATCTGTCTTCAAGAAGTCCAGGTGGAACCATGTGGCCCAGCAGTTTGTGATGGGGCAGCTAAAGGTAAGGACTAGGGACCAGCCCCTGGATGTGTGGGTGGAGTCCACCTGTTCCTCTTTCCCTCAGGAAAGTCAGAGCTCCCTTCCCTTGGAGCTTGGGCAGGTGGCCAGGTAGAGTGCAAAGGGCTCCTGGCTAGACTCTGGGAAGCCTGGGTTGGAGGCCCCCTAACTCAGTATGTCATGTCGGGCAGCTCATCCCTCCTCATCAGAAAAATGAGGGGGGTTGGGTCTGGATGAGGCCAGGTCCCTCAGCTATTTTGTGTTCTCAGGTCCTTCCTAGGTCTAACATCCCACATTCTGAGAGTCCTTCTACTTGTAACACTCTCTGTTCTAAGGTCTCTTCCAGCTCTAACATCCAACAATTCCATAATTGAATACCACTACTCCATCTGTGATTGAGGGGGAATTACCACTTGAGTAGTCTTTTCCTAGAGAGGTGATGGGGGGAGGGGACAAGACCCCCTAGACCCTCTGACATCCTGACCTGGGCTTGTGGGATGTCCTCAGCCCACTTCGGGGAGGGTATCCAACCATGAGCTCACTTGACTGTCTTGTCTGGGTGTTTTGGAGTGTTCGGTCAGATAGGCCCCTTCAGGTGCTAGCCCCTTCCTTTCCTTATTTCTACCCCTTCGCTGGTGCCATCTGTCCCTTGAACTTGACCTTATTCCCCCCTCCATGTTTCACAGGGTTTCTCTGCCCACTGGTGGAACTTTCGTCACTTCCAGCACCACGCCAAACCCAACGTCTTCCACAAGGACCCCGATGTGACATTGGCTCCTGTTTTTCTCCTGGGAGAGTCATCAGTGGAGGTATTATGCCACTAAGGGTGGCTCTGCAATCTCTGGAAGGAGAGGGAGGAGATGAACAGAATTTAGACTCTGTGGCCCTCAAGGCTCCCCCAAGCCTAGAGAGCCAGTTCAGGGCTGGGGGGGCACTCTTTACTTGACTCACTGGCTCAAGATTCATTAGCTCAGGGTTGAAAGTGGAAAGAGAAGTTTAGGGTTGGGGAGAGATCCAAGGGGCTTCATTCTGTTTCATCCCTGCCCCCAGGCATGGACCCTGAACTTCTTGACACCAAACATTGACCAGATCTTCTAGTCCCAGCCACTGTCCAGGCCTCTTAATCCTGGTCATAGACCAACCTCCCTAATCCCAACCATGCACAGGCCTCTAATCCAGCCATGCTCAGCACCCCTGACCCACACCATAGCCTAGACTTAGAATCCATGTCCATTAAGGGCACAGGAAGGTGAGAGTGTGGATAATGTTGAGCCTACCCCTGCTGTCAGGAGGCAGGTCCTGTTTATCTACTTATGAAGAAAGGATGGGGCACATGGGAACTGGAAGCAGTCAAGCCCTTCGTGCAGCTGTCCCCACCCAAGGCTCTCAGAAGGAGCTCCCTACATGCCCATGCCCTTCTCCCCCCCTCACCCAGGCCTCCTTCTTTCTCCTTTTCCTTCAGTATGGCAAGAAGAAGCGCCGGTACCTGCCCTACAACCACCAACACCAATATTTCTTCCTAAGTGAGTACTCTGGCTGCCAGGGCTCCTACCCCCACCTGGCTATTTGCCTTCCTAGGACCTTAGGACCTGGGTCTAGATGGGGTTTGGATCAAGGAATAGGCTAGTGATACACTGGATGACAGAGCCAGTATCCAAAAGCCAGGGGTGGAGGGGGGAGAAGGAAGAAGACCTGGGGGCTTTATTGGGCCACAAGCTCAGTCTGAGTCAGCAGTGGGATGGAGCAACCAAGAAAATTCCATATGATCCTGGGCTGCATTAACAGAGTCGAGGCCTCCAGGAATAAAGGGTAGAGATTGCCTCAGTCAACTCTGCACTGGGCAGACCTTATCTGGAGCATTGTGTTCAGTTCTGGAGACCACAGATTAAGAAGGATGGAATAATAAGCTGGAAGATGGCCAGGAAACAGCAGTAGGGACTCCATTTTCTCTTTATCCACCATTTTGTGAAGTTAAGTCTCAGCCACCTGAGTTTGGAGAACTCACAAGATTAGCCCCCCTCCCCCAACACATACACACCAAGAGTCCCCCAACTTAAAGAATGTCACAAAATGACTCCCTTTCCTTCTCTCCACAGTCTCCTGATTGTCTCCCAATCCCCCTCCAGCCAACCCTTATCCACACCCTATCTTCTCCTCCAATAAGAAATTAGGTGTCTTAGCTCTTTCATCCCATTTTCCATTCCTTCCAAACTGTATATTATTTGGTAAAAACCAAAGTTCTAGGGCCTTGACTAATTTGTTTTGCAACTGCACACTCTGCTAAATCAATTGCTTGTCTGGATGATACTGGGCTTAATTATTTAACTGTAATAATGGGGAAGGCCCTTGAACCCATGAAAATGAGGACCAGTCTTCCTGTTTAGCCCGGAGAAGTGATTCTGAACCCATGTAAATCAACATCAAAACCCTTTCCCTACCCCACCAGATTCCATCTTCTCATCTTCCTCACATCCGTCCCTAAAGTCCCAACCAAATGCTACCTGCCTCTTCTGTGGTGCCCCCTGGAATGCTTGTTCCATAGGCAACAACCTTCCCTTCATCCTAAATCTTTTCCTCTTCAACTCCTTCCATCTACTAGCTCCTACTGAAACCTGGTCCTCCCTCATACCCCCATAATACAGCCTCCCTGGTCACTCTTCCCACTATTGCCCTCAGCTCCCTGGTGGAGATAAGGAGTTAGAATACTCTGTTCCTCATTGCCTCTTCCAGACACTCTCTCTGCCTCCATCACTCTAGCCTCTCTCCCTTTGAGGTTCATGCTACTTATATCTACCACCTAATTGAAATTGAAATCCTAGTAGGTGTTGCCTATAGACCTCCAATATATAGACCTATATTGACTCCTTTTTCCTCTCCTCCCCAACTCCTGCCCTCCTGTTAGGAAACTTCAATGTATATAGAAACTCTTACTCAAACACCCTAGCCACTCAGTTCCTCAACCTACTCTCTTCCCATGAGTATCACTAGCCTATTCCTTGATCTTTTCCACCCTACCTCAGCCATGCACAAAATGGGTATGACCAAGGATATGATCTTGCCATTACCCACAAATGGACTACCTCCTTGTTCAAGAATTCTGGAATTCCCCTAAATGACCACAACATAGTGGCTTTTCACCTCTCCCTCTGCCTTTCCCTTACAAAACCCTTCCCCTTCAAAACTCTTCCTCTGTAATGTAACCTCTAATTCCTTAATTCTCTCCTCAGGCCATTTCTCCTGCAATAGCCATCTCCATCCCTTGCAGAACTAATTCAACTTTGCACTAAATTCCTCTCTTGAATCCCTAGCCTCTTTATCTTATCCCTGATTATGCCCAACCAAGCCTTAGCCTTGAATACTCCCACCATTTGCCACCTTCACTCCTATATGCTGCTAAACGAAGGTGGAGAAAATTACACAACCATTTGTTCTGGGTTCTATGTTATGTAACCTTAATGGAGCCCTCACTGCTGCTAGGCAATCCCACACTACCTGCTTCATCAACCCCCACCTCTGCAGCAGCTCTTCCACATCTTTTCATCGCTCCCATGGCTCTCCTCTCCCCAGTTGAGAAGCTTGCCTCAAATTTGAAAGGAAAACAGCCATTTGCTGTGAGTTCTCTCTTCTAATCTTCCTTATCCATCAGTCAGGTGCCTTCTCCCGCTCTCTTTTCCTTCACCTCTGTCTCCTGTGATGAGGTGCCCTTACTCCTGAACACAGCCAACCCCTCTATTTGTTAAAGCAATTTCTATTTCACCTGTCACCTCCACCAGATCTTCTCTAGTGGCTCATTCCTACTGCCGACAAACATGCCCGTTTCTCCTCCATCCTTGGTCCTTCCATCCCCACACCTGTCCTGTCTCTCTTCTGCCCTTTCAATCTGACTTCTAACCTGATTATTCCAAGCAAACTGCTCTCTCCAAAGTTATTAATGACCTTTTAGTTGCTGAATCCTGTGAGCATTTTCTCAGTCCTCATTGTCCTTGGCCTCTTGGTGGCTCACCCTCTTCTCTCTGGCTCTCTCCCTGGTTCTCCTCCCATTCCTTCTCTGTGTCCTCTGCTGGGTCCTCCTCCAGATCACCCCCTCACGGCTCTGCCCAGGCCTCTTCTCTTCTCCCTCTGTACCACTTCACTTGGGGAAGTACCAGCTGCTCTGGATTTCTGTTCCTTGTGCTGTTCACTCTTAAATCCCCCTCTCCTGCCCCAGCCTCTCTGCTGACCTCTGATCTCACATCTTCAATGGCCTTTCAAACATCTCAGAATGGACATCCAGGAGGCATCTTAAACACATGTCCGAAGCAGAAATCATCTTTCCCCTAAGCCCTCCCCACGCCTACCTTTCCTGTTACCACAGAGGGCACCACCCTTGTCCCAATCCCCCTGGCTCACAGCCTAGGACTCCTCCTGGACACCTCTCATCATCTTGCCCCTCCTATCCAAGCTGTTGTCAAGGCCTGTCCACTTCATCTTTGCAACATCTCTCCAATATTTCTGCTTCTCTCCTCTGACACTTCCCCCATCCCGGTGCAAACACTCATCCTCTCACACCTGGATTATTGCAGTAGCTGCTGGGGAGGAGGGGTTCTGCCTGCCTGCAATCTGCCCCCTCCAATCCATCCTTTGCTCAACCACCAAAGGGATTTTCCTAACATGCTGCTCTTATCATGTCCTCCCCTACTCAGTAAACTCCAATGGCTCCCTATCACTTCCAGGATCAAATGAAAAATGCTCTGTCTGGCCTTCAAAGCCCTTCATAACCCGTTCTTTCTTTCCTTGCCCCCCGGTATTCTTTGATCCAGTGACACCGGGCTCCTGCTGTTCTTCTAAAAAGACACTCTGGGCTCTGGGGATTTCCTCTGTGCCTGCTAACTCTCAAATTCTGGGATTCTCTGGTTGTTTGGTCCAATCTCCTCAAAGAAAGAAACAGGCCCAACAAGGGGAAGAGATCTGGTCAAGGCCACGCCGGCAGGAATAGCACCGGTAGTAGTGATACAGACAGGGGAGTCAAACATGGTCCTCTCACCCTAAAGTGGAGTTGGGTTTCAGAGAACTGACTCATTCCCCTTTTCAGGGCCACAGCCTCCTCATCCATGGAATGACAGGAGCTGACATTTAAATATCATTTAAAGGTTTGCGTGGTCTCACTGGAGCCTCACAACACCCTTGGAGGGTAGATGCTATTCTTATACCCAGCTTAAAGATGAAGAAACAGGCCCGATGAGATCAGTTTCTTCCTTTGTAAAATGTGGCTGGTAGACTCAGTGCCCCGGACCATCCCTTCCAGCATCTGCTCAGCTAAGACATCTCTCCACCTAGCCCTGGTGCGGGTTCTCCCCTGCTAACAGGCCCTTCTCTTTCCCCACAGTTGGGCCACCCCTCCTCACATTGGTGAATTTCGAGGTGGAAAACCTGGCCTATATGTTGGTGTGCATGAAGTGGACGGTGAGTAACGGGGCCTCTGTGGTCCTGGGGAAGATGGTGAGGGAAGAGGCAGAGACAGTGTGGGAAGAGGATGGTGGAGGGAGCTGTCTTGAAAGGGTGTGTGTGTGTGTGTGTGTGTGTGTGAGAGAGAGAGAGAGAGAGAGAGAGAGAGAGAGAGGAGAAAGAAGGAGAGGAGAGAGAGAGAGAGAGAGAGAGAGAGAGAGAGAGAGAGAGAGAGAGAGAGAGGAGAGAGAGAGAGAGAGAGAGAGAGAGAGAGAGAGGGAGAGAGAGAGAGGCAGACAGAAGTGATAGAGATAGCCAGAGACAGAGAATGAGATGACAGAAAGAGAGATAGAGATAGAGACAGAGACTCAGAGATGGACAAAGGCAGGCAGAGAATGCAGGAACGGAAAATGCAGCCAAGCCCTGGGAGCCTGGGTGGGAACTGGAAGGATCCTTCCCAGGCTAAGCTGTGTCCCTCCCTCCTCTGGGGGTCAGTGGGTGCCTGGTCCTCCCTGGGTCTCACGCCTCACGTGCTTCCCCAGAGTGGGATAGAAGGGGAGGAGGAGAAGCCCCCAGGGAGGGCCCTGAAGCTCCCACTGGACTCCCCCTCTCTCCAGGACCTGATCTGGGCTAGCAGTTTTTACATCCGATTCTTCACATCCTACGTCCCCTTCTATGGCATCCCAGGAACCCTGCTCCTCTTCATCTCTGTCAGGTAAGTCTGGGACTGGCTACTCTGTTGGTTTCATGTCTTCATTCATTCATTCATTCATTCATTCACTCATTCATTTATTCCTTCCTTCCTTCCTTCCTCCCTTCATTCCTTCAGTCAATGCATTTATTAAAACTAACCTCCGGACAGGGTACAAAGAAAGACACAAACAAAGCCCGTGTCCTCAGGGCTCTTGCAGTTGAATGGGGGAGCCAATGCCCTAAGAGGTCCATAGGGTTTATAGGCAGAGTAAATGGGAGGTGACCCCAGAAAACCCTAGCAAGTTAGGGAGGGGGCCAGAGAGGCCTCCTCTAGAAGGTGGACTCTAAGCCTCCAGCCCAAAGATGGGGTGAGGACAGGGACAGACTGGGCAAAGGTGTAGTCAGAGATGGGGCCTTGTATTCGAGGAACTGCAGATAGACCAGGGTGGATGAATCTTAGCAGGGAGAAAAGATAAAAAGACTGGAGTGGTAGGAAGTGACTTAAATGCTAAAGGAAGGGCATTGTTTGATCCTAGAGGTAATAGGGAGCCCTAGGAGGTTACTGAGCAGGAGAGGGACATGATCACATTTGTGGGGGAGGAAATGGGTTGGTCGGGGTGGGGGGGCTGAGAAGCCAACATTTTCACACCTCCCTGCTCCTGCTTCCCTTGCCCAACTGCCCCAAGGTCTCTGCCTTCATGCCACCTTCCCAAACCCCAGCCTTCCTTTCTTTCCTCATAACAAGGACAGCTTACATTTCTAGAGGCTTACAAAGCCCTTCACGCATCAGTCAACCCTTCGAGGCAGGTAGTTCAGGCACTCCTGTTCCCATTTTATAGATGAGGTTTAAGGAGGGGAAGCATTAAGTGGCAGAGCTGGGACTGGAAGCTATTTCTTCTGGTTCCCAATCCAGGCTTCTTTCTTCTATAGTTCAAAGACCATAGAATCTGGATTCCCATCCTGCCTCTGTGTGCTCTTGGGCAAGTCACTGACCTTCCTGGGCCTCATTTCCCTGGAGTGGCTTTAAGAGCCTCCAAGGCCCCTCCCAGGTGGCCTTCTGCCACCCTCAGACTTAGAGTTGGGAGTGAGCTGAGAGGCTGCTGTGCCCAGAGCCCTTGTTTTGTGGATGATCACATGCTTAGTAAATGCCAGGGAGCTTGGCTCTGCTTCTTACTGCAGCACGCCTCTCCTGGGTGGCATTCCAGGGTGTACCCATCCATGGGCCCTAGGGCTACCTCTGAAGGCCATGGGACCACAGTGTCACTGGCATCACTCAGAAATTAAGGGCTTTCTGCCAGTGGGCACTGCCCTCTGCTGCCCCCTCACCTCCCTACTCAGCCTGGCTCCCCCAGGACACCCTGACCAGGGCTCTTTGGGGCACCCCCAGGGAGCTTGGCAGGGCAGTGCCCATTTTGCTTCCTCTCCAGGGTCCTGGAGAGTCACTGGTTTGTATGGGTCACACAAATGAATCACATTCCCAAGGACATCGGTAATGAGAAGCATAGAGATTGGGTCAGCGCCCAGGTGAGACCAAGGTGGTGGGAAGGGAAATCTGGGCCTGGGAGGGCGGGAGGCACCCCTGGCTTCTGGGGGGCATCCACTTTCTGAAGGCCCCTTAGAGAAAGATGGTTCCCTTGAAGAAACTGCTCCTGGGCACAGGTGTGTCCAGCAGGGTTTGAGGGACTGATGGCTGCTGGGCACACACCCTCTTCACATTTCTGTAGTGCTCAGGCCTTGCATCGGGCCTAGAAGTTTTGTTAAAACTGGCTCTTTATGAAAGGTAAGGCTTGCAAAGAGCTAAGTGGAGACGTCTGTATGCACACACATATAATGTGGATATGCACTGTATGACTCGTCCAGGTCAGCCAGCTAATAATTCTGGGTTTAACATAAATGGATGTCCATCGGCTGATTTAACCGGCTCTGATTCAGGCAGAGAGCCACCCACTGCGCCACCTAGTGGCCTTCACAAAGCGATTTTCTCCCAATTAGGAGTTAGTGGAAGTATGGGTCCCATTTTACAAATGAGGTCACTTAGCCAGGAAGTAATAGACAGGGCCAGCATCAGAACCCAGACCCCGAGCCTCCAAATTCGGGCCTTGTCTCGTCCTGCCCAACAATGCCTTCATAGGGCCAGTGCCTGGCAGGCTAGGGGAGTCCCTGTCTGACCTTCCCAACCTGGGTCCTTCCCACAGCTGGAAGCCACCTGCAACGTGAGACAGTCTCTCTTCAATGACTGGTTCAGCGGCCATCTCAACTTCCAGATTGAGCATCAGTGAGTGGGGGAGGGTTCGGGCTGGGCTGGGAGGCTGCTCTGGAGGCTGGACGCCTGGGTCCCCCTCTGAGTAGATGGAGGACTGATGGGGAGCGAAGGCAGGTGGGCTGAGGTCTGGGGGTCCCAGCTCCAGTGCAAACCCAGCCTCCTCGTTTTACAGATGAAGAGACTGAGGCCCAGGGAGGGTCACAGCAACATGTCCAGGGCGGCTCAGATAGCGGGCGGCCCCTCAGTCCTCAGGGCTGGGGGCCCTGCCCTGGGGAGCCTCCCGAGCCCTCCTCTCTCCTCCTGGTTTTTTCCAGCCTCTTCCCCACAATGCCTCGGCACAATTACCACAAAGTTGCTCCCCTGGTGAAGTCTCTCTGTGCCAAGCACGGGCTTGAATACGAGGTGAAGCCTTTCCTGAAAGCGCTGGTGGACATTGTCGGGTAATGTGCCTACTGAGTGCAGAGCACTGAGCTGGAGAGTGGGGGTGTTGTGGTGTTGAGAGCAGACCGGGTCCCTTGCAGTCGAGTCAAGTGCTGGGGCTTCTCTCTCGGCCCCGCCAGTCTGCTGGTCACAAAGGGGCTTTGACTCCTTTCTCTTGTGGGCTCTGGGTTTGTGGGGTCACGTGACAGCTGCATCCAAGGGCTGTTATGAGGATGGGGTTCTAGATTTGTTCCTTTAGCCCCCCCCCCCCGAGAACTAGGAGCAGTATGTAGGCCTGAGGTCTAGAAGTGCTCTCTGATCCATTTGAGCCACCTAGAAGTGGGATGGGCTGTCCTGTAAAGGTGCCAAGAAGTTGGGTTGGGAGGGAGCGTAGAACACAGAGGAGCATCAAGCTTGGAAAACAAGGTCACAGGTGAAAGGGAGATCATAAAACAGAACGTTGGAGCTGGGGGCAGAGCTTAGAACAGGGAATGGCAAAGCTGGGAGGGAGCTTAGAACAGGGGATGTCTGAGCTGGGAGGACCCTTAGAACAGAGAGTATCAGGGATAAGAGGGACCCTAAAGCAGGGTCAGAGTTAGGAGTGGTCTTTGAGACCCTCATTTTACAGAGAGGAATGCCAAGTCTCATCGAAGGTCCCATGACTGCCCGGAAGGGCTAGGGTTAGAACCCAAATGTCTTGACTTCCAGTCTTTTGCTTTCTTTATGAGTTCGTATTACTCAGTCAAGGTCAGGGGGCCATTGTGGATTGGTAAGCTGCTCTTTGTGCCAGGGTCACCCCCATTTCTGACCAGATTTTCCCAAAGGTCTTGGGGAAGGGGGGGTCTCAGCATGTGCCCCCCAACATCACCCTCTCCGGGCAAAAATGTCCCTTTCCTTTCTACAGGTCCCTGAAGAAGTCTGGTGATGCTTGGTTGGAGGCTTACCTCCATGAGTGAAGCTGCCTCAGTGGAGAGAGCCCAGGGCAGCCTTACCACCCTGTGCCCTAGGAGGCAGGCATTCAGCCTCCCTCAGTGCAGGCCAAACCTGAACCCTTGAATCGTCCCAACTGTCAGCCTCACACACGATGGCTGATTTTGGGGGGAGCTAGGGAAGGGGGTGAGCCAGTGATCCCTTTGAAGATGGCATCTCTGCCAAGCTCAGCCCTATACCACAGGGCCCCAGCTCTTCCCCCAGGGCTGGTACAGCCTCTTCTCTAGGGCCTTCTGAGGCCTGGGCCCACCTGGGTTTTTTTGGCCCCCACCCCGGGAGAGATCCCAGGGGACTTGCCCAGGGCATAGGGGCTCAGGGCCAGCCCCCACTGCAGAGGATGAACCTGCAGACTTCCTTCTGGATCTGTTCTCAGCCTCTGCACAGGACTCCTGCTGGGCTCCAGCTCCTGCCTGATTTGTGAGCACTCTAAGTTAATGATTAAAAACACATGGAGAAGCCGGACACAGTCTGGGTCACTTGTGCATTGAGTCAGTCCTCTTTGGTCTGTTTCATTACCTGGAAAGTGGGACAGCTCTGGCTATGGAGTCAAGGAGGAGGGAGTGTGTGTGTGTGTGTGTGTGTGTGTATTTGTGTAAGAGAGAGAGACATATATGTGTGTGCATGTGTGTGTGTGCGTGTGTGAGTGTGCGTGTGTGTGTGTGTAAGAGAGAGACGTGTGTGTGCATGTGTGTGAGTGTGCATGTGTGTGTGCATGTGTGTACGTGTGTGAGTGTGCGCGTGTGTGTGCGTGTGTGAGTGTGCGTGTGTGTGTGTGAGTGTGAGTTGTGTAGATCTCTTATTTCCCTTCCCTGCCGCCCACCCCCAGCTAGGTTCCTGTGCTTTAAAGTTAAAGGGTCATAGGTCTAGAGTTAGAAGAAATCTCATAAACCTCATTTTACAGTTGAAGAAACTATGGCTCACTTTGCTCAAGGTCACCCAGAAAGTACTAGTCAGAGGCAGGATTAGAATCCAGGGCCTCTGACTGCTGTGCCAGGCTCCCTGCCCCCCAGCCTATTCTAGAGCCTGGGCAGCACACCTGTGGGCATGGGTAGGGAGGCTGAGCTGGGCCTCACCCATCAGCATTGGTCCAGAGAGGAAGATAAAGCATGTTCTGAGGCCTGGGATGCCCCAGCATCCTCCAGGGGCAAGGGTGGGCGCCAGGCCCCTCTTCTGTTACCTCTGATTGGTCATTCTTTCCTCCATGCCCCAGGGACCCAGCTGGCTCTCGCTGTCAGGGGAGCCCTGAGCTATCAGCTCAGGTTCTGGGTCCTCCTCTCCCAGGGCTCAGTGCATTTTAACCAGGGATTTGGGGAGACTGAAAAGACTTTCAGAGCCCATGGGAAATGAATCCCTAATGGTGGGATCTCAGGCGCTGGGAAGGGAGTGAGTAGAATTGGGTGGAGGCCAGCCCTGTGCTATTCAGAACCCATAGACTGGTGGCCACGTTTTTGGACCAAGGCATAGACTAGAGCATCATTGCTGCTGGACCCAGGGTGCAAGTAACTGCCACCAGTCTGATGGAAACCACAGTGACTTTGTCTGACACTGAATGTCCCCTCTAGAGGGAGACAAAGAGATACAGAGAGAGACAGGATGAGAGACCAAGCAAGCAAGGACTCCCCTTGACATTCCCAACTCCAGCACCAAATGGAACCCCCTCACGTCCTTTGAGGCTCGGCTTACAGGCCACATCCTACAAGAAGTCTGCCCTGCTTCCCTGATTTCCTGATCCCCCTCCCAATGACTCTGGATTTCCTTATCTGTGCTTCCTGCTGATTCTAGAATGTAAGCTCCTGGGGGGCAGGGACTGTTTCCGTTTTTGACTTTGTATTTCTCATGCCACGCTCAGTCTGTATTGGGAGCTTGCTAAATGAATGGATGAAGGAGCGGACAGATGGATGGATGGGTGGGTGGGTGGGTGGGTGGACGTGTGGATGGATGAATGGGTGGGTGGCTGGGTGGACAGATGGATGGATGGGTAGATGGATGGGTGTGTGGGTGGGTGGATGGAACAGAGGAGAAAAAGCAGACACACAAATTACAGAAAGAGGCCTGGACCAGGCAGAGCAGAAAACCCAGATGGCTGAAAGACAGGGAAGTAGGATGGGAGAGAATGAGCCAGGGCTTGTACAAGTGAACAGGAGTTTCTGGAAGCTGCAAAGGAGGAGGGAGGGCAGGGAGAGGAGGTCGGCTCCTTGGGGAGAGAGGATTGGCTGAGCCTGGTGTAGTGGCTATCCCAAGCACACCACTTGCCATAACCAAGCTTTTATTAAACACCTATTGTGTGCCACATCCCATGCTGGACAATGGTGATACAGAGACTTAAAAAAGGGAAAGATTCTGTCTCAAAGAGCCCACATTCTGTTGGGAAGAAGCCATGTACACACACACACACACACATCCACACATGTATGTAAAATGAATGTATGCAGAATACAAGGTTGGGAGCATCAGGAAAAGCTT
Organism: Gymnobelideus leadbeateri; assembly: GCA_011680675.1. Classification (NCBI taxonomy): domain Eukaryota; kingdom Metazoa; phylum Chordata; class Mammalia; order Diprotodontia; family Petauridae; genus Gymnobelideus; species Gymnobelideus leadbeateri. Next base: position 92,703 of record WOXC01010008.1, on the reverse strand, counting down.
TCTTTAGGGAGATGAGTGACAGGCTCAGAGGTGTGTGTGGCCCTGAGTTCCTTATTTGGGGCTCATCCCCAGAGAGGGACAGGGATCCTGGCACCAGACCCTGGGGAGCTGTGCCCAGCCTTCCTTTGCCCATGCCCTGGCAGCTTCCACCACAATGGGCTGAAAGTTCCCAAGAACACACCTGCTGCCAGAGCATGCCCTCCCGTGTCCAGCCTGCCCTTCTCTCTCCAGTTTTCTGGGTCCTGACAAGGCTGCGAGCATTGAGGATGCAGCTGCCTGAGCTCCCAGAGCCCTGGGGTGGGTGCCTCAGTGGCACATGCGCCTGGCATGGGAGCTCTCAGGCACAGATCTTGCTCCCTGAGCTCTCAGAGCCCTGAGGTGGGTGCCTCAGTGGCACATGCACCTGGCATGGGAGCTCTCAGGCACAGACCTTGCTGCCTGACCACTGTGAGCTCTTCCAGAGGAGGGACATTTTTTGAGGATATTAGGGTTCTAGGACAAGTTCTATCATACCGAATTTGGCCCCATCATTCCTTCAAGATAAGCCTCAATGTCCCCTTGGCAAAAATAAGAGCCTGGACTAGATATCAAAAGACCAACTCCTTATGCCCATTCAGACATTCCCTGCTCCAGGTTCCTCCCAGGCTCTTCCCAGCTTCAGCTCTCCCTATTCTAAGGTCCTTCTCAGTTCTGACATTCCCTGTTCTAAGCCCCTCCCAGCTGACATTCCTTGTTCTAAGCCCCCTCCCAGCTGACATTCCCTGTTCTAAGCCCCCTCCCAGCTGGCATTCCTTTCTAAGGTCCCATCCAACCCTGACATTCCATGTTCCAAGGTACATCCCCGCTCTGACATTCTCGGTTCTAAGATCCATCTCAATTCTGACACTGGGTTCTGGTTCTAAGGTTCCTGAGTTCTGACGCTCTCACTTAACACATTTGAGACGAAAATGAGAAACTCTCAAGAGTCTTCCAGCCTGTGCAGAATGTGGCTTAAAGTGATAAGTATTTTCTGGACCTCTAACAAGGGAAGGGACTTTAAAGATGGGCTGGCCCAAGCACTTTGTTTTTGTAAAGGTAAGTATGGGGTGGAGAGAGTCTGGAGCCATTTCCAGGGCCTCTGGCCTGCCCAGGCTGTTTGGTAGACTCCTCAGAGGCTGACAGCTGGAAAGGGTCTTCCCGTGCATGGACTTGACCCTTGCTGCCCAGCACTAAGCATGGGCCCCAGCCCCAGACAGATAGAGCCCTTTGGGGCCCCATGGCAATAGTTCTACTGCCCAGATCCTTCTCTGAATGAAGGCCTGGATTAAGCCAAGGCAGAATCCTAACCAGGCCTTCAGGCAGCAGGGACAGAGCCCGGGGAAGGGATGGGCCCTGTGTGCCATGGCTGGACCCCTCCAGTGGGTGGGACTAGGTCAGAGGCATTGAGGAAGCTGAGGGTCTGGGAGGCCAGGCCCCTGGCAAGGGGATGGGGTGGAAAAGTCTACAATCCAGGTACTCAATTTACTGAGGGGGGAGGAGAATGCAGCAGGACCCACTGATGGTAGTGATGAGATGTGGGCAGGATGGAACATGAAAAAGAGGAGGCTGAGATGGCGGCAGAGGGAGGCTCTGTGGACTACATGGGAGGGCAAGGAGCCCAGTGTATCAGGGGGCAGGGCAAAAGAAGCAGCCAGTCTTGCAGGGGGAGCACCAAAGATGTAGGCCTGGAGCAAGGAGGGCCCTGGGAGATTGAGCCCTTCATTTTACAGCAGAAGGGGAGGCTTGAAGAGACATATCCAAGGCCGCACTGGTCCTAAGCAGGCAGTGGTGGGAATCAGAGCCGGGCCCTCTCTCTCTTCCCGGGGACAAGATGCTCATGACATTCCTGATGCCGGACCCGGAGGCCCTCCCCGGCTCATCAGAGGCTGACCACCTTCCTACATGCGGCCAGGAAGCCCAGCCACCCCCCTGCCACAGGCCAGGAGGCTGTTTCAGGACATCTTGTACCCCAGGCCATGGCTCCGGCACTGGGCCTGATTCCCAGAGGTTACACACCACAACCAGACCTGGGCTTAACACAAAAGGGTGATTTTTATTGAGTAACAAGGACACTAGAACAAAGTTGGCTTTTCATTCATTCCCAAAACATTTCAGGGGGAGGAGGGGGGAATGGAAAATCATAAAATCAAGTTCTTGTTTCCTAAGAATTCTGCCTCCGTGGGGGGAAAGGGGACAGTGGCTTGAGGATGGGGGTAGGGGGTCAGGAAAGGTCCCTTTAAGCATGAAGAACTTTCAGTTCAGAACTACCACCATGGAGGAAGAGCCAGCCCCAACCGAGAAGCCCCAGGTCAATGGACAGGAAATAGGGATTTCTCCTGCCTACCCCCACCCCTCCCCACTCCAGGCCACAACACTATGGACCTAAAATGACACCTTCCTCCTTTCAATCTGCTAGTAGGCCAGAGACCTGGCTGTGGAGGACAGATGCCAGGCACTCCTCCCATTCCCTGGCTCCCGCCTAGACTGCTAGCTGCCTTGTCCCTTCTCCATTCCCAGCCTTCTCACACCTGTCCTCTTCCAGCACAAACTCCTTTCCAATCTTTAATAATTCCTCCAGCTCCCTTCCCTTCTCCTCCAGACCTCCAGGTCACTCAGTTTTCTTCTTGTACAAGGGCCCTCTGCAGTTGGGTGAGCAAGTAAGACTCAGGGCTTACTTCCACATTACCATCTCCAACCAGCCTGCCCCCTCTAGCAGGCTCAGGGAAATAAAGAGCCCTTGGTGGGCCAGAAGATAGAAGTTTGTGAGTCTCACACAACCTGCTCTAGGAGGAGCCAGTAGAATTGGGCATTTCTAAAGCAGAGAGGGGGCCCTGCTGTAGGACTGGCAAAATCCTGCCCAGCAGGGAGAGAAGAAGGGGTCACAGAGAATCCCTCCATCTCATCTCCCTTATCTCCTGAAGCTTCTTAATAAGGTGAGACTTGGTTGTTCACCTGGGGCACTCCTTCCACCTCAACAATCCCTGGGCAGGCATCATTTCTTACCCTTATCAGGGGCTTCCTCAAAGACCAAGGACAGACACCGTCCATCCCCACCTCCCAAAGCTTCATCTTCCCTCTGAGATTCATATAAGAGGGGCTGGCCCCAGGACTAAAGATGCCATTTCCTAGGGATCCTCTGAGATGCCTAGTTTAACCTTAAGCAAAACCAGACCTCTCCCAGGACCCAGAAGACTGGGCTTTCCTCAGTTGCGGACTAGGAAGGACAGACACCAAGGCTGGAAGGAGGGCCCATGGGGGAGACAGAACAGGCTGGTGCTCCTAGAAAAGGGAAATCCTGGATACTGGACACTAGAAATCTAGCCCAACCCCTTCATTTTACAGAGAGAGGAAACTGAGGCCCAAAAATGGGGGGGAAAGAAGTCTGAAAATTCCCCATTGGCATTGGTCCTGGATGTACAAGGGTGCCCCAAGGCATACTTGAACCATCACCGGCACCCATTACAGGATCAAAGTGAATGTTTAGGACTTTGGACCTCCCCCCATTAAGTATCCCCTCCCAGCATCTGGGTCAAAAAGGGAGAATGTGGAGAATTTCCTTCTGACAGATTAAGGCCACGTGATATGTGCCTGAGAGAGGCGGCCTGAAGTCAGGTTGTTCCTCCAAAGAGAAGGCAGCTTGGTCTAGTAGAAAGAGCAATGGATTCAGGGCCAGACAACTCGGGTTGGAAGCCTTGCTGCACTCCTCGCTACTTGTGTGGTCTCAGGCAAGCCTTTCTGAGTCTCAGTTTCCCCATCTGTAAAAGGAGGGGAGCTTGGGCCCTCAGCAATCCCTGAGGTTTCTCTCCCCCCTCTAGCTTTCTAAATTGATGTTCCCCGATGAGGCACTGAGCACAAATGCTGTGTTGGGAGTGTGGCAGGTGAACCCCTCTGACTTCAGGGTTGGGACATACCTGAAGGCAAGGCAGAAAACCCTCCAGAGATATTCAAAGAAAGCAGGATGAGCAGCTGCCTCAGTTGCCCATTTGTTCTGGGCATTCTCAAAAGGCAACCTGGGGCTGGGGGATGCTGGGCAGCTCCCCACAGGGTGGAGTGGGACAGGAAGTCTGCCGAATTCTAACTTCTGGACCAGCTCTGTGGGGAAGAGGCAGCCAGTGATACTCTCTGGAGGAAAGGGGGCACCAGGTGTTTCTAATCTGAAGCCAGGCTGAGCTGGTCACAGGTTCACAGGGTGTCAGACTTGGGGGAGCGTTGGGGGTCATCCAGTCCAAGCCCCTTATTTGAGAATGAAGCCCAAATTGCTTTCTCAGGGTCATACAGGCAGTAAGTCATTGAGCTGGAATTTGAACTCAGGTGTTCTCTTCCCACCACACCAGGCTGATCCTCTGAGGGAGGCCCCAAAAGGTCCGAAGAACCACCCACATTTCAGGACAAATCAACAGGCAGCTTGTGAGCTGCTCAGGTTCAGTGTGAAATGGTCAGTAGGGTGGAGAGCTGAGGGCCTCTCCAAGCAAGGCCTGGCTAGGCAGGCCCCAAAGAGCAGGTCTGAGGGGTAGTGATTATCACAACTTCCCAGGGGGTGCAGGGAGGGATGAGGTGAGGCCCAGAGGCTAGGCCAGCAACTGGCAGAGGGCCCTACACTGCCAACAGGCAGGGGCTGGGGCAAGGCTGGGGGGAGCTGGCAACTGAAGATAATACGGCCCATCTCCTTCTTTCCCTCGGGAAAGAGAGAGCTGGGAATCATGGCAGGGTAAAGAAGGAGGGCAGCCTGTCATGTGAAGGCCAGAAGCAGAAACCAGGCTTGGAATGTGTTGAGGAATGAGACCCAACATTTAGGCTCAGATCCGAGCAACTCCAATGACTAAAGGGCCCATCATGTGTCCTGACCACTACACCCCCATTTCCTGAAAAGAACCAAGTCAGATTAGCCACTACCAGATGCCAGGAAATTAGAGAAGAGAACTGTGGGAGAGAGAGAGAGAGAGAGAGAGAGAGAGAGAGAGAGAGAGAGAGAGAGAGAGAGAGAGAGAGAGAAGGGGAAGCAGTGAGACAAGAGAGGAACGAGGTGCTAAAGGGGCTCCTGAAGGGGTTTTCTGAAATGACCCTGGGCCCTATTGGAGGAGCTCAGATTGCTCGAACCTAAATGTGCTGATCAGCCCCTGCCTCCCTTCCCCACGGGTCCCTAAAGGTGTGTGGGGGCTTCATTTGTGGAGATAAGCATCCAACCAGAGGTCTCCCGATTTCTTCAAGGACCTGTGGAGAGGAAGAGGTGGCTCTTAGGTCATGGAGCTCAGGAACCTTAGAGGGCATCTAGTTCAATGATCTCATGTTACATATGGGGAAACTGAGGCCCAGGGTGGGGTGTGCCCTGGGTTTGAGTTCCAGCTCTGGTACTGACAAGCAGTGTGACCTCACCTCGATAGGCCTCATTTTTCCCATCTGTGAAATGTGGGAGTCAGACTACATGGTCACTGAAATGTCTGAGGCCCTTGATTCTCTAATGAAGGGTTGGGATTCGAATCTAGGTCTTTCTGCCTGCCCTGTCCTTCATTTGCAAACAGAACAACCTCCTTTTCCTGCCATCTTGTGACCCTGAGGTTCTGGGCATGGACCCAGGAGATCTTGCTGAGGCGTTCCCTCTGGTGGGGGCATGCCAATCACCAGGCATACTCCCCCAGGATACCACACCCCTCCCATCAGAGCTGGACCCCCAGGCCCGCCCATCCACCAGCTCTTACTCCAGGACGTCCAGGAGGGCTCTCATGAGGGGCTTCTCTTGGTAAAGGATGCCATGCTTTGCACACAGAGACTTGACCAGGGGGGCGATCTTGTGGTAATTGTGACGTGGCATGGTGGGGAAGAGACTGGAGAAGGAGCAGGGAGAGAGGTGAGCAAGGCCTAGAGGTAGACCGTCTGGGCTTACCCCTTCCCTCTTCAGATGAAGAAACTGATGGTCAGCCAGTTTATGGTAGGGTGGGAACCTGAACCTGCCCACTGAATGTTCTGGGAAGGGCACAGGCAGAGAGAAGTCCCAGAGAGGGGACTCCCCTTCACCAAAGAAGACCAGCATCTGCCCTTCAATGGATCATCTTAGAAGGGGACCTGGGATGTTGCACAGAGAAGTGACTTGCCTAGGATCACATACAGTCAGAACGTTTCAGGGGTGAGATCTGAACCCAGATGTTTCTGCCTCCAAGACTGGTTCTCTAACCGGGGCCACAACTGCCTCTCAGTGGTACAGCAGCAGCTGCCCTGTGCCCACGATGGGGCCCAAGGCTGCAGATGAGCTGCCTCTGGGCACATCTGTCTACATCAGGATTGGGTCCTGTGGGAGGATTTAATGCAGCTCAGCCAGGCTTTATTAGCGGGCCAGGAGCTGTGTCAGGGCCACAGACTAAGTGCCTCTGCATTGGCTGGGCCCCCTGCCTGGAATGCGCTTCCTCCTCCTCTTAAATCTTGGGCTTCCTTTGAGGCTCACTGCCTCCAGGAGGCCTTTCCTGGTCCCTCCCAAGACACTGCCCCTCCAGACCCCGGGCCCTCCCCAGCCCACACCTGGACTCACTGGTGCTCAATCTGGAAGTTGAGGTGGCCACTGAACCAGTCATTGAAGAAGGACTGCTCCACGTTACAAGTAGCTGAAAGCTGTCAGGGAGAGGAAGGATGAGTGACAAGGGAGGAGCCGCTGTCCCCCGGGGCAGCCTGGCTCCTGGGGCCAGATGGGGGATCTCCCTGTCCAGCCAGCCCCAGAATCCCCCAGAATCCAAGCTGGTAGGAACCCCAAAGGCAGCCCCTCAATGGTGCTCCCACCCCCCCGGCCATCTGGGACAGGGAACTCACTACCTGCTCAGGGGACAGGCCTCATCATGAAGAAGCTTCTGCTTGGGTCAGTTTCAATTGGTTTCCTTGTCACTAGCCATTGTTACATCTAGTTCTGCTTCCAGTAACCAAGCAGAGAGAAGCTAATCCCTTTTCCCCAAGATAAAACTTCAGAGAATTATCTACCTCACAAATCATCAACCTAACAAACAACATTACTGTTAACTCCCTCCCACCCTGCCCAATTCTTGTAGCTCAGATAAGAATCTTCCTCGTTCCTCTAAGCCTGCCCTCTGTCCATTTTCCTCACCATCCCTAGTGGCCTGCTCTCCCTGAAGCTGGACCTTGATCCCACATTCTACTGTTCCACCCACATAATATATGAAACCCCCACTGGTGGGGCTCCATTCATTCCTCTGTACACTGAGTTAAGTAAAAACTTAGGGTCAATAGGTCCAAATTATTATCGACCAGAGAGATTCTCATTCCTCCTGTGCTCCCAGCCCCCAGTGAGGGAAGGGCAGATGGCCGCTGGCCCTCTTCCCACCTCAGCCCTGCCACAGCTCTCACCTGGCTACTGAGCCAGTCTTGGTATTTCTCCCTATCGATGTCCATAGGAATATGATTCATCTGTGTGACCCACACAAACCAGTGGCTCTCCAGGAACCTGGGGAGAGAGCACAGGCAGGACAGTGAGCTGAGCCTCCATACACACCCAGGGTCCCCTTGGAGCTTCTAAAGGCCTGACAACCTAGGCATTAGGGAGGGGAGTCACAGAGAAGACAGTGCCTTCATTGCTTACTGGGACTACCCACTCATGCCAGGAGATCGACGGAAGGTCGGCGTCCCAGTGGTGTCCAGCAGGTGGGAGGAGGCTCAGGGGAGTCTAGGCCAGTAGACGTTTCCCCACATGGCTCAATGCCCAAAGCAGGCATGGTGATAGGCAGGCAGTGGGCATCTGGGCGTGGTCTATACTGCCAGGAGGAGCAGCAAGGCTAAGGCAAGACATGGGACTTTTTAATCTGGACGTGCTCCTTGACACTGGCCTGAACTCCCTGCACACTAATTAGTCAGGGGCCTGTGGTCCTCAGGTAGTCTTCATTCCCTCAGAGAGCAAAGGGGAGGGGACCCTTCAGCTCCCCTGTGGGGCCCTGGGGCCTTTAAAGAAGTGATCCTTGGGCTGGGGGAGGGGGGGGGCGGGGGCTCAGGCGAGACAAGCTTTGCTCCTTGTCCCCAAGAATGACTCAGCACAGCCTGGCCACCTGATAAAGTTGAGGAAACAGAGAGATCCCAGGACTCCATAGAAAGGGATGTAGGTGATGAAGAATCGGGTGTAGTAACTGATGGCCCAGGCCAGGTCCTAGGGAGAGAGACGAGAGAAAGAGCAGAGATTAGACGTCAGGCCTCATGCTGCTGGGCTGCTGTGGCCCCTCCAGTGTGAATGTGTGTGCGAGAGCATGTGGGAGTGTGTGTATGTATGACTGTGTATGCACACATACCAGGGGAAGGGCTACATTTACAGACTTTACCTAAAGCACTAGCAGACCTGGTCCTATCAGGGGCTAAACAATCCAACATGTGCTGCTACGGCCATTGTGATGCACACTTCACAGATGGAGAAACTGAGACCAGGGAAATAAAGTGACTTGCCTTGTCTCCCACAAGGCGCTGAGTGTCAGAGGTGGGGCCTGACCCTGTCATGCATGGTCACTGTTGACAAGGGCACACCTGCCAACACCTTCTTATACACGAAGGGTCAGAGTCTGGAGCCAGAAGGACCCTCAGGGGCCTCCTCATTTTATACAGGGGAGGACGAGGGGGAGACTGCAGCCCAGGGACTTGCCCAAGAGTCTGTCAGTAGCAAAGTCTGGATGTGAACCGGGCTCTTTGACTCCAGAGTCATGGCTCCTTCCCGCCTGTATCGGGAGGCCCCACAGAGGCGGGAGTGCAGAGTGAGACCTTCATGCTCAGACTCGACCAGAGGGTCTATGTGTCCCAGGCTCCCTTGTTTTGAAGGAGGGATTCTGCAGAGTGGGAGGGCCAGGGGCGCCAGGTCCGGGAGCATGCCCTGCTAGACCCATGTTCCTCGATCACATCCATTGTTGACCCTGGGGCATCGATCCCGGCCCCATCATCAGGGCCTCCTTCCCTGCCTCCTGTCCACCTGGAATGACTTTAATGAAGCCACATGGCTGTGACACTGGGGGCCCTTCCCCTGTATTTCTCTGGCCAAGAGAACTCCCAGATGTGGAGACTCCCTCCAGTAATGCAGAGTGGCAGCTTGTTGATGCCTCAGGGAACTCAAAAGAGCAGCCTGAGTCACTGAGAGGTAAAGGTTGGGTCAGAGGGTGGCTCCCCACTGCCCAGGCCGCTCACTGGCCATGACCCCATGCTGTCTCTGACATCTGGATGAGTCTTGGGGAGAAGGGGAGGTGTGGGAGAGGGCACTAAGGTGTTAATGGGTTTCCACAGTCGTACAGCTGGGTCATGTCAGAGCAAGCACTCAAACCCAGGTCCTCCTGAGCCTGAGGACAGGCAGTCCAGAGACCCTGGGCGCCTCTGACCAAACGCAGACAGTCACACCGCACATATCTGAGCCATGGGGCATCCCCGGGGCCACCCAGGCACACACCTAAAGGATAGCTGAGCCTCCCTGTGCCCTGGTGAGGGAGGGAGCACTGAAGGCACTCCATAACGCAGCTAAGTTTGGATGTTTGGGACAAGAAGGGGGCAGGGCAGACCCAGAGCCTGGCCCCGGAATTTCCCCCAGCATAGGAAACTCTACAAAATTCACCAGTATAGGAGACTCTACAGAAGCAGGTCAGCTCCTTCCCATGGCTGTGGGTCATCCTGAGGGAGCTGCCTGAGGCAGAGGGAGGGTGAGGAGAGCGGCTCAGCCCGGCCTGGAGGGCCGGCTTTCCAGCTGCCACATTTAACCTCTCTCAGCCTCAGCTTTCTCACCTTCAAAATGGGAATGATAACAGCACCTACTTCCAGGATCAAGTCAGACAGTAAAGAGCTCTGCAAACCTTCCGATGTTCTCTAAGTGCTAGTGCTCATCACCATTATATAGCTTAAGACGGAACCGAAATGCACACTGGGTGCTTGCTATGCATTTCCCTACCACCCTCATAGACACACCGGAGCCGGGGTGGGGAATCCTTGGTGCAGGCCACACAGCCCATTTTACAGACAAGGAAACCGATGACCAGGAAAGTCAGATGAGTTGCCCAGGGTTGCACAGGATGTATCAGGGGCGAGGGGCAGAGCCCACTGCTCTGATGTCAGATCTGCCCATCTTACAGATTGCATGTTGGAAAGGCTCCTAGAGCCATCACCTGTTCCAATCCTCCCCTCCCCCAGTTTTGCAGATGAGGACGTTGAGGCTACAGAAGAGAAGAGAAGGAACTTGCCCAAGGTTGTACAGAGAGTAGGCAGCTGTGGGGGATTCACAGCCTCAGAATGACGGAGCTCAGAGGGACCCCAGAGGTCAGCTCCCCTGCTGACACAATGCTGGCCCCCCCAAAGGAGACTATAGGACAGAACAAAGGTGGAGCCAAAGAGGGATGGATTCCCTTGGGGAATTTACAATGCTCCCAGAGGCAAAGGAGCAGGGGTTGGAGTCAGAGGGTTGAGGTTTGAATCCTAATTTGGCCCTTAACAACCCGTGTGAATTTGGGCAACTCCCTTGACCTCCCTGGAGATCAGTATCTTGAATGGGGGCCTTGGACAAGACGACCTTTAAGGTTCTACCTCCTAGCTCTAAATCTGAGCCGAAAGGCCAATCACCGACCACCCCCCTAGGAGAAGGAGACCACAGGCGCCCAGTGCAGTACACACAGAAGCCCTCTGCTCTGGAGCTCCCTGCAGGCCCTTCTCCACCAGGACCTGGCCACGCGTGACTCACCACCCAGTCTTTGCGTACAAGCATGGTCATGATGATTTGAAACTGGAAGTACATTGGAATGAGCAACGGCGGCCCGACTGTGGGAGAGAAGAGAGAGGAGAGGCTGAGCGGGACCAGGGAGGGGGAGGCCCCCCCGATGGCGATGGCAGGATTGGCCCAGGTCCGCCCCCACCCCAAGCCCCTTCTGTGTGTCCACAGGACTCAGGCACAAATCCTGGAGCTGACCGCAGCTATTGTCCTGTCATGCAGAGGGCAGCCAGGAGATGTAGTGAAGGACTGAGCCTCAGTCTAGGCGGTGTGGCCTAGAGCCTGGCTACAGCTCGGCCCAAGCCACAGTGACCATGGACGTGGCTTTCCTCTCTCTGGGCTTGGTGGCCATGGCAGCCCACTTGGGTCCAGGCTCAGCCCCTTATGAACTGTGGGGCCACTGGCAAGTCACTAAACCTCCATGGGACTCAGTTTCATCATCCCTTATAGTGACTGAGTTCATAAGTTGGTATACTGAGAAGTGCGTTAGGTTTGGGACCCAGGCTCTGCCTGTGCATGTTATCTGCCACTGGACAAAGGACAAATGACTTTGTTTTTTAATTACTTAAAGGGCCTCTATTTCTTCATCTCTAAAATGGGAATAAAGTAAAGATCTCTCTCTCTCACAGAAGTGTTTTGGGGAAAGGAGGCAGAGCTTAGAGTCAGGAAGATCTGAATTCCTGTCCAGCCACAGACCATTTAGGAGCTGGGTGGCCTAAGGTTAGGCATCTGCCTGCCTCAGTTTCCTCATCTGTAAAATGGGGATAACAGCACCTATCTCCCAGAATTGTTATGAGAATACAATAAGTTAATGTCTAGAGAACACTTGGCTGACCTTAAGGAACTTTATAAATGCTAGATATTAGACATCATCCACATAATGAGATGGAATCTCCAATGATTAATATCAATATTATAATATCAATTATAGCAACAATTAGTGCATTCTGTTACTTATTATTAGATGGGCATTCCTGTTATTAGCTTGCTCTCCAGTTATTAATATAATGTCTATTATTGTTATTAATATAATACTGATTATATTCACCTATTGGTATATAGCAATTCCAGTGATTATCAGTATAATACTAATTAGATTATAACACAATGATAGACAATAATTATTAGATGAGATCTCCAGGTATTAAATTAATTATAGTCATTATAATAGCATCAATATTAGACACACCAATATACTATCAGTTCATTATTAGCATATCAATATTATTAGATGGGCTCTCCCATTATTCTATCAATCATAATTGTTACAAAAATGTCAAATCATTATTCAATGGGGTCTATACTGTTATTCTTCCTCCTCCCAGTTCTAGGATCCCATGAAATCCTGGCTCTTCTCTGCACTCCTAGGAGATGAGATGCCCCCTGGTCAGCAATGGGGGAGGGGCAGAAGCAGCTCTGCTAGGGCTGCTGAGGGTCTGGGGCTTGGGGCAGAGTTTGGGTGGGCAGCTCTGGGCTGTCCACTATACTCACTCAGAAAGAAGTATTGATGCTGGTGGTTGTAAGGCAGATATTTCAGTTTCTTCTTGCCGTACTGGAGGAGAGAAGAGAAAACATTTAGAATCATCTGGATTCCTGACCCTGACCTAGGCAGATCCCAGTTGTAGGGCTGGCTGGCAGGGTAGGATCTGGGGGAGGTATCACATCAGGTGACAGGAATCCCAAGTGATCCCAAGAGGCTAGAAAGAGGGGCCAAATTTCCCAAGATGACATTTAAGGAAGATAAATGTAAAGTTCTACACTTGGAATAAACGATCAATTGCAGAAGGCCAGGATTGAGGGTTAGAACTTACCTGTGTTCAGTCATGAGCACCTGGTATGGCAAACAGTCAGTAAATAAACCTTTATTAAGTCACTACAATGTGCCAGGTGCCCTGCTAAGCCAAGCTTGTCCCTAATGCTACTGTATCTACATTAGTAGGACAGTGCCTTGATAAAAAGCCATTCTGGCCTGGAGCCCTGATAAGGGCAGGAAGCCAGATGGACAACATGGGCCAGTTGCCCATGTGTTATATTTGGTTGAGGGTACTTCCATACCCCCAGCAGGGGAGTGACCCTATTTGGAAGGACCCTCAGGCAGGGATGTCTGTTGAGGCAAGCCCACCTATGTAGAATGCTCTGTTTCCTGCCGTTGTTATCCAAGGGTTGCCTTGCATTAAGGCCCAGGACCAGCCCTGGTGGCACTGGTTCATGTATGTATTGCTGATCTGTTTGTATAACTGATCATGTGTATATAACTGATCTGGCTGGCTTTTTTATCTAGATAAAGGGCATAGGTGGAAAGCGGCAGAAGTGCCTTTTAGACCAAAAGGCCCAGGTCCACCTTGCTGCCAAGGGCTGGCAAAGGTCAAAGTGGGGTTGAGAACAGCAACCTTGACAAAGCACTGACTCCAGGACTCCTGAGAATTCATTCAGTTCTGAGCTGAGTGAGCATTGATGGGGCTGAGCCCAGCCTGTGGCAGGGAGTCCTGGGAAGCCCAGGTAACACGGTGAGCCAGTAGCCAGGCAAATTGTCCATAACCTCTACAACCCTGGACACTGAAACATGGTTCAGGCCTTCTAGACCTGGAGAACAAGGACCACAAGGGTCCTATGGAATGACCCTGGAAGCTGAGGTTCATCCAAAGTCCCTCTAATTCAAGAGACCATCTCCCAACTCCACGTCTTTTTACTGGTTGCCCTCCATACCTGGAATGCCTCCCCTTCCTTGCCTTCACCTATTGGTTTCGTTCAAGACTCAGTTCAAATCCCGCCTAATGAAAGAGGCCGTTCCAGGTGCCCCAAGGCTGAGTCTTTCTTCTAAAACTACCTTCCATTTGCTCAGAAAACCACATGTTGTATGTGTAGGTGGCTTGTATGCTATCTCCCTGATTGGAATGGGAGCTCCTTGAGGGCAGGTCTGTTTTTTTACCTTTCTTTTGTCTCCCCAACTGTTAGCACAGTGCTTGGTGTACAGTAAGTGCTTAATAAATGTGTGTTGTAGGGGCAGCTAGGTGGCACAGTGAGTAGAACACTGGCCCTGGAGTCAGGAGGACCTGAGTTCAAATCTAGCCTCAGACACTTAACACAAAAACTAGATGTGTGACCTTAGGCAAGTTACTTAACCCCAATTGCCCTCCAAAAAAGAAAAAAAAATGTGTGTTTGGCTTGAATGGGATTGAATATGGCTGTCTAAGAAACGTTGAAGAATGTGGAGAATTCAGAGTAGTGAGAGGAGACTTCTCTGAACTGATGAGAAGTGAAGGAAGAATGCAATGACTGCATGCAACACTTTATAGAGAACAACAAATAAACTGAATAATGTGCCGTTCCAGAAACCAAGCTGGTCGCCAAAGAAGTGAGGCAAGCCGTGCTTCCTTTCCTCATTGGCAAACGCAGCAGATAAAATCAGTTGGTAAGTTTGCTGAACTATATCTCCCCCTTCACCCCAGCCCCCCTTCTTTTTTTTTAAATTCATTGTCACAGGGGACATGGTTCTCTGGGGAGGGGAAGGGAAAAGATGTATTTAGAAATGGAGCTGCTATCAATACATTTTTTTTTAACACTTTAAAGCCCCATTTGGCAATTCCATGATTGATATGGAAGATTAAAGCTTCCAGACCAAGGGGATGGACAGATAGCCAGAGCCCAATTCTCTCCCCCTCTCACTGTTTGGGGAGGAGGGCAACAAGTCCCACTCCCCCCAGAGGCCCAGTGTTAGCTAGATGACATTGCTAAGTCCCTTCCCAGCCTGCCCTGCATTGACTCTCCATTCTAAGCAAACTGGCCTGTATTTGTGGTTCTCTGATTTTGGCACTCCATCTCCTGGCTTCAACAACTCCCTCCCTCCTTCCTTAGGACAAAGAGGCTCTTAATAAACGTTATTGATTGACTGACTGAAGCTGAGCTCTGCCATTTACTATCCTTGGCAAGTTGAACCAAGTCCCTTCATTTTGCTGGGTCTTAGTCTTCTCATCTGTAAATAAGGCAGATGGACTTGATGGTCTCTCCCTCCTTCCAGCTCTTCTATGTGTACTATCAATCTGGCCAAAGGGTAAACTGCCTGAGGGCAGGTACTCCCCCCATATCCCAAGCCTGACACATAACAACACCGATTACAACTGACATTGATAAAACACTTGGAGATTTGAAAGGCACTTTCCACATATCCTTCTCTCTTTTGATTACTAATGAGCTATTATAATTGTTATACCCATTTTAGAGATGAAGTCACTGAAGTTCTGAAAGACTTGCCTCAACAGCGCTAGTAAGAGTCTGGGGTCAGATGGTTACTATGAAGATCTGTAAAATGAAGGGGCTAATGAGGCAGGGAAGGGCAGCTCTAAATTCTGTCATCCTATGCCCTTTGGTACAGCTTGATGATGAGAAACATGGGGACATTCATGAAGACTGGAACTCAAGGAGGGGGCTTGAAGGATGGGTCTCCATACAGTGAGGGAAAAAGGGAAGTTGAGGCAGCTGTCTGGGCAGAGCTGCACTTTCTCCAGGTGCAAAGAGGGCAGGGTCTGGGAGCCCAGTCATGGCCTATGAGGCCAGCCCAACTCTCCCATCAGCCAAAAGTCCAGCCATTTCCCCTCTATCTACATAATAATATTTTAGCCAGCTTGTTCCCATCCAGGGAGACGGCATATCTTTCTCTCCCCAGGGGAAAGTGAAAGAACAAGAGAAAAATTCCTTCCCATCTCATCTCCTGTCAGCTGGCTGGGATTGGGCATTCTGGAGGGGGTGACATCACTCAGGGTCCTCAGATCCCCAACTCTGACCAGTGGTGTGCTTCAGATAAGGTTGAGGCAGTGAACAGGCTATGGTACAGGAAGGGAGAGCAGTATTATTAAGGCAGAGAGGGCAAGATGGCATGGGGAGGGCCTTGGCTTTGAAGTGGGGTCTGAAAAAGGGCACAATTTCCCAGCTGCTGACAACCCTGGGTAAGTCATTGAACCTTTTAGTCTGGTTGAGTGTCTATCTGTAAAATGGACAGTGGAGGGCGCTCTAGGAGACCTCAGAGGGGTCATCTCAGGCCGTCAGGCTCTGAGCCTGTGATCTTGTCGCCCTCTACCATCCTTCCACACTCAACTTCAAGATCCTGGCCAGATTCCCTCTCCACACTTTCCTCTAAGTCTGTCCCTTCCCCTCTGGGCTGAATTCAGGCCACCAGGACTAGCCACCCAGATGGCTCTAACAGCCTTGGAGCAAATCCCTGCCCCACTCCCACCTCGGATCCGTCTTTCAGCATCCCAAGATTTAACATTCCTTAGGCATGGGCCTAATCACAAGACATTAGAAAATCTCTGAGGTCAACCTTACCATTTTACAGAGAGGAGAGGTGAGACACGGAGAGAGGACTGGGGTTGGCCAAGCTCACACAGTTAGGAAGAGGTAGAATCAGGATTCACACCCAAGACCCCAACTCCAGATCTAGGGTTATTTCCTCTGTCCCCTCCTAAAGCATCACCAGCACCTCTGACCAAGGCCACATTAGCACACTAGTCCTAAATTCCACCATTGGCATCGGGATTTCACAGTACTTAACAGGTTTTATCCTACCAGGGAGAGTAGTAAGGTGGGCGAACAGAACCAAGAGATTTAGAGCCAGAAGGAACCTTCAATACTGTGTAGCTCTACACTCTCATATTATAGAAGAGGAGGGGGCCCAGAGAAATAGGCCACTGACCTAAGGTCACCCAGATAGTAAGATTTGAACTTCAAATCCTCATTCTTTCCACCATCCCCACTGCCTCTCACAGATTACCTTTACAATA
This sequence comes from Gymnobelideus leadbeateri, assembly GCA_011680675.1. NCBI lineage: Eukaryota > Metazoa > Chordata > Mammalia > Diprotodontia > Petauridae > Gymnobelideus > Gymnobelideus leadbeateri. The sequence continues at coordinate 76,200 of WOXC01010008.1, read as the reverse complement.
GGATTCTACTGATCAGACAACCCCTCTGCTATCACCTGGGCAGATCCCTTCCCAACTGAGCCTCAGTCTCCTCTTCTGCTGAAAAGAGGGTCTTAGACCAGGTGACCTCAGATTCCAGCTTCCAGGAGGAGGAAATCCAACATTCCTTGTAGCCCTGGTTAATGTACTTCCCTCTGCCTCTCTCTTCCCTGGCTATTGCCCACCAGGTAAAGAACACATTCTTTAGTCTGGCATACAAGACCCTGTTCTCATCCTCCCTTTCCATCTTCATCTTCATCATCTCCTACCTCCCCCATTTTCCTCCATCCATGCTGGACTAGGACCACACCAGCACCTCCCACCCTCCTCCATCAATCCCAACCCTCTTGATAGTTCCAACTCCAATGCTGCCCAATTTCCCCAGTCCTAAAGCCTTGGGGTGAATCTTGCCTCAAAGCTGGGTGACCCTGGAGAGCTCTCTCTATGGGCCTGTGAAATGGCAGGCCAGACTCAATGATCTCTGACATTTCCTCTAGCTCTCAATCAGTGATGCAGGGCCATTCTCAAAGCCTAACCTCTCCTTTGCTCTTTTGTGGGAAGGCCATAATCCCTTATAGAAGAAGGGGCTGCATTCCCTCAACTCCCCAGCTCTGCCCCCCAACTGAGCCCACAGCAGGTGTTTAATAAATGTTTATGTGATTGATGAACAATGAATCCGTACCTACAGTGGGTGCTGACCCCTGAGACCAGGCTTCACTTGGGGGCCAACACAGTGCTGCTCAGACAGACCCCTCCCATCACAGAACTGAAACAGAAAACTCTTTGTTTCCAAAAAGAGGATTTCTGTGAAATCGTCCACAGTGGCAAAGCCAGGACTAATCCTGTTGCTAGTGGCAACCTGATTTTAATTCAAAACCTGGCATTCAAGACAAGCCTGTACAAGACAAGGTGTCCCAGAGGCCTGCCTGACTCCATCTTCCTTATACCCAGATTGGATTATGGCTCAGACCCAGAGCTGGGTGGGAGGCCTAGGGTGGCTGAGTCCAGTCCCCTAAATTTACAGAGAGGGCAGGTGACTTGTCTGCTCACTACAGAGAGGAAGAATCTATTCAATCCCAGGCCTTCTCATTCAAAATCCAATGTTCTTTGGGGAGGAGAGAGAGACAGAGACAGAGACACAGAGAGAGACAGACAGACAGACAGAGAAGGAGAGACAGAGAGAGAGACAGAAATAGAAAGAGTATACAGGAAGAAAGAGACAGAGACAGAGGAGAGAGACAGAGTGAGGAGATGGAAAGAAAAAGACATAGAGGAAAGAAAGACAGAAACAGATGAAGAGAGAGAAAAAGAGGAGGGATTGGGAGAGAGAGACTGAAAGAGATAGAGACACAGAGATGGAGGAGACACACAGAGAGGAGACTGAGGAGAGACAGAGAGAGTCTCAGACAGACAGACAAAGAGGAAAGAAATAGAGACAGAGAGACAGTACATTCAGGGCTTCTTCTCTGCCTCTGGGAAGGGTTTGCTCTTTCCCCACATTAAAAAAAATACCCAACAATACTGGTTCTTAGGATCAGAGGCCTGTTGCTGGAAAGACCCCAGAGGCCATGTTGGCCAACCCTTTTATTTTATGGAAGAGGAAACTGAGGCCCAGGGAAGTAAGTGACTTTTTGAAGTTACATATTGGAGGCAGAACTTGAACTCAAGCCATCAGATCACAGACTTAGAGTTGGAAGGCCTCTCAGAGGCCATCTGCTCCAACCTTCTCATTTCTTTTTTGTTTGTTTGTTTGTTTGTTTGTTTGTTTGTTTGTTTGTTTGTTTTGGAGAGGGGAAGGCAGGGCAATTGGGGTTGAATGACTTGCCTAAGGTCACATGGCTAGTAAGTGTTAAGTGTCGGGGCAGGATTTGAACTCAGGTCCTCCTGACTATTCCCTGCACCTTCTAGCTGTCCCCAGCCTTCTCATGTCTACGCATCAGGAAACTGAAGCCCAGGGAATGAAAAGCCTTGCCCAAGGTCACAAAAGACACAAGCATCACAGGTATGTGTCAGGTTGGCAGTGTGAGCAGATCTGGGTGATGGCTCCAGCCCCGGAGGGAACGCCAAGTTCTAATCACCATCTATAAGCATAATCCTCAATCCAGACTGACAGGCCTCCTGAAGACTATGGGGCAAGAAGGGAGATTGTCATCTAGCAGGCTGAACCAGGAGACAGCTGTCACTTGGAAAGACTTGGGTCTTTGTGGCAAAGGGATTACACTCCTGGGTGTGGCCCCAGGCCACAGAACCAGGGGCCTCACTCCCAGCCTGAGAACTCTGTGGTCCAGAGACACCAGACTCTTTGCCGTGCCTCACACAAGACTCTCCTTTCTCCCAAGTCCGGGAATTTGTCCTTCCTGAAACACTCTCCTTCTCCTCGGGGCCTCCTGGCTTCCTTCAGTTCCCACTTTCTATGAGAAGCTTTTGCTGCCTCCTTAGCACCTGTGGCTTCCTTCTGAGACTGCCTCCAGCATATCCTGAACATATGTTGCACATGCAAAGCTGGTTTTTGGTTGTCTGTGCCCCATCAGAGGATGAACTCCTCAGGAACAAGGGCTATATCTTTGCCTTTGTTTGTGTCAAAGGTCCTGACTTGGCTTGGCCATTGGGGAAAGTTGAAAAGAGGCAGATTAAGGTTGGGTGCTGGGAAATATCTCCTGACTATGAGAGCTGTCTCAAAGTAAAAGGGGCTGCCTCGCAATGGGGTGAGTCTCTTCCTCCTGGAGGCCTGCAGAGGGGAATGACCACTTGTCACCATGTTGGAGAAGACCTCTGCATTCAGCTATGGCTTAGACAGGATAACTCTGAGGTGTCTTCCAACACTAAGATTCCACAAGTGAGATATGTGCTTCCCTAGGAGGTGATGAACACCTCTGCGTATGGAGGACAGAATCTCGGACTTGGGAGTTGGGCTTAAATGTCCTCAGACACTTGGATCACGGGGTTTAAAGTGAGGAGGCACCTTATCGATCATGGAGCCCAACTCCACTCATTTTACAGATAAGGAAGCAGGCACATGAAGGGTCATGGAGCTATGTCAGAGTGAGAGGTGAACCAAGGTCTTCCTGATTCCCAAGTCCAAAGGCTCATCTGAAGGTATTAGGAGGGAGCTTGTCCCCACCTGGAGTCAGGTTGGTCCTTCTCTGGAGCCCCCATTTCTGTGCCACCCTTGCACCTCAGAGGGGCTGCCACTCTCCTCCTCCCCTTCCTCCCCCTCCTCCTCCTCCCTCTCCTTCTCTTACCTCCACCGGCTGCCACTTGCCCAGGACAAAGATATGGAGCATGTTCACATCAGGGTCCTTCTTGAAGATGTTGGGCTTGGCGTGGTGCTGGAAGTGCCGATGATTCCACCAGTTGGCCGAGGCTCCCTGGAGGGGGAAAGGAGAGGGGATGAGGCCAGTGGCTCTGGGACCTGAAGCTGTCAGGAGCCTGGAGCTCTGGGAAATAGCCCATCCATCCTGAGTGATGTTGCCAGGAGAGCTCAACACACAGGGGCCAAGACAGCTGGGATTTGTGGAAAGGGGGTCAGGGGGTGATCAGAGGCAGGGAGAAATAGAGAACCAACTACTCGCCACGTCCCTAGAAATGTCCTGACAAACCGGGTCACTATAAGGAAGACAAACTGAGCCACCAAGAAACCAGTTACAGGTAATGAAACACCTCTCCAGTCATAAGAGAGAGGTGGAGGCTACTAGGGCAGAATGCTGGATACACTGCCAGATACACTTACTGCTTCACCTGTTTTCACTTAAATGTTTTTCTTTGCTACAAGGGAGGATTTAAGCTGGGGAGAGGGGGATGGGTGAGAGGGAAGAAAGGTATTTCCAGAAATCAGTGAAATATAAAACAAAAGGCATAGATCTTTTAAAAAAGGGTTTTTTCTTGAAGTGGAAAGAAACGTTTCTCAATAGAAAACGGGTGAACTGCACCACCTGAGTAAGTCATTTCTTTCCTCTTCTGTAATGGAAGATAATTGGATTAGGCAGTTTGTCTTCCAGCTGTGATATTTTATAGACTGGATCATTTGTAAGGCCCTTTCCAGTTCTAAACCTGAGAAAGGTCAAAGCAATGAGAAGAGACCTCAGAAGTTGTTTAATCATCTTACAGAGCAGGTAACTGAGGCCCAGAGAAGTTAGAGCGAATTCATTGCCCAGGATCACATAGCTGTAAGTGTCTGAGGCAGAATTCTAACCCAAGCCTTCCCGGGCTCTCTATCAAAGAGCCACCAATCCGACCACGAGCCACAAATTCTGACCCAATTCCCCAGCCGAGGCTTCTTACCCCAACTGAAATCGGCGTAACTGGTCGGGTGTGAAAGTGAGCTACTGCTGTTATATGCACTTGAGCCTGCCCCCATGTGGGATTTTCATCCCGTCACTGTGACCCTCCCAAGGGGTGGGGCCTGTTTTCAGAGCCCAGAGCTCAGGGCCCGAGCTCTGGTGGGGAGTACTCTTTCTTGCCCCATTAATCAGTGGCACCCGAGGACTATTGACAAACCCTTGGCTGGCTTGTTCACTTCCTGAGATAGAGAGATCTAGACAGAGATGGCAGGTTTGCCAGAGGCCCGGCTTGTGCCAAGAATGTTTCCCAAGCACAAAATGCTTGTTCAGGCAGAGGCATGTTTTCATTGGTTGGCCCGCACTTTGGTCTAAGATATTAACCTGGCAAAAGTTCCCCGACTTGATGGAGACGTCTGTGTTGACAGGTTCTAGGGAGAGCATGAGGGCTGCCCAGCGTGCCTTCCATCGATGGCGCCCCTGGCAGAAGCATGAGCCCAGGCTACAGATGCCACTGCTCTAGTTCCCTAGGGGGGTCCAAGCCCCCGTGCCCAGAATGCTCTCCCTGCTCAGCTCACCTCTCGGCTTCTGCAGGAAGCCTTCCCCAACCCCACCTAATTCCAGTGCCTTCTTCCTTTTAATAATTTCCCATTTATCCCGTAGGAAGCTTGTTTGCACATATTTATTTATATGTGCTCCCCCCCCAACTATGAGCTCCTAGAGGGCCTGAGGGACTATATGTTTTGCCCCTTTTTGTATTCCCAATACTTAGCACATAGTAGGTGCTTCATAATGTTTGAGATATGGGAGTGAAGGGGCAGCTAGATGGCACAGTGAATGGAGCATTGACCCTTGAGTCAGGAGGACCTGAATCCAAATCCAGCTTCAGACACTTAATACTTATTAGCTATGTGACCTTAGGCAAGTCACTTAACCCCAATTGTCTCACCTTCCCCCCCCCCACCAAAAAAAGAGAAATATGGGAGTGAAATGGGTATATCCTTTATGCTTTAGAAATCTTTGTCTCCTGGCATCCTAGGACCATAAAAGGAAGCTTAGAGCACAGTGTCACTAAGGGCTGGTTAACTGTGTGCCCCTGGGCCAGTGCTGGATCTATGATCTGGGAGTGGCTACTGCACTGTTGCCCTCCACACCCATGCCCTCCCAAATAAAATGCTTTATGTTTCATCTGCATTATCTCATCTGATCCTCCTAAGACACTGTGGGGTAGGGACTATCATCATTCTCATTTTACAGATGAGGAAATTGAAAGCAACCTCCACCCTCCCCCCTGTTTCTAACCACCCTGAGAAAATACTGACCAGCAAGAAAATTCCCAGAAGACATTTCACAAAGCACTGGAAATCAAAGGGACGCCCATCAACTGGGGACTGGCTGAGCAAGTTGTGGTATATTACTGTGATGGAATACTATTGTGTTGTAGGAAATGATGAGGGGGGTGGTTTAAGAAAACATGGTGAAATCTCTGAACTGATACAAAGTGAAGTGAGCAGAACCGGGAGACCGTTGTGCACAGTACCATTAATGTTGTAAAGATGACCCACCGGGAAGGACTTGGCTAATCTGATCAATACACCCATCCCAGGCAATTCCAAAATACAATGACGTGAAGATAAATACTCTTCCCCTCCAGAGAGAGATCTATGGAGCTGAGTGCAAACTGAAATATCATTTTCACATTTTCCTTTTCTCTTATTTTTAATATGGCTAATATGTGTTTTAGATGATCTCACATGTATAACCGATACACTGTTTGCCTTCTCAGAGGGTGAGGAAAGGAGAAAATTTGGAACTTAAAATTTAAAAAGAAGGCTTAAAATAAATAATGGAATTAAAAAACAAAACCAAAAAAACTAACGCCCTATGTCTCAGATGAGGCCCTTCCCCATCGCTCCAGCCTTCCTTCCTCCTTTACTACACACCAGGCCCTTTCACATGTTCTTTTGTTCCAGCCAAACTGGCCTGGGGGCTGATTCTTGGACATGATGTTCCATTTCCTACCTCCGTGATTTTGTACTACTTGGTGCCGGCTCCCTTCCTCTTGACTGCCTCTTAGAATTCTGAGCTTCCTACATTCAAAGCTCAGGTCAAGGGCCACCCTCTTCAAGAAAGGGCCACCCCCAAGTCTTCCAGTGCTCCCTGAAATAACTTTCTATTTACCGATGTGCATAGCGTATACTGTACCCACCCAAGGGATACAAGACAGCAGTGAAGGTTCTTCTAGGGGCTTAAAACCCCCAGTTCCTGGCAGTGACTGGTAGACAGGTGGTGATTAGCAAATACTTATTGAGTAAATGAATGGCTGGTTTTAGTGAGAGAGTGGGAGAAACAGCTGGGAATCTGGGCCCCTGACTTAGCCTAGCTCCTCCTCCTCCCCAGGGGTCTGTGTGCCAGCTAACCTGGACCCCTCCCCTCCCCCAATTCAGCCTACAAAAGCAAGCAAGATAGATGAGCAAAGTTCTGGCTAGGGTCTTACTGAAACTTGGTCCAATCCCTCCGGCCTGACTATGGAGCTGGAGTCAGGGTCCACCCCCACCCCAGCCAGCCGGGGTGGGCATCCCTTCCTCTGGACTAGGGCCAAGTGGGGCCACACAGACCAGCCTTGTGGAGCCCACAAGGTTAAGGCTGGTTAGGAGAGGGAATGCTGCTTTTCAACATTCAAGAGAGTTTTCATTAGAAAGGAGAGAGCAGGAGAAAGGACACAGTGCTCCCTGTGTGACTTGAGGCCCCCCACCCTGGCAGGAAACCAGACCCTTGTATGAGCTTGGGTGAGGACGCTGCTTAGGAAGCTGGGTCTCCCATCAGCCTGGGCCATCGGGAGGCTGAACCGGCTGTGAGAAGACTCCTTGGCTCTGCTCAAGCCAGGAAGGAGAAAAATTAATTTGTTGGGGATGAAAGAGGGAAAGCAAAAGCCCAGGGTCCGGTGGTCAGTCAGCCAAGTTCCATGGGGGAGCCCGGCCAGTGACTGCACCAGAGCCCAAGTCAGTGAGCAAATGAGGCCCAGGAAGGGGACATGAGAGTAACAAGGGCAGGGCTCCCATTTTACAGATGAGGAAACTGAGGCCAACAAAGATTTAGTGACTTATCGAGGGCCACACAGCTAGCAAGTGTCCAAGGATGGTTTAAATTTGGGTCCTGACTGGGGTCTCAGCACCATCTACTGAGAGGCCTGGCTGCCAGTGGCTCTTCACTGGCCTTGTGTCAGGGATTCCTTGGGGAAGCCACCCATGGATCCTTTCTCAGAATCCATTTAAAAACAAAACAAAACAAAACACTGTTTTAAAATACACAATAAAGTACATAGAATTACCAAAGAAACCAGTTATACTGAAATACAGACATCAAAATATTCCTGAAAACACACACATTGGCCTCAAAGTGCAGAACCCCTGCCTGGGCCCAATCTGCCTGTTGTAGAGATGAGGAAAATGAGGCCTGGAGAGAGGAGGACCAGAGTCTTGTGTTCAGCTAGGGGGCTCCTAGCTAAGAGGGCCACTGGCAGGGCAACTTTGTGACACAGTGGATAGAGCACCGAGCCTGGAGTCAAGAGGACCTGAGTTCAAATCTGGCCTCCCTGTGACATGTGACCCTGGGCAAGTCACTTAACCCCGATTGCCACCCCCGTCCCCCAAAGAGGGCTACTGACAAGCTGGAAAACCTCTAGAGGAGAGTAATTGGGTTGGGGAAGGGCCCTGAGGCCTGGCTGGAGGAACCGGGGATACTGAGCCTGGCAAAGAGCACCTGACATCCTGCCCTGTGCAACAGGGATCAGACTTGCCCTTTCTGGCCCTGGAGGGCAGGCTCAGGAGCAAGAGAACAGTCACCATTCAGGCATTTCAATCTTGTCTGTCTCAGGCATATCCAACTCTCCACAACCCCGTGAAGGGTTTTCTTGGCAGAGATCCTGGAGGGGTTGGCCATTTCCTTCTCCAACTCATTTTACAAATGAAGAAACTGAGGCAAACAGGGTTAAGTGACTTGCACAGGGTCACAGCTAGGAAGGGTCTGAGTCTGAATTTGAACTCAGGTCTGCCTGACTCCGGGTCTGGTGCTCTGTCCACTGCGGTGCCCCCTGGCTGCCCTTAGAATAGAATTTTAAGAGTCAAATTTCAGCTCTCCAGAAGAAAACACATCTTGATTATGAGAGCTGCCCTAAGGTAGATGGGCTGCATGAGGACTGGTGGGCACCTTCCTCCTCACTGGAAGGGTTCAGAGACTGGCCAGTCACCTAGTGGGTGTGTGGTCATGGAGATTCATTTGGGGGCCCTTGGTCCCGAGGTCCCTCCTGGCTCTAGGATGTTACTCTGTGTAATGACTTATCTGGGTTTCAAAGTCAGGCCCCAAGTCTTGCCTGTCATGCCCCCTCTACTGTGACTGGCAAGCCCCGCAGCTCTTCTCTCTGCCCCAAGTTTCTGAACCCTGGGTACCTTAGAGTATCAGTTTCTTCATCGACAAACTGGACATATCAGGGTTACCCTATCTCCTTGTGAAGATTAAACTCCAAATCAAAATAATCCCAGGTCTGAGAGGCCCAGGTCAGCCCCATGCCTCCATGAGATATCAGAAGATCTTGTCATGTGAATGTTCCGATAATTCATTATTTACCATTGTGGCTCAATGCCATAGAGACGGGAGGGATCCCAAGCCTAGCTTCTCATTTAATTGAGGAGGAAACTGAGAAGTTTTTATTCAACAAGAAGAGAAATAAGAAAGATCCTGGCAGAGTGTGATGGGCAAGAGAAATCTACCTAGAGCATTCTAGGAAAATCTGAGGATGCAGAGAGTGCTTTCAACTAGGGGGAATCAGGGCAGGTGGCATCTGAGCAAGGTCTTGAAGAAATGGTTTCTGAACAGAGTAAGGAAGGAAGGACTGCACTCCAGGCATGGGGTACAGCCTATGCAAATACATGAAGGAGGGCTAGGAAATCTCCTGCTTCTCCCTGTCCATACTAGCTTGGAGGGACAGACCTGAGAACACCTCTGATCTGTAAAGAAATGGGGTGGAACCTGCTTAGTGCTGGTGGCACTTACCTTGAGGTGGCCAATCACAAATTTGTGGACAATGTGGTTCCACGTGGTTTTCTTGTAGACTGAGAGGTGGCCATAGTCATGTTGGAGCCATCCAGCCTGGGCCTGGGGAAAGAGAGCAGGTCAGGAAAAGATACTTAGTGAGCCCCCAGAATGCACCAACAAGGCCCAGCCAACATGAGCCAATTGAGAGCACACAAAGCAGAGGGTCTGTGTATACCCCGAGAGTGTTAGGAGGCAGAAGGTAAGAACAAAGGGCTGAGAGCCAGGGAAGCTTTGTCTCTAACTAAACCTCCCCATTCTAAGTCTGTTTCCTCATCTATAAAATGAGGGAGTGGAATGATCCATAAAGTCCTCCCGGCTTAAACAGTCTATATTCCATGTTCTAGGCTCTCTCCCCTAGGGTCTCTGACATTCTATGTTCTATAGTCCCCTTTCTTACCTGGGAGGTTGCTAAGATGAAGGCAGTCAAGATGGTTGAGATCCAGCCAGTGCCAAAGTAGAAAATGGTGAACCAGCCAATGCTCTCCATGACAATGATGTGGGCCAGGAGCAGGAGGAAGAAGATGTGGTTGGTTTCAAAGAGCTTCATGTCTTGTGCAGTCTTCCGCAGGGCTCGGAAGTCCTCTATAATCTGAGGCTGAGAGGCCAGAATCCAAGGAGGGGTGTGTCAGTCACCCAGATAATCCCACATAACCCTGAAAAGCCCAAGCAACTCAGTACTCCCACCCAGAAGAACCAGCCTTCTTATGCTGGAGGGGCAATCTGAGTATCCACCTCCAGAACACCAACAGACTCATGCTAGGGGCTGCATCAGGGGGAGAGAAGCACTAAACATTCTCTATGCCCTGAGAAAGCTTCAAGTCTGACTGGGAAAAAAAAGTATAAATAAAAAGTATGTGAAACATTGAGTCATCAGCAAATAGGTATAGTTTTGTCTCCTCTTTACCTGTGTTATGCCTTCAATGCCCTTCTCTTGTTGTATTTTCCCTGTCATTTCTATAATGGGCTGAAGGGAGCATCCTTGTTTTACTCTTGTGGTTACTGGGAAAGCTTCTAGTGTTATCATTGTATAGGATTCTAGTTTTGGGTTTTAAATAAATACTTTTTCATGATTTTAAAGAGGTTCTTCCATCCCTATGTTTTATAGGATTTTAGCAAAATGAGTGTTCTGCCTTGTCCAAGGCTTTTGTTTTTAATCTCTTAAGATAATTATGTAGTTGAGTGGTTGAGTGAGTGGCCAAGGGTCACTCAGTCAGAAGGAGTCAGAGAAATCTTGGTCTTTGGGGCTGGTGTTTATGCGCTCTCTCTCTCTCTCTCTCTCTCTCTCTCTCTCTCTCTCTCTCTCCCTCTCCCTCTCCCTCTCTCTCCTCTCTCTATATCTCTCTATATCTCTCTCTCTGTCTCCTCTCTTACTCTCTGTCTCTCTGTCTCTCTCTCTCTCTCTGTCTGTCTCTCTCAATGCTCCTTAGCATATAGGAATGTACAAGGAGAGAAATGATGGTCCTAACATACTTTGCCCCACCTCAGAATGCTGTGCTTGGACTTTTTCTTTATTACTAAGGACAGCTCACAGGGACAGTTGTGCCCAGAAATGAGTCATAGGAGGCAGAAGAGAAGGGCTAATAGGAAGATAAGGTTCTGGATATAAAACAGGCTCTACCAAACACTTGTCTCCCACACAGGAATTCTCTAACTGTCCCTGATACCTGTGGTAAAGTACAAGAATTTAAGCCCCCTGAGAACAGGACCAAATATGTTTGTCTTGGTCTCAGGTGCCCCATAGTGAATGCTGGTTGACCTGGACTGAATCCTGCCTCCAGCAGGACCCCTGGCAGGCCAGCAGACCACACTGTAGGCCCCGGCCCTCTGAGCTCTCTTTGCCCCTAGCTCTGCCCCAGACTCACACTCTTGCCACGGTCTTGGCTGGGCTCCCCGGGAGCCAGCTCCCCAATCAGCAGGGGCTTCATGAACTTCCTCACAAAATGCAGGTCCTGGTGGAAGGCAAGGAAAGCGTCCTGGTTGGGGAGAAGAAAAATCCCAGCTGGATCAGAGGAAGGCAAAGCATCCAGAACAAAACAAAGCCCTCTGGAACCTCTTCCACATTTTCCTTTCTGTGAACTCCTCAGAAGATTGGCAGACTAAGAACTGGAAAGGGCCTTAAGAAGCATCTAGGTCACCACTTTGCAAATGAGGAAACTGAGGCCCAGAAAGGAGGACCAAGTGGCTGAAGCAGGATACAAACTTGGGCCTCCCGAGGTTTTCCACTTGGGTCTCTCTTCCTCTTCCCAGTCCTCACCCCAGGCAGTTATCCTATCAGCTGCCCAGGCCAGGTTCAGAATGGGGCCTCTCTCCCTGACCCCTGGGAGAGAAGTCCAAGGTCATGGGAACTGATAGATGGTAGCAGGTGAACCTCCCCCCAATTCTGGACAAGATGGGAGCCCAGGGTCAGGAGTCCCAACCCCAGGAAAGTTAGGGGCACCTTGGAGGCCACTGATCCAAAGCTTATATTTGCAGCTGAAGGAACTGAAGCCTGGCCCCGGGCCAGAGATTCACCCAGACAGAGGCAGGAAGTGGGCTCACATCCCAGCTTCACTTCTATCCAGGAGACTTTGGGCCAGTCACTTTACTTTCGCCTCTGGGACTCAGTTTCCACACCTGCCAAAAAGGCAGAGTTGGGCTCATAATCTCTGGTGTCCCCTCCAGCTCTGGGCTTCTCTCTGAAGTCACTCGACCTCCCTGGCCAATAGAATAAAGGAGCTGAATGAGAGGAGGACTCAAGGTCCCTGTGCCTTGTTCAGAGAAGGGAGAGGCCCCCAGAATCAGGATGAGATGGGGCCAAAGGTATTACCCAGATCAGGAGATCCTTGTTTACAAATACAGCAGCCCAGGGGAGAGCTTCATTATCTGTTAAAGAACGGTATCTTATCTGTAAGCAGATTATAAAACCCCTCAGGGCAAAGACCTCCAGAAATGTGTGGTGGGTCTGAGGCCTTGGGTTTGCAGTAAAAAAAATTCCCGTGCCTCAGTTTCCTCCTCTATAAAAAGAGGAGGGTAGGACTAAATGGCCTGCAAGGCACTATCTGTGCTCCAGACCCTGTGCCTGGCGGGGATACAGAGACACAACCCACTAATTCCTACCCTCAGGAAGTTTATGTTCTATCAGGTACTAGAGGGGTGAGTCACCCAAGGTCACTGGCACTACTGCTGGGGCGGGCACCCACTTGAGCGGGTCCCCAGAGATCTTCCCTCCACCCCCTCTGGTCTCTCACTCTTTATACACCTCTCCTCCTCCTTGCCAAGCTAACCCCCAATATGACCCATAACAACAGCTCCCATCTGTGGACTGCCTGGTGACCCAGCAGATAGAGTGCAGCCTGCCCTCTGAACTCAGACTCGAGACTGCTAACTGGGCAGCCGGGGACAAGTCCAGAGCCTCAGTCTCCACGTCTGGAGAATGGGGATGATAACGTCTGGAAGGTCTACCTCAGGGAGCTGTGATGAGAATCAGAAGGTAAGGTTGGTAAAAAGTGCTTGGCTGGCCTTGCAGCTTTGGGCAGTGATTTAATTCTTAACGCTCCTCAGAAAGGGCAGAGGACCATCGTCCACAGACAAAAAATACTGATTATGCCCTGTCTGTGTGCCCAGGGCTGAAGGTGAGAGCTGGCCGAGTCCAGCCTACAGAGCTCCAGTTTGGGGGCCATGGAGGAGAGGAGAAGGACACAGAGCAGTAACCTATGAACAAGGCTTCCATTCCTAAGAGAGGAGCCAAGCCAGGGGACGTCCCAGAGGATCGGTTGTCCATCCCCCAGCATTTATTAAGCGCCTACTGAGAGCTAGGCCCTGGGGGTAAGAGAAAGGCTATCTCCTGATGGAACTCTAGTTCTGACAGATATAAAAGAAAATAACCAGGTAAACCCTTAACTAAAAGGGGAAGAGAAGGCTGGGGCAGCTGCTGTTGGGCCTGAGGGGAGGCAGCCCTCCCACAGAAGATAGTTAAAGTTGAGAAGGCTAGAAGGACAGCAAGAGGCCAGGTAAGGAGGTTTAAATACCAAATGGAAGAACAGGTCTTATTATCTCAGGGCTCGAGAAAGGCTTCCTGAAAAATGTGGCAGCTGATCTGGGCTTTGACAGAATTTCACCAGCCAGATCCAGGGAAGGAGGACATTTCAGGCACACAGAGGCACAAGAGTGGGAGGGCTCAGGGAACGCTTGGGGGCAGGGGGCAGTCCAGCTTGGCCAAGGGGAGCAGTAGGAGCTAAGCCTGCAATAGCAAAGGGTCTTGAGTGCTAAGCTTGGGAGCTTGGGCCGTGGGAAGCCACAGCAGGTTTTGGAGTGGAGGCCTAACTTGGAGAGCACAGGGCTGCTGTCCATCTGCAGAGACCAGCCTGGCTGGGTTCCCAGAGGCTCAGTGACACAGCCTGGCTGGCCCTGGCCCCAGTGGGGGACATTCTTCAGCTCCAGACTGACTAAGCCAGTCTCTTCCTTCAGTTTCCCTGAGTCCCCTCCAACCTGATACAAGGTTATGTCCAAGCTGCCAAAAGGAGAGGGTGCACCTCCCTCCCCCACCGAGGAACAAGCCGATTAGATCAGGAACCTGAGAAGGGTAACTGGATGATTCCAGGACACCAGGCCCTCGGTGTCCTAGTCACTCACACTGATGTAAGTCAGAATCTCCATTCCAGAGAGCCCAGGCCCTTGGGAGCCTGGGTCCCTGAGGCGGGATTGGCCTTCTGGATGGACCAAGAGCCCAGAGGCCTGGGGAAGAAAACACCATAACTGAAAAAAATCTGAAGAAGGAGTGGGACCTGGGGAGACCTATACAGACAAGGAAGGCATCAGGTGTGGGCTCAAAGCCTTCCACTGGCTCCCAAATCTGAAGGCTCCCCTGAAATCCTCAGGCAACGTCAGAGCTAGGAAGACCCTCTAAAGAGAGAACGTGGGATGTCAGAGGTGGGAGGGACTTTAGAACACAGAGTCAGAAATGAGAGGTTCTTGGATTTCTCAATGTCAGAGCTTGGAGAGGCCTCAAAACAGAGAACATCTGGGAGAAATATTACAGCCCAGAAGAACTAGAAGGGCACAAGGCCACAGCTGGAAGGCACTCCAAAGATTATTTAGTCCTAAACATTCACTTTATAAGGGCAGCTGGGTGGTTCAGTGGATAGGGAACACTGGGTCAGGAGTCAGGAAGACCTGAGTTCAAATCCAGCCTCTAATATTGACTAGCTGTGTGGCCTTGAGCTAGTCACTTAACCCTATCTGCCTCCATTACCTCATCTGTTAAATGAGCCAGTGAATGGAATGGCAAACTACTCCAGTATCTTTCCAAGAAAACCCCAAATGGGGCCACAGAGAGTCAGACAAGTGAACACCAATTCGTTTTATAGAGGAACAAAATGAAACCCAGAGAGAGGAAGCAGTTTGTCCAGGCTTACCTATGTACTAAGTGGCAGAGGCTAGAACTCAGGTTCACCTTCCTCTATCACCCCCATGGCCTTCCCCTGCCCTCCTCTACTTGGAGAGTGGTCCTGGCCCCTAGAGAACCCCTCCCCAGCCTGCCCCTGGCCTCCTCTCCCTTCCTGGTCCCTAGAGAGCCCCTCCCCAGCCTACCACTGGCCTCCTCTATCTGGAGGGTGGTCCCGGCCCCTAGAGAGCCCCTCCCCAGCCTGCCCCTGGCCTCCTCTCCCTTCCTGGCCCTGGAGAGACCCTCCCCAGCCTACCCCCGCCTCCTCTACCTGGAGGGTGGCCCTGGCCCCTAGAGAACCCCTCCCCAGCCTACCCCTGGCCTCCTCTCCCTTCCTGGTCCTGGAGAGACCCTCCCCAGCCTGCCCCTGGCCTCCTCTACCTGGAGGGTGGTCCCGGCCCCTAGAGAGCCCCTCTCCAGCCTGCCCCTGGCCTCCTCTACCTGGAGGGTGGTCCTAGCCCCTGGAGAGTCCCTCCCCTGCCTGCCCTTGGCCTCCTCTCCCTTCCTTCTTGGCCCAGTCTTGCCCCAAATCTTGTCTGATAGGCCCAGTCCCAAAGGCTCTGACTCTCTCCCTGGACTTTCTGCCCCTTCCCAACCCACTTGGCTTACCCTACCCTGGACTGCAGGTGTGGCTGCCCCTAGAAGGCAGAGCCTGCTTGCCCTTCCCCAAGTTCTCATAAGCTGTAGGTGCTTAATGAAAATACTATTGAACTGAATTGATTGAAATACTCTTGCTTTGCATACTCCAAGGCCTTCAGATTTTATCAGGATGAGTTGAGGAATATTTCAGGTTTCATCAGGCTGGGACTCTCTGTCCCTGCAAGGTCATTAATCAGACCTCTCCAGAACCAGGGGGAGTTGGTCTTCAGGACTTGCCATGCATCAAGCAGTCCATCTCCACTGTGGACAGCCCGGCTGCAAGACTCTGCCCTGTGCCAGGCTGGTCCTTGGACAGCAGATACACAGTCTGTCACTAGGCCTGGCCGTGGAACTTGCATTCTAGCTGGCCCAGCCTTCAGTAAGCCAAGGCTACCTCCCAGGGGATTTCCAGATGGCCTCAGAGGACTCAGTCAAGGATGGGGCCATAGGGTGGGATGGAAGCCAGTCCAGACATCCCCCTTATGCCTCCTCCTTTAACCCAAAGGGGGTATTTACAGGGCCTGGAGCTGCCCAAGGTCCTTTGTAAACCATCCAAGTGCAATGGAGGATACTAAGGAGAGAATCCTGGAATCTCACCTGGTTAGGGACTGCAGAGGCTGTAACTTGTATCTGAGAAGGATCCACTCCATGACATCCCCAAGGAATCCCCATCTGGCTTTGGACTGAATGCCTCTAAGAAGGATGGACCTCTTAATTCTGGAGCTTCCCCTCTCCCAATTATTTTCTATTTATGCTTGCTCTGGGCTGCCTATGGCACTTAGCACTTAGTAAATGTTTATCGATCATTTTGGTCTGGAAATTTGCAGGGATGGGGAATGAAGGTCCAGGGAAGTAGCCTGAGTCACCCTTCCCAGGAGTGATGGCCAGTGGGGTTACTTGGGTTGGGGCAGGGGGGCCTGGGGAAAGAATGGAATAAAATGAAGCTGGTGAGATAGACTGGCCCTGAGAGGCCTCCACCCACTGGATCCAGGGTGGAGAAGGCTCCTAGCAGAAGGTGGGATTCCAGCTGAGACTTGAAGGAAACCAAGAAACTGAAATGAGGAGGGAGGGGGCCTTCCATGCATGGTGGGGGGACAGAGAGAATGCCCAGAGCCAAGTGATGGAGGGGCCTGTTGAAGGGACAGCCACTAGTTCGGAGTCACAGGCTCCATGCGGACATTGGGAGCAGTAAGGCGTAAGAAGGCTGGAAAGGTAGGCAGGGCCAGGTTATGGAGGGCTCCGAACACCAAACAGAGTGCTTGAGTTCATTCCTGGGGGCGGCAGGGAGAGGCTGGACTTTACTGAGGAAGGGGGTGACAGGTCAGATCAGTGCTTTAGGAAAATCACTTTGGTGGCTCAATGGAGGACAGATGGGAGTGGAGAGAGACCTGAGGCCACATCAGCAGCTATGGCAATCTCGTCCAGGTATATGGTGAGGAGGGGGCATGCTGGAGAGATGCTCCAGAGGGGAAATCTGGAAAGATACCTTGGAGGTGAAAGCAACAGGTCCCAGCAAAGGATTGGGGCAGCTGGGAGGCACCATGGACAGAGGACAGAGCAGTCGTGTTCCAATATGGCCTCCGACACTCACCAGACCAGGTTGGCCTGTGTCCTCAGCTGTAAGATGAGCTGAGAAGGAAAAGGCAGACCACTCCAGTGTCTGCCAAAAACATTCCAAATGGGGTCGTGAAGAGCAGGAAAATTAAGAACTTTGAGGGCATGGTCTACTCTGTGCTTCATTCACTTTTGCCTTTTGTGTCTGTATTAGGAGCAGCTGGATGGAGAAGTAGGCGGCATGGGGGGCTGTGAAGGTCTGAGAAGCAAAGAAACCTTAGCCAGAGAAATGTGAATTCGAATGGTCACTATCAGCTGCTGCCCTGAGCACAGCCTTGGCCCAGAAAGAGCTTCAGTCACTGCTCTCTGCTAGAAAGTGGCTCTTGATAACAAGCCGAAATGTGCAGCTTCCTTGGCCCGTCTCTCCCTCGTCTGTACAGTCAGCATGTTGTCTCCCATTGGACCCAGAGCTCCTTGAGAGATCTCGGGCATGAAGTTGGTGCTTAATAAAAGCTTTGAGTCTTGGCGTGGGATCAGCAACCTCTCAGCTGAATCTCAAAGGATGAAATCTCAATAAGCAAAGCAGAGGCCCTTTGGGTTAGGATGGGAAACAATCTGGTCCAGGCTTGTGCCTCCTGCAGGCCCAAGGATGGGCAAAGATGGGACCACAAAGGAGCCCAAAGGGCCTTAGTTGCTTATCCGAAAGCTCCCAGCTCTAAAACTTCGGAGCCAGGCCTTCAAATCGAGACCCAGTGTCCCTCACCCCACAAAGCACACTCTCCAGGCCCCCAGGCTATGGTGAGGCCCCGAAGAGCCCCGAAGCCAGAGGCTGTCACCTCTCCCCTGCCCCAGACAAAGCCATTTTGTGCTTGCCTGGGACCTCTTCAATTCAACTCAACAAGTGTGCCCTTCACATCCTGACAAACACTTGTGCACACCTACATGTACCCCTCACAAATTGTACCACCCAGACCACAAGCCAATGCACTTATGGTGGGCTTCCAGGAGGGGCAGTGAAGAGAGAGACAGAGGGGGGGAGAGAGAGAGAGAGAGACAGAGAGAGAGAGAGAGAGAGAGAGAGACAGAGAGACAGAGAGGGAGAGACAGAGAGAGAGACAGAGACACAGAGACACAGAGAGACTGAGAGAGAAATCATCACATCCTTATTCCTAGAATCTTGGCCTATCCTAGGAACAGTCTCTTTAATATGCTTAATTCAGGTCATCACCTGAAACCCTTACTGTCTTTTGAAAAGAAAGATGCTGGGGAGGGTCCTTTCTCATTTTAGGAAGAGTATGGCTATAATGGAGAATGTCCAGAGAAAGTAATCCAAATGGTAAAGATCTTGAACCCCCATTTCCTCTGAGGACAGCTGACAGAACTGGGGATACTCAGCATGGGAAAAAGAAGATGGCAGGCAGTCTTGGGGGCCATCAGTGTGGCCTAGTAGAGCCTTGTCTTCCCAGTGGTGGGAAGTGTCATTCTCTGAACTCTCTCCAGCTTAACAAGAGCCTCCCTGAACTGTCCTCAAGCGTGGGGAGGTGGTCTGAGCAGGGCATAGTCCAGAGAGGTCACCTGGCCACTTCTTACCCCTGAAAACAATGCCTCCTCTCTCCGGGATGGCCAAGATCTCCTGAGTTTTCATTCTTAGGAGATATCCCCACTACCAGAATTCTGTTCTCTGCTCTCATTGTAGAAGCCTCTTGCTCCAAAGGGCTTGTAGCCCATGCTCTTGTCCCTTCCCTTCCCTTCCCTGCCCATTTTAGGAGCAAGAATGCTGGGGCTGGAAGCAGAGAGACCAGGGTGAGGGTCTTTTAGACGGGTCACTTGCCTTCTGCAGGCTTTGATCATTCCCTCAGCCAACGGGGAGAAGAACCCCTGTAGCCCTTCCCAGCACAGACCTGCTGAAAGGGAGGGAAGGCGCTTTGGAATCCTGGGGCACAGGATCCCAGACGTCAGAAGCCAACTCGTACGATTCTCTCATTTCACAGATAAGAAAACTGAGAAAAAGGGAGATTAAGTACCTCACTATCAGTAAACCAATAAAAATGAGTTATCAGTCTGAGAAACTCTTTATTATTAAACTTATAATGGAATGAATGTCTAGTCTTCTTAACCCCTGCCCTGGGCCCACCCAGAAATCCTCCCTCCAGGATGTCCATTCTGGCCATTTAGGAGCACTCCGAAGAGCTTGGGATCCCCTGCCTAGTTGGGTGACCTTGGACAAGTCCCTTCTCCTCTGAAAAATAAGGGCTTTGGAAGAAGGGAAAGCCAATCTCCAAAGTCCTGCCAGTCCATGGCTAGTGTGCTGCCCAGATGGCCCCCAACAGGGTCCAAAGCCATGAAAAGTGGAGGGAAAGGCTAGGGACTCATACTCCTCTTTTCAAGCATATCCCAAATATCTCCCTTGGCAAGACTGTCTGTCCTAGGGAACATCATGTGTCATTGCTCAAGTGAAGAGCAGGCAGTACCCCATCGAGTCAGATCTCAAAATAGTGACCAAAGGTGAGTGCATTTCCACCTCCACATTCTGTAGTGCTTAACCCTGACCTCAGTCATCTCCTCTAAGGAGCCGGGGCTCGCAGGGACGGGCATCTGGCCCAGCCGCCTCCCTTTGATAAATATGGAAACGGAGGCTCCAAAGCAGGGGAAAGGACTGCACAAGGTCCCACAAGTAGCCAACATCAGGGATGCTGTGCACTAGTCCTCTGCCCAAATCCTGCTTTCTTTCCATCCCACCACAATGCCTAGGCCTAAGCTCCCCCTCCTTGGCCGAGCTCCTAAAGACTCACCAGGTAAACCAGCTACCAGTGGGCTTCAGTGGGGAGCATAGAGAGATGGGAACCTAGAGACTTGGCTTTGGCCTCTCTCTCTCTCTCTCTCTCTCTCTCTCTCTCTCTCTCTCTCTCTCTCTCTTTCTCTCTCTCTCTCTCTATTTGTACCCCCCCTCACTCCTTCCATCTCTTGAGGGGGGTCTACCACCTCATCCTGGGGCAGCCCCCCCCTTCCTGGACAGCTCATCATGTTGAAATTTCCCCCAACACCCTGCCTTTGTTTCCTCCTCAACCCTTCACCTCATTGATTCTGGCTCTATCTTCTGTGGCCAAGCAGAGAGGGGCTAACCCCTCGATCACATGACAGCCCTTCAAAGATGTGAACACAGCTGTCATGCCCCCTTCCCACTTCCCCCAGTCTTCCCTTCTCCAGGCTAACGCCCCTCAACTCCTTCAGCTGAATCAAATGATCCTCACAATGCCCAGAGTCTGGATACAATGCCCTCCTCTGGATACCCCAAACTTCTCAAGGTCCCTCCTGACCTTTAGTACCCAGCTCTCAGCCCCAGGCACTGGGGGGGTGGGGGCTGACCTGACTCACTTCCTTATTCCTACTATCACATCCTAGGCTGGGTATAGTCTCTTTAAGGTGCTTACGTTAGGAACTACCTGCTGTTCTTTGAAAATAAAGAAGTAAGGGCAAACAATGTGAAAGGGAGCTCCGAACAACTTCTGGAGCCACAGCACCCACAGAACAGCACAGAGAAGCTAACCTCCTGCTGAGGACAGCCCAGCAGCCCTGCAGGGATCGGCCAGCACAGCACTCTGAGAGCAGGCAGCACAGCACTCTGAGAGCAGGCAGCACAGCCTGCAGAGCGGAGCCCAGGTCCGAGGCTTTAGCCCCATGGTGGCCGGGCCTTCAGCCGGCTGGAGGGACTCCAGAACACCAGCAATAGTGGCGATTCCAGAATTAACAGCACAGATATTTCTAGGACAAAGTGAGAGGTTAGTGCCCTATGGACTTTGGGACCACATTTGGGGAACACGTGGCTTCCTCCCCTGGGGGCAAAAAGCTGCTGAAGAAACAGCTGCACAGAACCCATTTTGCATCGTCAGTAGTGGCTCTAGCTCCTGGTCTGCAAACTGTAGGAAGATCCAGCAATCAGTCTGGGGGTTAATTGCTTTTGCTTTAAACTGCCTGGATCTGGATTGTGGTCTGGGGGGGGGAGTTTGGGGTGGGTATCCAACTTGCCAGAGTGGGTGGAGGCTTTACAGAGGCCACCCAACTGTCGGAAGTTGTGAAGACCCCACGTTTGGGTGGAAGCTCCCCTGTCTGGTGGCAGAGTCCTACTGTGGCAACAAGCCCAAAAATCAAGTAATTAAGTGGCAAGATGCCTAGGCAAATGAAACAAAATAAACAGAAAAGTTCAACATTGGACTCCTATTTTAGGGGCAAAGAGGCTCAAAGCATGGAGGAGGACTGTGAGGTCAGAACTCCTGCACCAAAAGCCCCAAATGAAAAATACAAGCTGGCTACAGGCCATAGAGGACCTTAAGAAGCAGATAAGAGAAGTGGGGGAAAATTTGGGAAGAGAAATGAAAAAGATGCAAAAAAAGTATGAAATGACAGTCAACAGCCTGACTGAGGAAAATAACACCCTAAAAAATAGACTAACTCAAATGGCAAAAGAGGCTCAGAAAGGCAATGAGGAGAAGAATGCCTTAAAAAGTCGAATTTGCCAGATGGAAAAAGAATCTCGAAAGCTCACTGAGGAGATTCATTCCTTCAGAGTTAGACTGGAGCAAATGGAAGCTAGTGACTTTATGAGAAATCAAGATGCTGTTATACAGATCCAAACAAATGAAAGAATAGAAGGCAATGTGAAATATCTCATGGGAAAAACCACTGACCTGGAAAATAGATCCAGGAGAGATAATTTAAAATTATTGGACTACCTGAAAGCCATGATCAAAGAAAGAACCTAGAAATCATCCTTAAAGAAATTCTCAAGGAAAATTGCCCTGATGTTTTAGACCCAGAGGGCAAAATAGAGGTTGAAAGAATCCACAGATCACCTCCTGAAAAAGATCCCAAAAGAAAACTCCCAGGAATATTATAGCCAGGTTCCAGAATCCCCAGATCAAGGAGAAAATACTCCAAGCAGCCAGGAAGAAACAATTTCAATATTGTGGAAACCCAATCAGAATAGCACAGGACCTGGCAGCTTCTACACTGAGGGATCGAAGGGCATGGAATATGATATTCCAGAGGGCAAAAGAACTGGGAATGAACCCATGGGTCACCTACCCAGCAAAACTGAGTATTTTGTTTCAGGGGAAAATATGGTCATTCAGTGGAATAGAGGACTTTCAAGCATTCTTGATGAAAAAACCAGAGTTGAATAGAAAATTTGACATTCAGACAGAAGAAGCAAGTGATGCTTGAGAAGGCAATCAAGGAAAAGAAATCAAAAGGAACTTATCAAAGTTGGACTATTTACAGTCCTACATGGAAAAACAATAATTGTGTTTGATGAGACCTTTCTCATTATGAAAATAATTGAAGAAGGGTACATGGCATATGTTCACAGGTATACATGGATAGAGGGCACAGGTTGAATTTGATGGGAAGGGATGATGATTATTATTTTTTTTTGGAGGGCAATTGCGGTTGGGTGACTTGCCCAGGTTCACGTGGCTGGGTTTTTGTTTGTGTGTTGGGTGTCTGGGGCCGGTTCCGAGCTCGGGTCCTTCTGGCTCCGGGGCTGGCTCTCTGCTCGCTGCGCCACCTAGCCGCCCCAAGGAAGGGATGACTCTTAAGGGGTGAAGTCAAGAGGTGAGGGAGGAAAGTGGCAAGAGGAGATGGAGAGAGACAGGGTAGGGCAAACTATCTCATGTAGAAGAGGCAAGGGGAAGTAGTTGCAGGGAAGGGGAAGAACAGGAAGGCAAAAAGGCAAAAGCATATTCTCATTGAAGTTGGCTCAAGGAGAGAATCACATACATACTAAATGGAATATCTTACCCTCACTCACTCTCTTGAGTAGGGGAAAGGGGGATGAGAGGGGGGATGATGGAGGGGAGGGCATTCTGGGGAGAGGGGAGGTTAGAAGTACCCACTATCAAAGAGGGACAGGATCAAAGTAGGAATGGACCAGGTGGGTGGTGAGACAGGTGGGAGGGAAATATAAGCAGTCTTTTACAATATATCTACTATGGTAATGTTTTGCATAGATATACATGTATAACACATACTGAATTGCTTATCTTCTCAGAGGGAGTGGGTGACAGGGGAGAAAGGGAATGGATCTGAAAATCGAAGTTTTAAAATTAAATGTTTCATAAGATGTCCAGGCAGTGGGGCTCAGAGATTCACCTTGCCCTAATGGCAAAGTCGAAGGGGGTAAGGGAGAAGATATGGGAGAGAGCAGATTGGATGAGGGGATATCTAGTGGGACTGCTATTCTGGGGTGGTGGGTAGGGAAAAAATGGGGGAAAATGTAACTCATAATCTGGTGGGAATGAATGATGTAAACCAGAAGTTAATAAAGCATTTGTTTAAAAAAAAAAAAGAAGAAGTAAGGCAGTTCCTTTCTCACTTAAAGAAGTATGTGACCCTGGGCAAGTCACTTCACTCTGTTTGCCTCAGTTTCCTCATCTGTAAAATGAGCCAGAGAAGGAGATGGTAAACCACTCCAGGATCTTTGCCAAGAAAACCCCCAAATATGGTCATGCAGAATGACTGAACAAGTGGCTGTGATGGGGAGAAGGGTCAAGTATCTGGAACCCCAATTTCCTCTGGGACCAGCTGAAGGACCTGGGATACTCCAAGTGGAGAAGAGAAGGCTGGCTTGAAGTCTTGGGAGGAGGCAGCATGGCTTGACTGACTCAGGAATCCAGGCTGCGCTGCCCCGCCCCCCCCAGGCAGTCAAGGCATCAAAGCCTTCCTGGGCCACCGTCCTCCAGTGTCTGGTGAGGGGGATGGCTAGGGCCTCAGGGAGCCCTGCCAGGGCCATATCTAAGATTGCTGTGAAGTACAGGAAGGGCAGTTTGTGGCAGAAAGGAGGCCTTCTTATCTGCTTGGCCCCAAAAGGATACAACCCAGAGCAGGGGAAGTGGGCTAGGGGCAGACTGGGCTCCTTAAGGGAGAAGTTCCCAACAGCTGAGAGGTCCCAGAGTACAGTGGGCTGCCTCAGGAGGTAGGTAGTGAGCTTTTGGCCAACTACAGCTTATATTAGATGCTACTCAAGCCTTCCTAACTCTGGGATGAGCCTTAGGAATCTCCCTTCAAGCTAACTTCCCATCCAGAGGGGGGTGAAGTGCCCTCCCACTTCCCAGCAGAAACCTGCCCAGAAGGCCCCTTTGGAACTCTGAGTGCTTCTGACTTAGGGCAGGCACAAAATTGCCCAGAACAAATATCACGGCTCTCTGCCCAGATGTACTGATTAAGGCATCTAGTTCAAAGTGAGGGTAGGCTGTGTTTCCAAGCAAGAAAAGATAATAGCCTCTGGGTCACATTGACTCCCTTCCTCTGCAGTATCCCAGATCAAACAAAGCACTTTTCTCCCAGCATCCCCTAAGGGGGATCAAGGTGAGTATCATTACACCCATTTTATTGAGGGGCAAACCAAGGCTGAAGGGCAATAACTCACACAGGGCCATACAGCTAGTAAAGGAGGAAGGGAGAATCTGATCACCCCAATGCAAGGAATCACAGAGTCAAAGGATTCGGAGGTAGTAGGTCCCTTAGCCATCATGAGCCCATGTGGGGTTTTCTTGGCAAAGAGCCTGGAGTGGTTGGCCATTTCCTTCTCCAGCTCATTTTATAGATGAGGAAACTGAGGCAAACAGGGTTAAGTGACTTGCCCAGGGTCACAGGGCTCGTAAGTGTCTGAGGCTGGATTTGAACTCCGGTCCTCCTGACTCCAAGTCCAGGGCTTTATCCACTGAGCCACCTCCCTGCCTGAGGTAGGCTTGATGATGAGGATGAGGATGGTGATAAGGAACAATTATGTGGTACTTACTATGTGCCAGGAACTTTCCAATTATTCTCTCCTTTGACCCTCACAGCAAGCCCGGGGGGCATCCCCAGTAGGAAGACCTGAGTTCAGATCTGGTCTCAGACACTACCTGGGTGATTCTGGGCAAATGACTTGCCTGCTGTCTGCCTCAGTTTTCTCACCTGTAAACTGAGGATAGTAACAGCCCCTCCCTCACCTTCCAGGGTTATTGGAAGGACCAAATGAGATGCATTTGTAAAGCACTCAGTACAGTGCCCAGTGGGTAGTGGGCACCTCATAAACGCGTCTTCCCTTCCCTTCCCTTCATTTCTTCATCCATTAAGCAAAAAACCAGGAGTGGACAAGAGAAACTTCATGAGTCTTTCTTGACCTAAGTCTACAGCTAGTAAAAGTTAGAAGCAGGATTGGAACCCAGTTTCATGGACTCTCTAAGGCCTGCTCTTGAAATATTCTCCTCTACCCTGAATGGGAAGGGGCCCCATGCCTGGTGGCCAGGCTGCGATCTAGGAGATGCTCTATAGGGCCTGGATGGGCAGGGTTCTGAGGACCTGAAGTGTGTGATGGGCTCATGGTCTCTGGCCATGGACTCCCCGGGGCAGGCCCAGAAAGAGATGAACCAAGAGAGAAACATTTCTCCAGGGAAAGGGTGAAGGTTTCCAAGTCACTGGCAGAAGCCCACAAATTTGAACTCTCAGCTTCCTGGCCCAGCTGGGGCTGGGTGCAGACCTTGTGCTGAGGGGCTGCCTCTCCCGTCCTCCCCTCCCCCTCTTCCTGTTCCCCCCACTCTCTTCTGCCAGCAGCCGCCCCCTCCCAGCTGCACAGCCCTGTCCTTGCCCATTCTGTGACCACTCCTTTGAGCCCACCTGCCCATCTCAATTCCAAAGGCATGGGGTCACTGACCCAATAAATGGTAATTAAAGGAATCCCCTGTCTATTCTATATCGACGGGGAGAGCCCTGTGGAGGGATCTGGAGCAGAAACAAAGTTCAAGAGGGCAAGGCCTCTGTTCTTCCAGAGCTGGGCATACAGGTGGGCATGCAAATGCAGGCGGGAAAAAACGGGGGATCCTCTGAGCCGGGGAAAAGACTAGCCACCCTCCATCCATCCCTCCATCCATCTGCCATGCCTCTGGTGAGCTGGCAACCCTGGTTCCTCTCCCAGGACCCTGTGTCACCCCCTTCAAGGGCTGGGATAAGGAAGGGGAGTGTGTGTGTGGGGGTGTTTATTGGCAGGCTTGAGAAGCCCTTCAGGCCACACACGCTCTGTTTCCAAAGGGATGACCCAGAATAACCCCATCTCCAGGGCCCTGCAAGGGGTGCATCGCTAGGAGCCTCCTGCTGAAAGCCCCGAACCCGGGGACCCAGGGGACCTCCTTCCTCCTGCTCCGAAGGACAATGGGGGCCCTGGGTGTGTGTGCTTGGGGCGGGGAGTGAGGCAGGGGAACGGCAGGTCGGGCCATGTGGAAGCCGGTGCATCTGGCCAGCTGCTTCCCGGACCCGGTAACACATATCGCAGCTGAAGGGACTACACCTGGCGACTCGGGCTGCACCCCTCGCCCCCCATCCCCCGCCCTGTCGGCTTCGATGGGGGGAGCGCAGCCGGATGCAGCCGGGAGGCTGGCCGCGGGGCCCAAGCCGCCGGGGAGGGAGGGTGTCTGGGCTGGAAGCGGGGAAGTGCCCCGAAAAGTCATCCCGGGGGATGAAGGGAGCGCGCTCAGTAAGCCGCCTCCGGGAGCTCTGCGGCGACAGGGAAGCTGGCCAGGCCGGAGCCCCCGCCCCTTACCGTGGCATCCTCGCCGGCATAGTGGCTGATGACCCGGCGTCCGCCCGGGTGGCGGTTGGACCACTGGGTGATGTTGTAGATCTTGCGGTCGATGACCAGCCACTGGTCGGTGCGCAGGTTGTGCTTCTGGACCTCCTCCCAGCTGTAGGTGGGTAGCATGGGTGCATCCCGCTCGGCGGAGCCCTCATCGCCCTGATCCCCGCCTTTGCCCATGGCTCTCGCGGCCGCCCGGGCTGCCAACCCCAGCCCCAGCCCCGCTGCCGTAGCTGCCACAGCCTTCGCTGCTCTGGCGTCTGTGCCTGGCCACCCGGCAGCCCGCGCCGCTTTTGTCTGCGAGCTCCTGCCCCCTCCCTCCCTCCCTCAGCAGTAGCCCCGGGCTCCCCAGTGCCTTTCCCGGCGGCCCCGCCCCCCCACTGGACTTTCCCCTCCTGCCGCAGCCCCGCCCCCTAGTCCAGCCCCCGCAGAGGGGAGGGGGAGCCCAGCCCCCCCACCCCCCGCCCCACTCCCCCAGCCCCCGAGGCCGGGCTTCCATGGGGATCAGCAGAGCGTCTGAACCAATCCGTGCGCGCCGTCGGAGGGGTCGCCCGCCTGCCATTGGCCCAGGAGGATCTTTCGAAGACCAGCGGACTGGACTCCGCCGCCAGCCCGCAGCCCGCTGGCCGGCCCGCTCAGTTCTGCTGCCAAGTGCACCCCCTCCCCCTGCAGGAGCAGCACGCTTATGGCCCTTGGCACCTGCGCGCACGAAGTGGCAGGACACACCTGGGTGCAGGGGGCACACACACACAAACACACACACTCACACATGCGCTGTCTACAGACTTCCATATCTTCACTTGATCGGGCCAAGGAAGGGGAGGTCCTCAGCCAGCCTTTGGCCAAAGATCGGGGATACCCCCCCCAACCCGACTACTCAGTCCCTCAAGCCTGTGGGGCCAGAGAGCAGGATCCGGGAGGGGGCCATGGGAGACCTCCCATCCATCCCTGCCCTGTTCTCACCAGGAGGAGGCAGGCGCTGCCTTGCGAAGGGACTGGTCCAGGGTCACACCAGTAGGCAGCATCCGAGGGTGGGACTGGAATCGAGGTCATTTAACTGAGCTGAACCCTGCTGCCGCCCGTGGCCTTATGCTCCCAGAGGCGGCCCCTTTCTTGGGAGGGAGGGAATAGGGGATGGGGGGCGCTGGACCATGCCAGAGCGCCCATGCTAACCCATCGGGCCTCTCCCCCAGACTGTGGCTT
Source organism: Gymnobelideus leadbeateri (assembly GCA_011680675.1). Taxonomy (NCBI): domain Eukaryota; kingdom Metazoa; phylum Chordata; class Mammalia; order Diprotodontia; family Petauridae; genus Gymnobelideus; species Gymnobelideus leadbeateri. The sequence continues at coordinate 48,386 of WOXC01010008.1, read as the reverse complement.
TTATCGACTCCCCCCCAAAAAGACCCTCCAAGGGAGGCCCATTAGAATGGGAACTCGGCCAAGGTGAGGGTCTTTGCTCTCTTGTAACGCTCTCCTGATGTCACGGTCCTGGATACAAAGGACGAACAGCTGACACCTGGCGCCTCATTCCCCGGCTTCCATTGATCTTTTCATTGCCAAATCCAACGGCCTTTGCTCAGCCCTCAGCCACCCTGCCCGCCTTTCAGCCTCAGAGCTGTCACCCTCCTCGGGATCCCCAGGTTTTCACACACTGCCCTAAGCTGGCTGGACCCCTACCTCTCTGGCAGCTCCCGCTGGATCTTCAACCACGCCACATCCACTGACCCTCGAGTGAGCTCAGATGGACGGAGGATTCGAACCAGTGTCCTGGGTGCTTAAGTTTGTTGCACTTCCATTTCGCAAGAACAGGGCTGGTGCCCAGGATAGGCCCCGAACAAAGTGCTGAGATTTTGTAGGAAAAAGAGAACATTTTAGGCGAGGGCAGCATGGTGGCAGCTGAGGCCAGAGGCCCAAGGGGTGGGGGGCAGGCAGGGGAAATCTGTGGGTGAAGGACAGACTTCATTCCCCTCTCCCCCCACCAAGAGGATGGGGGTGGGGTGAGTGCAGGCTGAGCGAGGTGGAGCGAGGTGAACAAAGGCCCTAGATTTCCTGGGCAGAGAAGTACAGAAGAAAGGCAAGTTACAGCCAGATCGGAGCTGGCCTTGGCCGGCAAGAAAAAGAGCGTTTCCATTTTGTTTGGTAGGCAGCAGAGCCGCAGGATCTTGGAGCCGGGCAAGATCTCATCAGAGGATTAGGAAGATTGATTGAGGGAGCCAGAACGTCAGAACCGGTAGGGACCTTGGAACGTTCTGCGTCTAAGCCCTGAAGAGACCTTGGAGCATCGAAAGTTCATGAAATGTTAGTCTAGGGCAGAATAGGTTAGAGCTAGAACTTCAGAGACATTTGATTCAGGCCTCTCATTTTAGTGAGAAATAGGGCCCAGAGAAAGAAAGCGATTTTGCCAAGGCCGTACGAGCTAGCCAGTAAGAAGAGCCGGTGCTATCCGACGGAGAACTAGAACCCAGGCCTCTTGACTCCCCCTCCCTCTCTACTAGTCAGATCCCCTGCTGCTGCTCCAAACACAGCCAAGGCTCCCCCATTCCTAAACAACCCTCACTAGTGTGACTATCTCCCTCGGTCCCATCCTATATTTCTCCTCCTCATAGTTAAACTCCTTAGGAAGGCCATCTACACCTGGCTCCCCCACCTCCTTTCCTCTTTCTTTTCTTACTTCTTGAGCCTGACTTCTGATCTCATTATCGAGGCAAAGTCTCCAGTGATGTTTCCATGGCCAGATCTAATGACCTTTTGGAAATTCTCATCCCACTTAGGTCTCTGCAGCCTCGGACACTTTGGATCACCCTCTCCTGGATACCCTGTCCTCTCTAGGTCTGTCCTGGCTCCCCTCCTACTTGTCTGACTGCTCCTTCTCAGTCTCCTTTGCCAGACCTTCCCCAGGTTCCCAGACCTTATCTCCTCACTCCCTCTCAATCCAATCTGTTACCAGTCTTGTCAATTTCACCTTCCCACACCCCTCTTATAAGGACCTTCCTCCTCACACCTCCTGCTTGCTCTCCCCTCCAGCTGTCAAAGTGACCTTTGACCAAAGCCTACCATCTCAGTCCTTCTACTCACTACACTTCTGTGACTTTTTATCACATTCAGGAACAAACATAAAATCCTCTATCTGGCAGTTACAACCTTTTATAACCTGCCCTGTCTTCACCTAGACTCTCTTCCACATGTAGTATCTGGTTGCTATTATCTCTCCAATTAAAATGGGAACTCTCAGAGGACTGTCTTTGCACTTCTTAAGCAATAAAAAGATGTTTATACACAGACAGTTGATTGACTGAGTGACTGATAAAACAAATCCAATCCTAAATCCTGAAATTCTAACCAGCTATGGGAAGGCGCTAGACAAAAGTTATTCTATTGATGGAAGAAAGGAGAGGTGAAAAAGAACTTAGGGTTTTTTTGCTTGTTTCAAACTTTATTTAATTTAAAATTAGATATGTTCTTACCTTTCTTTTTTACACTTTACATTTTATTTTTTCAATTATGTATAAAGCTAGTTTTCAACATTCATTTTTGTAAGATTTTGAGTTCCAAATTTTTCTCCCTTCCTTCTTTCCCTCCGCAAGACAGCAAGCAATGTTCTACTGGTTATATGTGTACAATCATGTTTCCACAAACATATTTTCACATTAGTCATGTTGTGAAAGAAGAATAAAGACAAAATGGGAAAAATCGTGAGAAAAAAAATTCGATCTGCCTTCAGACTCCATAGTTCTTTCTCTGGATGTGTCTAGTGTTTTCCATCATCAATGTTTTGGAGTTGTCTTGGATCATTGCATTGCTGAGAAGGGTCAAGTGTATTACAGTTAATAATTGCACAATGTTGCTGTTTTTGTATACAATGGTTTCCTGCTTCTGCTCACTTCACTCAGCATTAGTTCATGTGAGTCTTTCCAGGTTTTTCTGAAGTTTGCCTGCTCATCATTTCTTATACTATAGTGTAGAATATATCTATATCTATATAATCGTCTGAATTATATATCATTTCTTATATTATTTATAGTGTTCCATATGCCACAACTTGTTCAGCCATTACCCAACTGATGGGCATCCCCTCAATTTCCAGTTCTTTACCACCACAAAGAAAGCTGCTATAAATATTTGTGTACATGCAGGTCCTTCTCCCTTTTCTTTGATCTCTTTGGGATACAGCCCTAGTAGTGGTATTACTGGATCAAAGGATATGCACAGCTTTGTAATCCTTTGGGCACAGTTCCAAATTGGTCTCCAGATTTTTAAAAGCCAGGCATTGGAGAAATAGCAACGAGGGCAGGTCATAGGATGAGTGTGAAAAGATGACTGAGAGAGTCTAGTGTCCAAAAGGCTAACATCCAAGCATGAGCTGAACCTTGCAATCAATACAGGCATCCCTGGGATGGAAGTCACTACTCACCAATTGGATGGGAGATGGGACAGGACTAACTAGCAAAGTGGAATTATTAAATTTCTATTTATCTTTGGTTACCAAGGAGAACGATAAGTAAGGGAGCATTTTGTAATAGAATGAGTATTAGATTTAGTCTTTGGCCTGATTTCAAATTCACATGTGACCTTGGGTAATCCACTTAATTTTTCTGGGCCTCAGTTTCCTCATATGTGAAATGAGGGGGCTGAATTGGATGACCTCTAAGGTCCCTCCCAGCTCTAAATCTCTGACCCTGTGCAGGGCCTGGCATCAGGAAGACCTGAGTTCAAATATGACCTCAGACACGAATTAGCTGTGTGATCCTGGGTAAGTCATTTAACCTTAATCCACTAAAGAAGGAAATGGCAAAGTGCTCCAGTATCTTTGCCAAGAAAGCCCCATAGCTAGTATGATCCCCAGGGTCATGAGCTGGACAGGACTTGAGTTGTGACGGCCATGGAACAATCCAGCCCCATATTGCCATGTGATCTCTTGGTGAAGAGAACACTGGACAGGGAGCCAAGAAACGGCAAAAGGATGTTTGCCAAGAAAACTGGGAAGACTCGGATGGACTGATGCAGAGGGAAGTGAGCAGGCAGGAGACCAAGCTGTGCAGCGACAGTCATGTGATCAATGCGATGGCAAAACAAGCGTCCAGAGTACTAAAGGTGAGAAGAGCCCAGGAGGTCAGCTTGTTTGGCCAGACAAACTTACGTCAAATGTTTATTTATACTTATGATTAGGATCTTTAATTGTTCAGTTAGGGGGTGAATAGGGGACACATAACGTGTGTGCATGCATGCGTGCGTGCACGTGTGTGTGTGTGTGTGTGTACACACATTTATTTGTTTATTTTTTTAAAAAGGGAGAACCCAAATTCAAGGAGATTCTTGTCCAGCTTTGATGGGACTTGGTGATTTTTTAGGTCTTTTCTAACTCAGATGTTCTATTAATATCTAGCTTTTCATGTACATTTTGATTCAGCTTATGATTAAAAGGAGATACTGGCCAAGGAACCCAGGTCCCACCCCAGAAAGTGAACTCACTCCTCCCAAGGCTGAGTGCAAAGGATGGGAGGTGGGACATGCATTACAGGATGAAACAAAATACTATCAGTCTGCAAAGTGTCAACACCAATTTTAAAAGGCTCCCTTTTCCATGGTTGCTAAGAGCAAGGAAGAGTGGCTAGGAAAAGATCTTGTGTTAAAAATTATGATAAAACTACTGTTGTCCCTTGTCTTCCTGTCTTCCCTCTTTCAGGGCCTCAATGAGTCTCTGTATCAGTGTTAACCTCCAAGGCCATGTCACAGGGAGGTGACCCTGCTTTGTCCTGGGCCATGGCAACTAAGACCAAGATCTGATTGGCCCTCCCAAGAATCCAGGCCCAACAACAGATCATGAGTTTGTTAACCAAAGGCCAGCAGAAGCTAAGCAGGGGGATGAATCAAGACTTAGGCTACAGCAAGCCAAGTGAAGCTCATGGGATCAAGTGTCTCAGCCCTGATCCTCAGCCCTGTCCCTCCAGGGGGTTTCTAGGCTGGCATTTAAAACCTTCCTGGCTTGAGATGTCCCACCGGACTTTCTCTTTACCCAAGAATTCAGGGTTGCCCACATATTCCAATGAGAAGATGGACTTGGATGGAGAAAGATGTATTTCATTGTTAATGATAACACCAATGACTCTAATTTCCAGAACACTCACAACCGACAAATCACATTCCTTACAAACACCCTGAAGGGTACACAGGACAAGCCATTTGAGGAGGTAGTTTATTTCACACCTGGGATTTTATTCATGTACAGAAATCCTAGTATGGAAACTCCCTCCACCAACACAAAATATATCCTTTACTGTAGCTTAAGAATGTTAGGTGCTTGGAACACAGAGAAGTTAAGGGACTTGTCCCCAGGTACACAACGAGTGTGTGTCACAAGCAGGACTTGAATCCAGATCTTTCTGACTTCCATATGTCCTCATATGCCATGCTTCTCAAATATAAATAATATTCTCCTTATGTTACTATGGATAGAAGCTATGATTTTAGGAATCTGGGGGGCTTCTGTGTGGTAACTCCTTATAACTTTATACTGTACACATCACACATCACAATTAAACTGTACTTGAGCCCTACAGAGTTACTTCAGGAAAATGGAGATGAAATGACTAGCCCAAGGTTGGATAGCTAGCAAGTGTCAGAGGCAGGATGTGAAACCAGGTTATCCTAAGGCTAAGTCCAGTACTCCATACACTATGTCATACTGCTTCATTATATGATTGATAAAGAAATTGAGGACCAAAGATAGGGCATGTCTTCTCCAAGGGTCACATGGCTAGTTAGTGGCAATTCTTGGCAAATTATCTTAATAACCTGCATTTAGTAAAACAATTTCAAAGCATTAGGGAAGGTGGGTGAACCTTACCTTGATCACTTTCAAATAACTCTTAGACTGTTGAGGAATATTTTCTGGAAATCAGTGCCATCATTATGGGCCTTTCATAATTATTTAATGGGAATCACAAGGAATATATGTATTTCTTGACTTTGCAGGGAACCTTTACAAAAATTGAAAATATGTTCCTTTAGGAGATAAAGAACTCATAAGTATGGAAATATGGAACATAGTTTTTGGAGATTATAACACATTAAAATTATAGTCAATATGGGGAATTTGAAGAAGAGAATTAGAATAGAAACTAAATATAATAATCCTTTTTTAAAAAGAGAGAGGCATTTTAGAAAATCACAGAGACAAATACTTTTATCCAAGAAAATGATTACAAAGAGACAACAAACCAAAAAATAGGATGCAGTCAAAAGAATCTTTAGGAGAAAAAAACCTCTCTATTTCTACCCACTTTCATCAGCAAAAGAGAAAAAAGACGGGATCAATGAAGAGAGCATGCAACTAAAAAGCTCAGAAAACCAACCAATTAAAACCCATCAAATACACACAAAATTAGGAATTCTGAAAACTAAAGAAACAAAATTGAAAACACAGAAACTATGAGTTGATAAAACCAGGAGCTTAAAAAAAAACCCAAACAAAATAGACAAAGCATTCACTTGCTTGCTCAGAAAAAAAGAGGAAGACCTCATTACCAAAATAAAAACAAAAAAGGTGAATTCATAGCAAACAAAGAGGAATTTTTTTAAATTACTAAAACCTATTAACCCAACTATATGCTGACAATAAAAAAATGAAATGGATTAATATTTATAAACATACAAAATGTTTTTATTTTAAGATTTATAAATTTTAAGAATATTTTAAGACTTATAGAACAAAAGATAGAAAATCATTCATTCTCAAAACAATTAAAATAAATTCCCAAAGAAAAAACTCCAAGACTTGAATAAACTAGTAAGTGAATTCTTTCAAACACTTGTGGTTGTTTAGTTCTCAGTCCTCAGTCCTCAGGGCTCTTTGTGACCACTTTTGGGATTTTCTTGGCAAAGATACTGGACTGGTTTGCCATTTCCTCCTCCAGTTTATTTTACAGATGAGGAAGCTGAGGCAAACAGGGTGAAGTGACTTGTCCAGGGTCACACATATAGTAAGTATCTGAGGCCAGATTTCAAAACTTCCTGACTCTATTCACTGTCACTTAGCTGTCCAAACATTTAAAGAACAATTAATTCCTATATTACTTAAAATGCTGGCAAACACATCAATAAAAATACCTTACCAAACTCCTATGAAACAAACATATTCCTGATTCCCAAACCAGAGAGATATAAAGCAAAGAAAGAAATATCACTACTGAATATTGCTGTAAAAATATTGAATAAAATATTAGCAAAGAAGCTGCAACAATAAACAGATAGGTTCCTATTGGGGCTAGTCATTCATCCCACGAATTGGCTACATTGTTCCAATTGGTGTTGCTTATTTTCAATGGACTGGAGTCAATTACCACACACGACATAATTATAACTTCAAATAGTAAGAACCTGAGTACATACAAAGGGTCAGGGGATTTATCATTCACACTTATGGAGATTAGCTATATTCAAAATATTATACACTCTGATCAGGTTGGATTTATAACAGGAGTATAGGCATGGTTCAACATTAGAAAAATTATAAATATTTTAAGGATAGGACTTCCCTTTATCAATACAGTTCAGCAAACTGTAACTAAGTGTAGTCTTGGAGAACTGCTTAGGACACTGAGAGGGTGACAGTCATCACTTACCAGTATGAGTCACATATGGGAGCTTACCAGAGCCTTTCCACTCTGCCGTACTGTATCTCATGAATATCACAAACCATATTAATTACAACAATAATAAAATACGTTCTCTAAACATATGACTGAATAGACAAATGAATAAAGCATCAGGGGACTGAGTCAAGGTGGGAGAGTGAGAGTCAACATTTTTGTCCAGCTTTCTTCTCTACAAGTACCTGGAAAATGCACTGGGCTAAATTATGATCATTAGTCAAATGAGTCATTTTTCCAGTCCAGGATAGCTTAAGAAGATAGAGAGGTCTGAGGACACTGTGGTGGGATCTGGGTAGGAGCTCAGGCAGTAGAAGTGGCAATAATGGTGGGAGTATCTCAGCACTCTGGGATGGAAAGGGAACCAAGAGAGGACCAGGGCAGGATGCACCACAGCAGAAAGAGATCCCAGAGGACCTTTGAACTAGCCCTAGGACCAGGGACAGGTGCAATCTGGCAGCCCTGTCACCATTACCCAATTCCAGATCATAGATCCAAGCTGGAAAGAAGGAGCCACAAGCAAGCATGGGGCTCTAGCTGAGTACTGAGCACAAACCAAACCCCAGAAATTTAGCCAGGTGGCTCTGAATACAGAAGACCAATGACTCAGTTCTAAGCTTTAACTTAGCACAAAAGCCTACAGTGGAATAAACCTAGGCAAAGAACCAAGAAAGGGGAACCAGCAGTTCAGTCACTATGAACCTACAGACCTCCCCCACCCAGAGTGGACTAACAGTGACTGAGTGCAGCTATCATTTACTGCAACTCAACCACATGTAAGCCAATAGACCCAAACCTGGTCAGAAACTTGTAGAGCTCAGACCAGGAGGGCTATGAACACACTTATAGGCCCCCAGACTGAGCTGGGAAATCAGCAGAAGGACACAAAAGAAAGAAGCTCAGGCTTGCTGCCACCCACTCCATCCATCCCTTAAGAAATCAGAGCCCAGCATTATTAACACTGAGTAAAAGTCAAGAAAGAGGCTAGAGGAATGAGCAAAGAGAGAAAGTAATTGACCCTAAAAAGTTACTATGGTGATGGGGAAGCTCAAGATACAAACAGAAAAATACAATGACTTGAAAACATCTACAAGCAAAGCCTCTGAGAAAAATGGAGGCAACAAGATTGGACACAAGCCCAGCAAGGATTCCCAGAAGAGTTAAAGCAAAAGATTAAAAGATAAGGGAAAAAAATTAAAAATCAAATAAAAGTGGGAGAGGAAAAAAAGCGGGAAAGAAATGAGAGCCAGTCAAGAAAGAGAATTATCAACTTTGTAAAAAAAAAATTGAAGAATAAAGCTCTTTGAAATTTAAAATTGGCCAAATGGAAGTTAATGACTCCACAAGACATCTATAAATAATAAAATAAAGTCAAAAGACTGAAAAAAAAGAAGAAAATGTGAAATATCTGACAGGAAACACAACTGATCTGGAAAATAGATTAAGGGAACATAATTTTTAAATTGTTGATCTAGCTGAAAGGAATGAACAAAAAAAGAACCTAGATATCATATTTCAAGAAATTGTAAAGGAAAACTGCCCAGATATCTTAGAACCAGAGGGCAAAATAGAAATTGAAAGAATCTATTGGTCAGCTTCTGAAAGAAATCACAAAATGAAAACTTTCAGGAATATTGTGGTCAAAATCCAGAACTTTCAGGTGTAGGAAAAAATCCTGAAAGGAGCCAGAATGAATTAATTCAAATACCATAGAGTTGTAGTCAAGATCATACAGGATTTAGCAGGCAGCATAATTTTTTTTAAAAAAAAAAAGAGGGCTTGAAATATGATATTTTAGAAGGTAAAGGAACTAGGATTACAACCAAGAAAAATCTACCAAAGAATAAACAGCTGAGTATAATTCTACAGAGGGAAAAATGGAAATTTAATGAAATAGAAGACTTTCAAGCATTCCTAGTGAAAGGACCAGAATTGAATAAAAAATCTGACATTCAAACACTGAACTTAAGAGAAACATAAAAAGCTAAACATAAGTGAGAAATCATAAGAGACTGCAAAAAAGGTTAAACTGTTGACATTATTATATGTGTAGATGATGCATGTAACCCTTTAGAACTCTATCATCACCAGGTATCTTAGAGGGAGTCTAAGAGCTTGGGTGTGATTCTGTTGTATTGGATAATCTCATAAAGAAAAAAGGAAGGAGACAGCTAGGTGGTGCAGTGAATAGAGCACTGGCCCTGGGGTCAGGAGGACCTGAATTCAAATCGGGCCTCAGACACTTAACACAAAAACCAGCCATGTGACCTTGGGCAAATCACTTGACCCCAATTGCCCTACCCTCTCCCCTCCAAAAAGCAAAAAAAAAAAAAAAAAAGGAAGGGTAAAGAAGAAGAATGCATGGGGGGGGGTGAGAGGAAAATTAAAGAAAATTATGTCACATAAATGGGGTATTCAAGGAAGACCATACAATGGAAAGGAACATGGAATGGGGTGGAGTGGGCCAAACTCAAATCTCACTTTCTTCTAAACTGGTTCAAAGAAGGGGGAAAAACCACACATACACACTGTTAGGTATAGAAATTCATCTTGCGCAACATGAACATTGTAGTGAGAGACGTTAAGAGAAGGGGTAGGATGTGAAGAATAGAGGGAGGGTAGATTAAATTGAGCAGTGGCAAGAAGCAAAACAGACTCTTAAGGAGGAGCAGGGTGAAAAAAAGAGGATACATATAATAGAGAAAGATGGAAAAAAATACACAGTTAGTGATCACAACTAAATGTGAATGGGATGAATTCACCCACTGCAGGAGAGAATATCAGAATGGATTAGAAACCAGAATCCATCAATATGTTGCTTACAAGAAACACACTTGAAACGGAAAGATAGATAGACAAAGAAATAATCTTTCCATCTCCCTCTGTGCATTTGTGTGTGTGTGCAAATACTGAATATATTCTGCTCCAATCCCTCATTTGAAATGTATTTATACATTTAAATCTATTAAATAAACTAACTATATATACACATTTATATATATTTTAAGTATACCAAAATAAAGTATATATTACATATTTATTTTTATTATGCTTCAGGTGAAATAAAAGAAGGTAGGTGTGGCTATCAGGATCACAGACAAAGTAAAAGCAGAAACAGACCTAAGAGATAAACAGGAAAATTACATTTTACTAAAATGTGCCACAGATAATGAATTGATATCAATAGTAAACATGTATGCATTAGATGACATAGCATTTAAAACCTTAAAGAAAAAGTTAAATGAGTTACAGAAGGAAATAGGCAGTAAAACTATAATAATTGAGGACCTCAATTTACTCTGCTCCAACTTAGTAGAATCTAACAAGAAAATAAAAAAGAAAGAAGTTAAGGAGATAAATAGAATTTTAGAAAATTTAGATATAATAGACTTCTGCAGAATATTGAATGAGAATAGAAAGAAGCATACCTATTTCTCAGCTATGCAAGGCAGCTTCAAAAAAACTGATCACGTATTAGGACATAAAAATCTCACAAACAAGTGCAAAAAAGCATAGATAGTCATCTTTCTTTGATCATTCCACAGTAAAACTTACACTAAATAAAGGACCTTTGAAGTATAGATTAAAAATTAATTGGAAACTAAATAACAATCCTAAAGAATGGGTAGGTCAAAGGACAAATCATAGGAACAGACTATAATTTTATTGAAACAATGGGACAACCAAGCAACAATGAAATGACACGCTGTAATTTTTGGGATATAGCCAAAGCAGTGTTTGGGGGAAATTTTATAACTCTGTTTATGTCAATAAAAGAAAGATCAAATCAATGAATTATATATACAATAAAAAATGACAAAATGAGATTCCCCAATTACACACCAAAATAGAAATCTTGAAAATCAAAGAGATGAACAAAATTAAACAAAACAAAACAAAACAAGACACCAAACCACAAGATCTTATTTTTAAAAAATAAAATAAACGAACTATTGGTTCATTTGATTTTTTAAGAAGAAAACAAAAAACCAAATTACCAGTACCGAAGATGAAAAAAGTGAATCCACATCTAATGAAGAAGAAATAAAAGCAACTGTTTGAAGTTATTTTCCCCTGCCATATGTCAACAAAATTGACAATTTTAATTAAATGGATCATTATGACTATGCCAATTAACTCAGTTTTTGATTCTCAACACCTCAGCTCCTTCAGCTGCCTCTCTCCTCTGATTAGAGAACTGGAGGGTGGGCCAATAAGACCTCCTAAAGTGTTCCTTTATAGAGCGCTCAACTAAACTTTTCAGGTAACCCTTCATTTTCCATTTGTTGCTCTGCTTGGTTTTGACTCCATGGTACATCCTGCCCCAAAATATAAATTAATATAAATTGCCTAGATTAACAGAACACAAAATGAAATACTTACATAATCTGTCTTTAAAGAAAAACAAATCTAAAAAGCTATAGATGAGCTCCCTAAAGGGAACCCAGGACAAGATAGATTTACAGATGAATTCCACCAAACATTTAAAGACAATTTGTTCAAATTTTGCATAAACTATTCGAAAAAAATAAAGAAGGAATCATATAAAATTCCTTCTGTAACACAAAAATGGTCTTGATGCCTAAACCCAGAAGAGTAAAAACAGAAAATTTCCTTTAATTAATATCAAAACAAAATTTTTAAATAAAATACTAGCAAGGGTATTACATCAATATATACAGAGATCATATACTGTGACCAGGTTGAATTTATACCAGGAATGTAGGGCTGGTTCAATATTAGGAAAACTATGAGGATAAGTGATGAATTAACAAAAAAAATAATATGATTATTTCAACAGATGAAGAAAAAACTTATGTCAAAATACAACCATTCCTGTGTAAAAAAAGATAGAAAGCATGAGAATAAATGGAGTTTTCCTTAAAATAATAAGAAATATTTATCTAAAACCAAGAGCAAGAAAAGTTAGAAGTCCTTCCAATAAGATCAAAGGTGAAGCAAATATGTTCATTATCAATGTTATTATTCAAAATTGTACTAGAAATTCTAGCTATAAAAATAAGACAAGACAGGGTGGCTAGGTGGCACAGTGAATAGAGCACTGGCCCTGGAGTCAGGAGGACCTGAGTTCAAATCCGACCTCAGACACTTAAACTTCCTAGCCGTGTGACCTTCAGCAAATCACTTAACCCAATTGCCCTGCCCTCCAAAAAAAGAAAAAAGAAAAAAAGAAATAAGACAAGAGAAAGAAGTCAAAGGAATGACCATAGGGAATGAGGAAACAAACTATCCCTTCTTCAAATGCTATAACAGCTAACTTCGAGAACTCCTGAGAGCTGACTGAAAAACTTGTCAAAACAATGAACAGCTTCAGCAAAGTTGCAGGATATAAAATAAATTCACACAGATTATCATTACCAACAAAACCCAGCAGGAAGAGATAGAAAGAATATTCTATCACTGTATAAAATACTTGGGAGTCTACCTGCCAATACATACATAAGAACTACATGAATGCAGTTATAAAATATTCTTCACAAAAACAAAGATAGATGTAAATAAGTGGAGAAATATTTATTGCTCATGTGTAGGCCAGGCCAATAGAATAAAAATGACAAAAATACCTAAATTATTTTGCTTACTCAATGCCATCCCAATTAAATTGCCAAAGAATTACTTTATAAATATAGAAAAAAATAATAAAATTCATCTAGAAGAACAAAAGGTGGAGAAATGTATAGGAAATCAATGAAAAAAAAAAGAAAGAAGTGGGGAGAGGACTAATAGCACTAAATCTCAAACGATATTACAAAGCTATAATCATCAAAGTAATCTGATACTGGATAAGAAACAGAGGGGTTGATCAATGAAACAGATTAGGTGCACGATATATTAGAAGCAAATGACCGCAATAATCTAATATTTGATATAACCAAAGATCCCAACTGTCAGGTTAAGAACTCACTATTTGACAAAAGCAGTTGGGAAAATTGAAAAGTAGTCTGGCAGAAACTAATCATAGACTAATATCTCACACTACATGCCAGAATAAGATCAAAATGGATACATGATTTAGACATAAAGGAAAATAGTGTAAGCACATTAGTGGGAGAAATTATCTGTCAGATCTCTGTGTAGGGGAAAATTTTAATAGAGTAATAAATGTTTCTTTATTAATTGGTTGAAAGAGTTCATGACTAAACAAGAGAGAGGTTCACAAAACATAAAATGGATAATTTTAATATAATAATATTTAAAAGTTTTTGCATAACCAAAACCAATGTATCTAAAATTAGAAGAAAGTAGAAAACTAGGGAGAAAAATCCTTGCAGCAAGTTTCTCTGAAATATACAGGAAATTGAATCAAATTAAATTGTTGAAGGATATGGATTGATATATTGTTGAAGGATATAAATTGATAATTTTCAGAGAAAGAAATCAAAGCTACCAATAGTCCTATTGAAAATATGTTCTAAATGACTAATAATTAGAAAAATGTAAGTTAAAATAATTCTGAGGTACCACTTCATACTCATCAGATTAGCTAACAGGACAAAAATGGAACCCTAATGCATTGCTGGAGGAGTTGTGAACTAGTGGAAGCTTCAAAAAAAAAAAAAAAAGCAACATGAAACCATGCCCCTAAAGCTATTAAACTGTGACAACCCTTGATTTAATACTAGGTCTATACCACAAAGAGATCAAAGGAAAAGGAAAAAAGACCTACATGTAAAAAAAATTGATATCAGCTCTTTTTGAGGTGGCACAGAATTGGAAATTGAGGGGGTGCCCATTAGTTGGGGATTAGATAAAAAAGTTGTGGTATATGATTGTTATGGGATACTATTGTGCTATAAGAAATGATGAAGGGGATGGTTTCAGAAAAACCTAGGAAGACTTATGTGAACTGATGCAAAGTGAAGTGAGCAGAACCAGGAGATCACTGTGCACAGTAACAGCAATATTGTAACAATAACCAACTGTGAAAGACTCAGTAACTCTGATCAACAACTCTGATGACCTACCACAATTTGAAAGGACTCATGATGAAACCTGCTATCCCCCTGCAAACCTCAAAGGACAGACTGATCCACATTTTCTTCTATTTACCTCTTTTTCTTGCTTTTTTTTTTTTACCCATAGAACATAGCTAATGTAGAAGTTTGGTTTTGTATGTTTATGATGGTTTTTATTGATTTTGTCTTCTCAGTGGGTATGGGAGGGATAGAGAGAATTTGGAACTAAATTTTTTTTTAAATTGAATTTAAAAATAAATAATATTAAAAAAAATAATAAAGCATTTATTAAGCACTCACTACGGGCCAGGCAGTGTGCTGAGCTTGGTTAACAGGAGTTGCTTCCATGGATAATGTCTGTGAGGGCTGGACTGGAAGCAGGACCTGTGGTCTGGGAGCTGTTGCATGCCCTGGATTTCTGTCTAACTGCCTGTTGATGTCAGGCAGTTGGCACTTCTTGCTGGTGGTGGTAAAGGACGGGGGTCCCTATCTCTGCAGTGATTTCTTTCCTTAATGATGGCTATGGATGCTGAGTAGGAAGCAGGTCTGAGGGGAATCTGCTATTCCCAAGGCTCTAGGGCTCAGGGTTCTGGGCTGTCTCCATCAAGGTGTGAGAGGAAAGGAGGATTAAGGTAGTGGTAGTGATTTGACTTGCAAACAGGCTATTGCCTGTCTTCCCCTCCAGGCACTTTGCGACTTCTAATCTGACTCGACTAGATATAATACAAAATAAGTGTTGAAAAATACACCATTCGGTCATGTTAAAAACACCAAAAAGCAAAGGAATAAACTGATATTTCCTTAACATATAAATAGTATTTACCTAAAACGAAGAGCTAGTATTATTTGTGATGAAGAAACATTAGAATGAATAGGTGAATGAATGAAAAATCATCTATTAGGCTCTTACAGTATGCAAAGCACAATGTGGGATGTGCTCTATCTTCAAGGGAGACAACACACACACGTCTCACCTTCAAGTCAGATTGGGAAGGCCCAGTGGTTGTTAGGGTACAGTAGCCAAGCAGATGGTGATATGCCACCTGAACTGTCACTTCCATTGACAAAACCCCATCAGTTGAATGGCATCACATTCAATGGTGCCAAGGGCCTTGGTGGTGAGAATGCTTGGGTTTTCTGAAGAGGCAGGGGTTGCCACACCTCCAGAGGCAGTTACACCCTGTTTGATGGAGCAGGGAAGGAGACAGAAGCAGGAAGCAGTGCAGGTGGTCTTGGGAGCTCTGCTGTTCCAATAAGATCAGGGTAGAGGGAGGATGCTTATTATGGCTTATTATTCATATTATTTGATGGCTAAACAGTAAGATAAGAAGAAATGGGGAAAAGAAAAACAGGCAAAGAGGGGGCAAAATTATCTCTATTTGAGATGATATGATGCTTAACTTAGAAAATCCTAAAAAATCAAGGAAAAATTAGTCAAAGCAATTAGAGGTCATTAAAGCGGCAAGTTATCTTTTTAAAATATCACAAAAATCAGTAGAGTTTCTGTATATTTTGTGGTTGTTGAGTTGTTTCAGTCATGTCTGACTCTTAATGATCCCATTTAGGGTTTTCTTGGCAGAGAACACTAGAGCAGTTTGTCTTTTCCTTCCCCAGTTCATTTTATAGATGAGGGAACTGAGACAAACAGGCTTAAGTGATTTGCACCAGAACACACAGTGAGTGGGGCCAGATTGGAACTCAGGTTTTCCTGACTCTTGGACCAGAACTCTATTGTTCCACCTAGATCTCTCTCTCTCTCATTCTCTTTGTATATATGTATATGTCTATATGTATATATACATATAGACATATGTATGTATGTATACACATACACAATCCAGCAAATGGAGATGGTGAAAAGTTAACTGAAAAGAGACTTTTCCAGAAATCAGAGTGAAGGGTCACTCCATCCCTAGCCTAGCCGGAGTTCTAGACATACCTTTGAGGACTTGGGGGGGCAGGGGGGAAGATTCTCTATTAGCACTTAAAATACTTGGATGACTATATTTCAATAGAATTAATTTCCTTTGTAATCCTATGTATTTTATGCATTTAAAAACATTCTGAGAAGGGCTCCATATATTTCACCAGACCAACAGAGGGATTCACAACACACATCACACACACACACACACACACACACACACACACACACACACACACACCAACCTGGAACAATTACAGTAAAGAGAAAATACTTAATTGAGAGATAGAGGTGTTCCTAGAACATAAAGTCAATCATTTTAATTGCACAAAATTGAACATCTTTTGTGTGAACAGAATCTATGAGGCTATAATAAGAGGGATGAGTCAATTATCCAAATAAAGTACATGCCATCAGAAAGAGCCAATGGATGGCCTTATTTTGCTCAACTCTCTTACAAGAGAGTATTCTAGGTGTGTAGGAGGGGAAGGAGTCATTAGGAAGTGACAGCAATATGAATCAATACTTATTTGTAAAAAAAAATTGCCTAGCATGGCCTAACACATGGGATGGATGGGTGGGAGTGGTTCCCTGTAGCAGCCACTAAATCTTGAGGTTCATCCAACAAACATGCACTGCAGGAATACAATGATGGTCCTTACTGAAGAAGTAAATAGGTCACACAGACATAGACACTGAAAACAATGGCAACGATGGTGGCTTAGACTTCTGTAGCATCTGCCAGTTCCTACCTTCTTCATCCTCTCCTGGGGGCCATCTCCAGTCATCTTGATCCATATCTGTCTGTTGGACCCAGATGGCTCTGGAGGTTAAAGTGAGGCTGGTGACTTTGCACAGCCCAACCTCACTTAAATCCAACTCACTTGCATGTCATTGCATCACCTGCCTGGTGGCATGGTCCTCTTTGAGAATGAAGGACAAACAACATCTCTCTGTCCCACCTTTCTGTCTTCATTCTGTATATCTGTTCTTAGCAAAGTCTCATTGACATGGAGCTGGGATTTGGGCCACCAGAAATCCCCCCTCTCCCTGCATACAAAGTCCTTTCCTCACAACAACCTTCTAAGATGATTGTGCTTACATTATCATAATCCCTGTTTGACAGGTGAGAAAACATAGGTTAATTCTGGGTAGGAAATGACAAAGCTGGTATTAAAATACCTGTCTTCCCAGATCTGTCTTGTGCTTTCCATGGTGCTGTCCTTCCCAGTTGTGATACAGATGAATAGAACAGAAGAAGTATATGAGAAAAGCACAGTCATGTTGTGGAACAGTGGGGAGAACAATGAGGCAAAGTGAGAGTCCCTGGGTTCTAGTCCTGTATTGGCACAGTGGATAAACCATTCAGCCTTGAGTCAGGAAGACCAAAGTTCAAATCCAGACTCAGATGCTTACTAGTTGTGTGACCCTGAGCAAGTCACTTAAGCCTGTTTGCCTCAGTTTCCTTATCTGTAAAATGATCGGGAGAAGGAGATGGCAAACCACTCCAGTACCTCTGCCAAGAAAACCCCAAATGGGGTCATGGAGAGTCAGATATGACTGAACAGCAACAAAGTGTGTCTGAAGTCAAGCTTCCTCATCTGCAAAATAGAGGCAGTACTTGTAACTCTCCCTCACCGGGTATTGTGAGAGTTAATGTAAGTAGAATGGTAGGTCCTGGAGGGCAAGGACTACTTGCAGTTTGGTCTTTGTGCACCCAGCCCAGAGCTGTCAAATCAATACCTGTTGGATTGAATTGTTTGTCATAACATTAAAGAATCAAACAGTTTTGAAGTCATGAAACATTGTGGAAATTCAAGCTATTGTTATCATTGTTAGGCAGAGAATAAAGGGATCAGATCCTTTTAAGAAGATCTGGGAAGGTTTCTAGGAGGAGGGAGCTGTAAATCCGGGAGAGAATTTCCATTTCAGTCATAATGTCCTCCATATGTAAAATAAAATAACAGGACCAGTCTTGGTCACCTGCTCCTATTTAATCCACCCCAGGGCATTCTGCATTTCTGACACACCAGCTGGTTACTGTCCTTTGTGCCTAAAGACGACCAAAATGCCATCGGCACATTGCAGTCCAGTGGGTCCAACTCCACAGGCTCAGGAGGCTCTGCCACAGGGCAGGCAAAAATAATGCGGTGCCCAGGACTCTACATTTGTGCACCTCATGTTTCTTAGGAGCTACTGCAATTCTGCTTTGCTCGTATAGCATAGAGCCTTCTTTGTGCCCACCATGCTGAGCAGTCCTGTGCCAGCATCTCCCATGTCTCCCAACCAATTCCAAAGTCCTTCAGAGAAGCCTTGTGTCCTTTGACACTTCTGCTGACCTCTCTGTCAGCACTTGCCTTGTGCAGGTTCTCTGTAAAATAAAATAAAAAAAATAAAAACCATAAAATAGTCTTTTAGGCACATTTGGCATTTGGCATTTGAACATGACCAGCCCATCAAAGTTGTACTCCCTGCAGTCGGGTTTGAATACTTGAAGTTCAGCTCAGTAAAGGACCTCAGTGTCTGGTACCTTCTGTCAGGTGATCTTCAGAATCTTCCTAAGACAATTCAGCTGAAAGCAATTCCATTTCCTTACATGGTGCTGCTAGACTGTCCAGGTTTTACAGACATACAATAGTGAGGTCAGCACAATGACTCTGTAGACCTTCAGTTTGGCAGGCAGTCGAACACCTTTTTTCTCCCACACTTTCCTTAGGAGTCTCTCAAATGCTGAGCTAGCTCTGGCAATGTGTGTGTCAACCTCACAATCCAAGTGGACATCCCTAAAAAGTATATTGCCAAGGCAAGTGAACTTTTCCACAGCATTCAATATCTCTCCATTTGCTGTAACCAACAGAACTTCTATGTATGGATGGGGTGGTGCTGGCTGGTGGAGAACCTAGGTTTTCTTGGCGTTAATTGTCAGGCCAAAATTATCACAAGCAGCAGAGAATCATACTCTGTTGCAAATCAGCTTCAGAGGCTGTATTGAGTAAGCAATCATCTGGGAATAAAAAGTCGTGCACCATCTCTCCTTCCACTTTAGTCTTGGCTTGCAGCCTTTTCAAGTTAAATAATTATCATCAGTATGGTAGCTGACCTTTCCATTCTCATTGAAGGTATCTGACAACATCGCTGAAAACATTTTGCTAAAAAGCATGGGAGCAAGCACACAGCCCTGCTTCAAAAAATGAAAAATCTAGGGGTGATCCCTGTAGTCCAAGAAAAAAAAGATGAAGAACCATAGGATTGTGCAATGTCAGAGCTAAAAGGGAGAGTGGACATTTTTTACTAAGTGGGAAACAGACCAAGTAGGAGGAAGTGCCCACTTCACAGTTATTTAGTGATAAAGCTGAGACTAGCATGTTGTCTGACAAACAAAAGAGGCTTAATAAATCTTTGTGGATTTATAGGAACAAGCATTCAGTATTTCAGGGACCCATCACCACCACCATAAGCCATTTGATAAATGTGGTTTGGAACAAAGTCCTCCATGAGCAGAACTAGATCTTGGAACAAGTTATCTCAAAACAGAGTAAAGAATGGAGTACATCCATGGATACAAGGGAACCAAGTGATTTAAAACATATCCACACATGTGTGGGTGTGTATTCTGACTCTATACACACAGGTACATATACATATAGATGTATATGTATATATATGTGTGTGTGTATATATATATAAATCACCATAGTTATATAGTTATGGCATATGACTATAATCATAAATTGTAGTCTTAGGAAAATATGTTATCATAGAAAATAGTCATGGAAAATATGACTCAGAGATAAATGAAAGAGGCCAGAGGTGCCAGAGCTAACTCATGAGAGCTGATTGTTAAATTTTCAGTGTGAACATTTACACTTCCAAAATTGGCAATGACTAAATATCAAGGTGTGATTTATTGTTTTGTTGGTTGTCTAGACTTAAGAAAATGATGGCAAAATATTAATACTGCAGATTGAAATTAAAAGCATTTCATGACTACTTTTTACCCCTTGCAAGAAAGCTCGTTAAACATTTACCAGTATACCCCTGTTTGTAGTCATATTTTTATATCAGAATAAGGTATTATAATAATATTTTATATCAGGATAGTTTCTTTAAGAAGAGTTGGGACATTGGTGAGAAGGCAGACACCAAACTACCTCATTAAATAATCAAATGACTATTTATTATCTCAGCTAAGAACTGACTGGTTATTGTTATAGGACTTATTGCCCAATAAGCCATCTGGCATAGCCACATCATTGAATGGTTAGAACAAGAGTCAAAATCAATACCAAACCAGAAGAAAGGATAAAGATGAGAAGACATTGCATTCAATTATAACATCTCCAACCAAACCACTTGAAAAGTGGGATATGGTTATGAGTAAATGCACTGATACTGGTTACCACCATTCCTTAGAGGTTAGCTGATAGAAAGCAGCTGCCACAGTAAGGAGACCTAGAAAGGACAGAAACTCATCAGCAAAAATTTGATCTCATGCAAAATAAGACAGAAAAAGTGCAACACTAATTCATAATAATGCTCATCTACAAAATCTTGTGGATAAGGAGGATGGAGGATTGTGAAGAATTTTGCTTCCAAAACATTGGAAAGCATTGAAAGTGAAAATGACCCTTTCAAGAAGATTGGGACAAGAACCAAGCAAGCCAAACCATCCCAAGAACACTTATGGATTTCATTCAGCTCCACTCCATGAGCATTTAGTTAGTGCCTACAGCATGGTGTGCTATGTGCTGAAGATGCAAAGACAAAAATGAAGTGATTTCTCTCAAGGTGCTTACAGCCTACATTCATTTGAGAATGGAATCAGAAATAAGACAACAAATTGATATTAAAGGAAACATATCTGCCAATATTTCTAAAATATTCTTCTTTCACCACTGGTGACAACAGAACTCACATTGGGATCTTGGTACCCAATGTGTTGTAAAAGGGAATGGAAAGCAGTCTTCAGAAATTGAAGTGAACCTGACACAATACATTCAGAAGAAATCTGTACTTGAGGCAACACAATGGTAATGGCCCTCAGAGATTGATTTTCAAGGTATCTCCAAGAGGAAAATTCCAAAAGTAAGGAAAAAGTTAGAGAGGCTATGACTACCCACAAAAGGCGACTCGTGGGTTACTACCTACCACCCCATATTCCTATTTCATCATCTTTAGGAAAGAAGGGAGAATACTAGCATTTATTAAGAACTATAATATGGCAAGTACTATGCTAAACACTTTAGAAACATTGTCTCACAACAACTATGTGAGGTCAGCACCATTATTGTCCCCATTAAGTGACTTGCCCAGCATCACACAGCTAACAAATGTCTGAGGTCAGATTTGAATTCAGGTCTGACTCCAGGCCTAGTGCTCTATCCACTATACCATCTAGCTGTTCTCTATACAGTTTTATAAAATTAGCTTATACAAATATCCAGAGTATCTTTGATGAAAACATGAGTAGGAAATTGGCTTTTATATGTGATTTTCTCTAACAGGTCATATCTTCATAGTTATTCAATTGACTAAGAAGTATACATGATTCTGCTGCATTTATTGTTTATAAAAGAGTATTTGTGAGAACATTCATCTCCCTCCTTTCATTGGATTGAGGGATGTAGTCTTGAGTTAATTCTTGCTCTGTCCTCCAAGGACCCTTTTTTGAGGGGTCGCTAGGTAGTACAGAGCACTGGCCCTGGAGTCAGGAGGATGTGAGTTCAAATCCAGCCTAAGACACTTGACACACTTACTAGCCGTGTGACTTTGGGCAAGTCACTTAACCCCAATTGCCTTCCAAAAAAGGCAAAAAACCAAAAGGACCTTTTATTGATTATAATGTTTATTGTGCTATGGTTAATTTTGTAAAGGTGTCATGTGCATTTGTGGAATATATACATATTTACTTTTTTCTCTTCCCATTCTGTAGTTACTGGAAATATATCATATCTAACTTTAATTTTTTAATTTAAGTCTTAACTTCTTTCTTATTTATCTTTGGTTAGATATATCTAGCTCTGTGAGGGGTACATTGAGATGGCCAACTATTATAGTTATACCATATATTTCTTCTTGTAAATTAATTAACGTTTATCTTTAAGTAATTAGATGTTTGGTTGTTTGAGGCATATGTATTATGTATTGATAAAATTAATTGTCTATGGTGCCTTAAAACATAATGTGATTTCCCTGTTTAAATCTTTTAATTGTTTTTTTAAAGAAATTGTGACCTGGTTGAGATCATGATTGCCACCTCTGGTCTACTTTTTTTTGTTTATTCACCTGAAGCATAATAGATTTTACTCCAGCTCTTTAATTTAATTTCTTGTGAATCTTTATATTTCAAATATTTTTCTTATAAATAATATCTTATAAGGTTCTGTTTTTTAATTCAATTTCCCACTATCTTCTATTTTTCTGGTGAAATCAACCCATTTATTCTCAGAATTCTGATGGTTAATTGTGAACTTCTTCCATCTTATCTCTCCACATCCTCCCCCTACACTTCTTTACCAAAAAGAAAGAAAGAAAGAAAGAAAGAAAGAAAGAGAGAGAGAGAGAAAGAAAGAAAGAAAGAAAGAAAGAAAGAAAGAAAGAAAGAAAGAAAGAAAGAAAGAAAGAAAAAGAGCATATTGAGAGAAAAGAAGTATTTAAACATAAAGACTCACATAGAATTAAAATGTGGGACTGAAGCAGAATCTATTATGTTTAAGGTGAACTAAATAAAGCAGGAACAGCAATAATAATTTCAGACAAGATTACAGTCAAAATAAACATGATAAAAAGAGGTAAGTAGGGAAATCTCATTACGATTAAAAGGAACTTACCAAAAATTTATATCAGTTCTTAATGTATATACACAAAATAACAGCATCTAAATACTTAAATAAAAAGTTAATTGGGGGCCAACTAAGTGCCACAGTGGATAGAGCACTAGTCCTGGAGTCAGGAGGACCTGAGTTCAAATCTGACCCCAGACACATGACACTTAATAGCTATGTAACCTCAGGCAAGTCACTTAATCCTGATTGCCTCACCAAAAACAAAAAAATCATGGTAGGGGATCTCAATGTACCCTTTTCAGAATCAGACAAATCAACAAGAAAGAAGCTTTGGAATTAAATAGAACTTTAGAAAAAGTAGAGACTATAGATCTTTAATGATCGATATATGGGAACAATTAATTTATATATTTCTCAGCAGCAACTTTGCCAAAATTGACTGTGTGTTGTGCCATAAATTCCTCACAAGTTCATAAAAGCAGAGACACTTAACACATTCTTTACTGACCATAATGCAATAAAAATTATATTCAATAAAAGGTCTTTGAAGTAAAAATTAGAGATAGGAATCAAGTTGTCATAAGAGCAGAAAGAAGTACAGCTGAATTCTCTCTTACAACTCCTCCACAAAGATCTAGAAAATGCACCAGACTGAGTCCTAATTAGGAAATCCAAAAGAAAAAACTCATGGTGAGTCACAGGCAGTGAAGTCTGCAGGCAGTAGGGATGGAATATAGCCAGGAACTGTAATACAGATTATGCTAAGGTATGGACTGAAAGAGGACCTGAACTGTATATCAGGGAAAGATGAGGTCCCAGACCCACACAGAGATGCAGGAATAGGTGTCAAGGGCTGTTATTCACTGCCCACTTACAGGTCACAAATCCAGGGCACATTAGGGAGGGTACTTGCAGCAAGGGGTGAGGAAGAGCCATGGAACCTAGACTATGAACTGAGTAAGAAGCAAGTTCAGAAGGAAAAAGTAGCTATATGCTTCTAAGTCTGGGAATTAAGGAGGGACATAATTCCAATTCCCTTTAGACCAGTCTAAAGCCTTCAGGGGAATAACCAGGGATCCCAGAATGAGGGTGAGTCTGCAGTTCTATCACTCTTTCAGCCCAGTTGTTCCCTTTAGAAAGACTCAGAGCCCAGCACTAACATAAAATCTGAAGTCAAGATGTAGCCAAGAGCAAACCAACCCTCCAAAAAATAACTATCTTGGTGACAAGGATGCTCAAAACACTAACTCAGAAGGACAGAATTACTCCAAAATATCTACAAATAAAACCTCAAAGGAAAACACAACCTGGGCACAAATCATACCAGAATTCCTGGAAGAGATAAAGCAAGAGGTTATTTCTTAAGAGTTTAAAATGATTTTTAAAATCAAATGAAAATGGGGGCGGCTAGGTGGCGCAGTGAATAGAGCGCCGGCCCTGGAATCAGAAGGACCTGAGTTCGGAGCCGGCCTCCGACACTTAATCCGCATAAACAACAAAAAAAAAAAAACCTAGCCGTGTAACCTTGGGCAAGTTACTTAACCCCAATTGCCCTAAAGGGGCGGCTAGGTGGCGCAGTGAGTAAGAGCGCCGGCCTCGGAGTTTGGATGACCCGAGATCAGATCCGGCCTCAGAAAATGAGCACCCACGCATAAATCAAAATGACTAGCCGTGTAACCTTGAGCAAGTTACTTAACCCCAATTGCTTTAAAAAAAAAAAAAATCAAATGAAAATGCTAGAGGAAAATTTGAAAAAAAAAAAAAAAGATATGAGGGCCATGGAAGAACAAATTGAAAAGAGAACTCAAAGTTTTGCATAAGACGTATGAAACCTTACCTAAGCAACAAACTCCCCGAAAATTAGACTGGACCAAAGAGAAGATAATGGCTCTGAGACAACAAGAACATAAAACAAAGCTGATCTGGAAAAGTAGAAGAAAATATAAGGGGTCTTAAAACAAGAACTGACCCAGAAAACAGATCAAGAAGATGATTTAAGAATCACTAGATTATTTGAAAGTCAAGAAAGAGACAGAGACAGAGAGAGAAAGACAGAGAGACAGAGACAGAGAGACAGACAGAGAGACAGAGAGTTCCCTAAACATTATGTTTCAAGAAATCATCAAAGAACTAGAAGGCAAAGAAAAAATAGAAATAATCTACTGGTGACCTCCTAAAATAAAAACTCCCAGGAATATTATAGCCTAAATCCAAAGCTTCCAGGTGAAAGAAAGAGTATTGTTATCAACCAGAAAGAAATAATCTAAGTATCAGGGAGTCACAGTTAGGAACACTTTAAAGGAGGCAAGAGTTTGGGATATGATTATTTTAGAAGGCAAATGATCTAGGATTACAACTGAGAATAATTTGCTCAGGAGAGCTGACTATAATCCTACAGGAGAAAAAAATGGAATTTAAATGAAATAGAGGATTTTCCAAGCATTCCTGATGAAAAAACCAGCACTTCACAGAAACTTTGAAATGTAAACATGAGTCAAAAGAAACATGAAAAGTTTTTTTTTTAAAGAGCAAAAAACAAAGTATTAAACAAGGAAAAAGCTGTTCATGAAATAATTTGAGGAAATGATACATGTATCCTCCCAATACCTACTGTTATCAGGGGTCATAAAGAGAATCTGAGACAGAGGATCTAGGAGTGATTTTGTTATATTTTGGTGATTTTAAAAGAAGAATGGAAGGAGTGGGGAAAAGGGAGAGGAAGAATGAGGACAATTATTTTCTATAATCAGGGTACCTACTTAGAAGACTTTACAAACAAGGAAAAAATAGAGTGAATTAGTGATACTTAAACCTCACTCTGATATGAACTGGTCAAAGGAAGGAAGAATGGGCTCATGCATGCATGCTCGCACACACACACACACAAACATGCTTGGGTAAAAATAGTATTTCATGCAACAGGTGAATAGAAGGGAAATGGCAGAAGGCAGAGTGGGGAAAACAGGGAAGGTAGATTAAGGGAAGGAATAGTCCTAAACAAAACAAATTCTAACCTAAGGAGGGTGAACCACAAAGTGGAGTTTAAAAGAAAAGAAAGAACAAATGAGAAACTGTGATTGGACTTTGATGAAGGAAATAGAAAGTGGTCAGGGGGAAAGAAACATTGTTTAAAACCTAGAGTACTGTTGCTGAGCACATTCCTCTCTCAATAACCTTTTCTTCTTTATTAAGAGGAAGGGGAAAAAGAAAGAACAAAAGTACAAGAAAATAGGGTAGAGGAAAAACCAGAATTATCATAAATGTGAATGTGAATAGGATGAACTCACCCATAAAATAGACCAGTATAACACAATGGATTAAAAATCAAAATCCAACAATAAGTTGCTTACAAGAGATACATTTGAAAATTAAAGATGAACACCTAATTAAAATGAGGCATTATAATGAAATATATTATGTTTCAGTTGAAGTAAAAAGAGCAAGGATAGTAATCATTATTTCAGACAAGGCACAGCAAAGGTAGATAAATAGGAAGACTACATCTTGCTGAAATGTACAATAGACAATGAACTAATAATATCAATACTAAACATATATGCCCCAAATGGCCAAACGGTATAGCATCTAAATATTTTTTAAAAGTTAAATGAGTTAGGGGTGGCTAGGTGGCGCAGTGAATAGAGCACTGGCCCTGGAGTCAGGAGGACCTGAGTTCAAATCCAGCCTCAGACACTTAACACAAAACTAGCCATGTGACCTTGGGCGATTAACCCCAATTGACCTACCTTCCCCCCTCAAAAAAAAAAGTTAAATGAGTTAAAGGGTA
Source organism: Gymnobelideus leadbeateri (assembly GCA_011680675.1). Classification (NCBI taxonomy): domain Eukaryota; kingdom Metazoa; phylum Chordata; class Mammalia; order Diprotodontia; family Petauridae; genus Gymnobelideus; species Gymnobelideus leadbeateri. The sequence goes on along the minus strand of WOXC01010008.1, from coordinate 21,645 downwards.
GATAGTAGGGTACCTTAACTTATTTCCTTTAAACTTATTTAAGTTTAAACAATCAACCCCCCCAAAAAAAAACCAATAAAGAAGTTAACAGAATTTTAGAAAAGTTATATATCATAAACCACTCGAAATTATTGAATGGAAATAGGAAGGAGTACACATAATTTCCAGAAATCTATGTTACCTTTACAAAATGTGACTATGTATTAGGGCATAAAAGCCTAACAAATAAATGCAGAAAAGTAGAACTATTAAGCACATATTTCATAGACTACCATACAATAAAAAGTTTATTTGACAAAGGTTCACTGAAGAAATTATTAAGTATTGACTGGAGACTAAAACTTAATCCTAAAAAATGAATTGGTCAATAAACAAATCATTTTTTAATGATAACTTAATTAAGATAATGACAACATTGAAACAACATCCTGAAATTTTGGGGCTGCAAAGCAAAATAATCCTTAGAGGAAGGTTTCTATCTCAAAAAAAAACTTTCATTAATAGAAGAGAAAGAACATATTAGTGAAACAGACAAAAAAAAACCCTAGAAAAATCAACAATTTTTTAAAAAATCCCAACTAAATAACAAACCAGAAATCTTGAAAATCAAAGAAGAGATTAACAAAATTGAAAGATCCCCCCACCAAAAGCCCACTGAGTTAATAAATCTAGGAGCTATTTTTTAAAAATAAAGTAGATAAGTTATTATGAGATTTGACATGTTTGTTTGCTTTCTGGAGGGGATAAGGTAGGGCAATTGGAGTTAAGTGACTTGCCCAAGGTAGCACAGCTAGGTTTGTGGGGAGGGGGGGGCAGGTTAAGTGTCTGAGGTCAGATTTGAACTCAGGTCCTCCTGACTCCAGGGCTTATTCACTGCACCACCTAGCCACCCCCCAAGATTTGACATTTTTTAAAAGAAGAAAACCAAATTACCAGTAATAGTTAAAATTATAAATTCACCACCAATGAAGAAAGAAAAGAAAATTATTAAAAACTATTTCACCCAATTATAATGTCAATAAAACTATCTAAATGAAATGGATGAGTATTTTTTTAAACATAAAATGCCCAGATTAATAGAACAGTAAATAAAATGCTTAAATAGCATGATCTTAGAAAAATAAATTGAACATTCCACAAATGAGTTCACAAAGAAAAAAACTTAGGACCAGATGGTTTTACATGTTAGTTCTATCAAACATTTTTAAAAATAATTAATTCCAATACCACAAAAGTCCTTTGAAAAAAATAGGGAAAGAAGGAATCTTACCAAATTCCTTCTATGACACAAATATGCTCTTGATACCTAAACCAAGAAGAGTCAAAACAAAGATGCAAAACCATAGACCAATGTCACTAATGAATATCAATGCAAAAAATATGTAAATGAAATCATAGTAAGGTGACTTCAGAAACATATCATACTGATTATACACAATGACCAGGTTGAATTTATATCATGAATGAAGGATTAGTTCAATGTTAGGAAAACTATAAACATAATTGACAATATTAATAACAACAACAACAAAAACATATGATTATTTCAACAGACACAGAAAATGCTTTTAACAAGATATAACACTCTTGTTAACACTAAAGAACACAGGAATAAATGGACCTCTATCATATGAAAAGTAGTATGTATCTAAAAACAAGAGACAGTATTATTTGTATTTGGGTTAAATTAGAGGATTTTCCCATAAGATTAGAAATTAAAGCAAGGCACATGGGCACATTATTATTCAACATAGTAGTTATCATGATAAGACAAGAAAGATAAATTGAGAGAATAAACATAGGTAAAGAGGAAACAGCTTTCTCACTTTTTGCACAATATATAATAGTTTACTTAGAGAACCCAAGAAAGTCAACTGAAAAATTAATTGAAATAATGAAAAATTTCAGCAGATTTGCAGGATATAAGATAAATCTACACATATCATCAGCATTTCTAAATATTACCAACAAAATCTAACAGGAAGGTATAAAAAGTGAAGTTCCCTTTAAAGTAACTACACAAAGTATAAGTACTTTGTGAATCTACTTGTCAAGATACGTATAGGAACCACAAAATGCTCTTTACTCAGACATATTTAAGTAAATGTAGAAATATTAATTACTTATTATTGGCTGAGCCAATATAATAAAAATGATAATACCCCCCAGATTCATTTACTTACTTGGTACCATACGAATCAATTATTAAAGGATTATTTTATAGAGCTAGAAAAAACAATAACCAAATTCATCTGGTAGAACAAAAGGTCACAAATCTCAAGGGATTTTTTTTTGGATAGGAGGAAAGAGAGCCTACAAGTACCAAATCTTAAACTGTACTACAAAGCAGTAGTCATCCAGACAGTTTGGTATTGTTTCAGGGGTAGAGAGGTGAATCAGTGAAACAGATCAGGTGCACAATATACAGAAGCAAATAAGCACTATAGCCTGGTGTGGTAAATCTCAAAATGCCAGCCATTGGGGGTAAGAAATGACAATTCATAAAACTATTGGGAAAACTGGAAGGTAGTCTGAGAGAAACTAGGTGTAGACCAACATCTCACACAATATGCCAAAGTAAACTCCAACTGGTACTTGTCTTGGGCATAAAGGGTAATAAAAATAAAATTAAAGACATTACCTATCAGATCCATAGATAGAGAAAGAGTTAATGACCAAACAAGAGATAGCATGTTATAATCTATGCCCATCTCCTTATCTCTTATCTTTCATCTCCCTGCTGGTTCACCTCCACACCAGCATATCTTAAGAAGATCCTTGATAAGTTGGAGGGCATTCCAAGGAAGGGAACCGGGGAAGGTGAGGGGGCTGGAGTACATGTCCTCCATACTGTTCTTCATCCTTTATTTTGGAAGAGGACCAAAGACACCATGAGGTAATGTCTTGGCTTTTGAGTGAATTGGATTTAAGTGAGGCAGTTGCCCAGTCATCAGCCTCATACCCTCTTCTAGGGTCATTGCAATCCAATGAATGGCAAGACAAAATTCAAGATGATTGGGTGACTTTGGTGTTTTTGCTGTCTGACCAAGCTCTAAGCACTCCACAGTGCCTGCTTCAGCCATTTTCATGGCCTGGCCATTGGAATAGATTGTTCTCATCCACCCATTATGTCGGGGAAATGTTCACATGCTTGAGATAGACATTCCCCTAACTCACTGGTTACCCTTGCTGGTTTAGCCCACCTGCCTGCCAAGATGGTCTTCCCAAGGTGTGGCCACTGCACATGCTACAGCTTCTTGGGGCCACAGGTGAGAAGTGGGTGAAGAGGGACACCAAAAATGGGTGAGCAGCCCTGAACAGGGCTCAGTAAGGCCTCACAGCAGAGGTGCTAGTCCTGGAATGATTTATTAAGAACCTACTATGTGCCTAGCACTGTGCTGAGTACTAGAGATAAAGTAAGGTCTTTGCCTTTGACAATCCTTGTCCTGGAGGGGCTTGCAATCTACTGGGGAAGGGGGGGGTGGGGGAGACATTATGCAAACAAATAGATACCAAGTCTACACGGGTAAATAGGAAATAACAGATTATTTCCTAGTTTTATGCCCTAGGATTAAGAAGGATTGAAATGGCCTTCTTGAAGAGGATCAGATTGGTTTGAGGGGTAGGGGGCAGGTTATGAAGGGCCTGGAACAGCAAGTAGAGGGTTTTTATTTAATCCTGGGGGTAATCTCTATTGTTCCCTCTTTAAATGAGCTGACCATGGTAGATTGCTGCTGACCAGGAGACCAAACCTACTGAATTATGAGGTCAGGCGTTCTGAGGGCCAGGGCCCATTGGTTATCCATACTCTGGCACCAATATGAGGACCCCAGGGCAGTGGGGGGACACAAGGCTGCCCAGAGAGGGGGCAAACTTGCCCAGGTCATCCGTGGAACAGGCCAAAGACCAATCCACACTGAGTGACTGTGGCACTCCCAGCCTGTGTGAGTTAGGGAGATCTAGGATCCAATAAAACTCTCTGAAGGATCCATAGGCCCATACACCCGGAAGTGGGAGGAATCCCAAGGGGCAGCTGGTCTAACCTCCTTATTTTTTCAGATGAAGAAACCAATATCTAGAAAAATTAAGTGCTCTCTGAAGGCTAACAGAGATGTTTGGCAGGCCCGTTATCCAGGTCTAACTGTGCACAAAAAGCAACATAACAGATATAATTGGAGATGATTGACAGGAAAAGGAGGTGGGTGAGTCATGCCTTGGGAGCCAAGGATGGTCCATGGGTGGCCTGCAGGATAGCCTTAAGGGGCCTAGAGAAAAAAAGTCTGTAGTATATTGGGTGGGCTGCCCACCCTCCTTCTATGCTAGCCCTCAACACCTCCCACGCCCCCTCATATCCCCCACACACCCACACCCACTCGCACATATCCTCATGGAGCATTTAATAGAGTACTGGGACCAGAGCCACTGTGGACGAGGAGCCAGGGATAGGTTTTTATTTGCATAGTTGGAGGGAGGGAGTCCGCTCCCCCCACCAACCAACTCACAGATTCATTCAGTCCCACAACTGAACAAACACAGGAAAAACCTTTCAAGGCCGAAGCCTTTCTAAATGGGCCAAGGTCCTGGTGAGTGAGCCAGAAATGTTTTTTCAGTGGCAGGTTTTGGCACAGTTGTGATTCTGAACAGTAGTCCTGGGCCTGCCAGAGGGTAGGCTGGGGAACCTGTTGAGGCAGACAGCCCCCACTGGCAATCAGCCCCAGATGAGCTAAGGAGTGAATTAATCATGCACCAGCCACATTCATTCTGTCCACAATAACAAGTGGCTTGCTTTGCCACCTACTACTTGGGCAGATGACATAACCCCTCTGGGCCTTAGTTTCCTTATTTGTAACACACTAAATGACCTCTAAAGGTCCTTCTGGCTCTACACTTGGTTAGAGCCTGCTTGGAGTGTCTCTTTTTCCCCAGGACTAGTTCAGGTTTGGTAGATTTTTTTTTTTTGATTGACTAGTGATTTTATTGACATAGAGAATTTCCAATGGGGAACAAGTCTTCTACCACTCATAGTTAGGGAGTTGGGGGCAGGGGAGGGGAAGGAGCACACCGAGAGGTGAATTACTTAACTCAGGGTCACACAGCCAGTATGTGGCAGAGAAGGTACTTGAATCCAAATCTCCCTGACTCCAAGCCCAGGGTTCCAGTCAGTGTGCCAAGGCTAGCTCTTGCCTGGCTCGTGGTAGGCATTAAATAAATGCTCATGGATTGATCGATCACAAGTATCTGCTAACCACACTGTGTAAGCCACCGAATCTGTATGTCAATACTATCTCCTGGGCTTATGAAAATAAAGAGGAGAAGGGGCCCATGGAAGGGCCTCGTACCCATCATTCAGGTCTAGAGGTAGTGTGGGAAACCAGTGGGCTATAATAATAGCTGTCCTTTCCAGAACCCTTTGAAGTTTGCCAGATGAATTTGGATGGATGAATGGGAGGTGGAGGGCATTCTTGAAGGAGGAATTTGTCTCCCCTTTAGAATTTAAATATCTTGAGGGCAGGGGATGTTTCATTCTTATTTTTGTATCCCCAGCCCAGGCCTGGAACACAGTAAGGACTGAATAAACATTTGTTCATTGATTGGCAAACAAAATGCTTTATTTACAGTCAGTAAATAATCGATCAGATCTTGCATTTTCCACTTTTTTTTTAGTGAATTGTGTGACTATACAAATGTGGTCTGCTATATAATGTGTGCCTGGAATATGGTGGATATTTAATAATGGTTATTAATTACTTATATTAATATAGCATATTTTAATAAAGAATAATGCTCATTGACTGAATATTGTTTGCAAAACCCTACCTGTTGCTTACTCCTATTTTCATCAAGCTATCTTCAGTAGATATGTAGATCACATCCCTGTGAATTTTAGGGAGGTAAGAAAGTTTTTGTATGAATTGGTAGTTGCTGATGTCCTTGAGATTGCCATGATATAACTTTTCCATTCATTTTCAGTATTTTCCCCTTACCAAAAATTCTGAGATCTTATGACTTAATACCCTCAAAGTTGTGTCAGCTACAGGACACATCTCTCCTGTGCTTCCCCGATCTGGTCCAGCCCCAGCTTTGCTTTTCTTGATTCCCTGTCCCTTCCTCTTGTAACTAAGACATTAGCATCCATATGAGATGTAGGTTATATGATTTTGGTGGATTCGATGGACAAGTCACTTAGCTTCTCTGTATTTGTTTTTGTCATATGTAAAACAGGGATGGTAATAATTTTTACATATGCATACAGAAAGATGTATTTAATGTAAGTAAGTAAGGCATATATATCCTCTGCTCTGTGGGCCTTCTTAGCTCTGGCCAGCTTTGCTCTAAGGGCCCTTCTAGAGCTAGTATCTATGATCTATGTTTTTAATGCTGTAAACTTCAAAATAGCATTTGCCCATCAGCTATTATTGCTGTTAATGAAATGTTGTGGAATTGTAGACAGAAGGCTCACATTTCTTTGTTTGCCTTTTTTCCAGTTCTGTCTTTAAATGCTCAAGGAGTGGTCTGGCTTGAATGGGTCTCCAGCCAAAATTTCTCTAAATTCATTTCCTCCTGTTTTCCTTTTTTGTTAAGTTATGAGGCAATGGTGTTCACACCCTCCCCAACCCTTCCCCCCCACGTTCTGCCCAGAGTTTGAGGTCTGGCCAGTGCATAGCTGTGGTGTAACTAGTCAATTCCTGTTGGTTGAGATAGAGCCCATTTCTGTTTTTATGATGAATATACAATGGGGCTAAGAATAACAGAATGTAAGAATAATATGGTATTTATAGATAACATAATATGGTACTTGTGACTTTGCCAATTGCAAAGGACTTTTGAGAAAATGTTATAAACTAAATAAATTTAAAAATTAAACTTAAAAAGTTTATTAGATATGACAGAAAAGGAAAATGATAAATGTTGGAGGGGATATGGGGAAATTGTGACAGTAATATATTGTTGTGAATTGATCCAACCATTCCAGAGAACAATTTGGAACTATGCCCAAAGGGCTATGAAACTGTGTGTGCCCTTTGATTCAGCAATACCACTGCTAGGTGTGTATCCAAAAAAGATCATTAAAAAGGGAAAAAGAAGTATTTGTACAAAAATATTTATAGCCCCTCTTTGTGGTGGCAAAGTGTTGAAAACTGAGGGAATATCCATCAATTTGGGAATGGCCGAACAAACTGTGCTATATGATTGTAATGGAATACTGCTGTGCTATGAGAAATGATGAACAGGCAGACTTCAGAGAAACCTGGAAGGACTTACGTGAACTGATGCAAAATGAAGTGAACAGAACCAGGAGAATATTGTATACAGTAAAGGCAATATTGAATGATGATCAACTGTGATTGACTTAGCTTTTCTCAGCAATGCAATGATCCAAGACAATTCCAAAGGACTCATGATGAAAAATGCTATTCACTTCCAGAGAAAGAACTGATGGAGTCTGAATGCAGACTGAAGCATACTATTTTTCATTTTGTGTTTTTCATGTGGTGTTGTTTTTGGTTTCTGGTTACAACATGACTAATGTGGAAATAGGTTTTGCATGATTGCGCATGTATAGCCTATATCAAATTGATTACCATTTCAGGAAGGGGAGAGGTAAAGGAGGTAGGGAGAGATGTTGAAACTCAAAACTTTAAAAAATGTTTTAAAAAATTTATATGTCATTGGGGAAAAATAAAATATTATTTTAAAATTATTAGAAATTTAATAAATAATAAACAAAGCTAGCATTTCTAATTACACTGAGAAACTGTCAGTCTCCATTTTATGGAGCTTGCTTTTCTTTTAAAATAGATAATTAATTCTTGGAGACTAACAGAGATGGTGGCATGGGAGGAAGGAGTATAATGATCCAGCTCTCTTCCATAACAATTTCAGCAAAGAACCCCCCCCACCCCCCCCAGGTAGGGATTGGAAAGCCCAAGGAGAAGCCATAGCTAGAAATGTTTCCAGCTCAGGTCAGCAAAGGAAGATAGGCAGAAATCTGTAGCCACTAAGAAAGGGGTTCAGCCAAGGAAACCTCCACAGAACCTTCAGAAGGGGTGGACCTGAGGGTGAGGAGCAGCAGTAGTGGATATAGAGAAGACTGATGTTGAGACCTGAGGCTGTGTACTAGGCAAACAGGAAAAAGCAGCAGTGACTCCCAAGCAGGGCCACAGATTCAGCCCACAGACCTTAACTGAGACCTATGGCTAAGTAACCAGGGTAGGGATCTTAGACCAGGACAAGCTGAATTTCTGTCACTCTCAACTGGTAGAGCCTTCCACCTATTTGACAAGGACTTGGAATAGTAGTGTAGTATACTGGAATTATAACCATAGGAAAGTCTGCACTAGTATAACCTGGGACCAAACCAGGGCTAGGACAAGGAAGACAGTTATTAGACTTTGTCCTAGATTAGATCACCTAGAAAGAAAACATTGAAGATTTGCAGGTCTCTGTCCTGAGCTATCCTTGATATCCTTGAAGAACACAAAACCTAGAGAAAGTAGAGCTCCTGAGAAGACATATCAGGACCGAACAAGTCTGTAGCATCCCCCTCAGGGGAGCACAGAATCCAAATCTGAGAAGTAAGGCTGAAAGAATTAATAAAGGGGCTGGGGGGAAAGACCCACAATATAGAGCTGTTGTAAAGGCAGAGATTCCTAAGATACAAACCCAGAAGAAAATGACCATAAACTCTACAAGGAAAGGCTCAAAGAATTATAAAATTTAGGAACCAGGTAAACTAGAAGTACTAGAATAAACAAATCTAGAGTCTAAAAATCATATTTTAAATAAAATGAGATCTCTAGAAAAAAGAATTAGAAAAGAAATGAAACCTCTAGAGTAAAGACTTGGATGGACAGTTTAGTATATATGCTAAGAAAACCCCAAATGGGGTCATGAAGAGACTGATGTGGCTGAAATAAGTGAAGGACAACATTTCAAGAAATTATGAATGACAAATGCCTAGAACAACTAGAACTAAGAAAAAAGTGAAAATAGACAGAATCAGAAAAAAGTGAAAATAAACAGAATCCACTAGTCCCTTCCTGAAAGAAACCTCATAATAAACATTTCTAGGAATGTTTGGCCTAGCCAAAATCCAGAACTCCCAGGTACAAGAAAAATATCCCAAGAAGCCAAAATGATGGCGTCCAAATCTCAAGGAGCCCTTATCAAGACTTCGCAACATTTAATAAGTGCCATTATAAAGAAAGGGAGAGCTTGTAGCGAAACATTCCAAAAGGCCAAAGAGCCTTACAAGCAAGGATAACCTACCTGGCAAAGGGCAGTGGAATCTTACAGAGGGAAACTGTATCTTTGATGGAATAGGAGACTTCCACATACTGCTGAAGAATGGAGATGAACTGAGAAGAAACTTTGAAATGCAAACACAAGATTCAACAGACACATGAAAAAGTAAATACATTCCAGCAATTGGAAGGGATTATGCTAGATGAGGACAGTGTTTACATTTGAATAGAAGAAACAAATGCCCCATGAGAATCTTAATCTGCAAAGTTAAGAGTTTAGCAAAGAGCTAAAGGGAAAGAGCCTAGGAATAGTTTTATTTTGTGATCTTAAAAGCAGAAAAGGAGGAGAAGGAGGTAGAACACACACACACGCACACGCACAATTTGGTGCAAAAAACACTGAGCTAAACTGGGAAACAGGAAGAGAATAGGAAAGAAGAAAGTAGACATAAGCCGGATTTGGGGGTGATGTTCAGTTGTGTCTGACCCTTCATGACCCCATTTGGGGTTTTCTTGGGAGAGTGACTTGCCATTTCCTTCTCCAGCTCATTTTACAGATGAGGAAATTAAGGCAGACAGGGTTAAGTGACTTGCCCAGGGTCAGGCAGCTAGTCAGTATCTGAGGCCAGATTTGAACTCTGAAAGATGAGTTTTCCTGGCAATTTATACACTGCAGCACCACCTAGCTGGTACTCAATCACAGATAAAACTACAGTAAATAAAGAAAATATAAAAACAGACAAGCAAAAAAAAAAAAACAGACAAGCAGGGGAATTATGTTAAACTCAAAAGTACAATAGATAATGAATCAGTATCAGTGCTTGATACCTATGTAAGCCAATAACATAGAATCTAAACACAATGAAAAAGTTTACCAAATTGAAAGGACACATAGCAAAATTATAATAATGTGGTTACTGTTTTCATACTTGGAAAAGTCTAACTGAAAGATAAGCAAGGAGGAAGTTAAGAATCTAAATAGAACATTAGAAAAATTAAAGGTGATGTCTGTCTGGTTATTATTATGAAATAGAAAATTGATTCTTAAATTCTATTTCGTAAAGATGTAATCAGTTTTGTTCAGGTCACTTAGGCCATGAATCTATTCTTGTAACTCCACCCACTTTCCAGAAAACCTTGACTATCAGCAACAAAAAAAATTCTAGATATATATGGCCATCAGAGTTAAATGACTTGTCTAGAGTCACATAGCTAATAAGTGTCTGATGCCAGATTTGAACTCAGATCCTCCTGCCTCCCAGGTTGGTGCTCTATCTACTATACTACCTAACTACCCTGACTAGATCTTATTAATTTAAACTACTGTGGCAACTCCTGTACACCTGCAGACCAATCCCCTTATAGGAGCACTTTTCCTGTTACCTGAGAACCCAAGCTCATCTCTTAATGATGTAATGGAGAGGAACTGAGATGACCCTTCTGCCTCCTCATTGAAACATCTAGCCCATCAGAAGAAGACACACCTATGTTGCTCTGTTACTTTGTTAAAAGACCCTGTGGGTCCTCACTCTGGGTTTTTGGTCATTCAGAAAGTCCATTGACCCCATTTATTGGTATTGCTTCAAACTTCATCTCTCAGAATTTCTCTTGTTAACAGTATAGAATGATAAAAGAAAGAAATTTACATATTTTTCAGCTATACTTGGCACCTTTACAAAAACTCAATGAGTACTAGGGCATAAAGACCTCATCAAAAACTGTAGGAAAGCAAAATATACTAAAATACATCACTTACTAATCAGAATGTAATAAAAAATTATATTCAATAAGTGGTCCTTAAAGAATTTTAAAGTAACTGAAGACTAAATCATATAATTCAATTAAAAATTCCCATTGGGTTAAAGAACAAATTATAAAAAACAATAGAAATTTTCATTAAAGAAAATTATAGTAATGAGACAACATGCCAGAATTTATGACATGCAACTAGAAGAGTTCTGAGAGGAAATTTTATAGCTCTAAGTGCTTCAATTAATAAAAGAGAAAGAGAACAAATCAATGAATTTTTAAAACTTAAACTGTGATAAATCAAAAAATCCCCAACTAAACACAGAACAAGAGATATTCCAGAACTGATAAACAGTCAAAGGATAGTTTTTAAAACAGGTAGTTTTTTAAAAAGAAATACTAAAGGAACTGAGGGAAAACAGACACTTTAATGTTGGTGAAGCTATGGATTGGTTCAGTCATTCTGGAAAGCAATTTGGAACTATGCTCAAAAAGCCACAAAATCGTTCATATACTTTGATCCAACGATTCCACTACTAGGCCTATGCCCCAAAGACATCAGAGAAAAAAAGCTCAAATGTATAAAGATATTTCTATCAGCTGCTCTCCTGATGGCAGAGTCCTAGATACTAAAGTGGTTCCCATTAACTGAGAAATGTTCAAACAGGTTAGAGTATATGAATGTAATGGAATATTATTGTGCCACAAGAAATGATGAAGGGATGATTTCTGAGAAAAATGGAGAGATGGGGATGAGCTGATGCAGTGAAGGGAGCAGCTTTGAAAGACTCAGGAACTCTGATCAATGTGGTGTCAGCCATCAGAGGACCAGTGATGAAGCCTGCTGCCCACCTCCTGGCAGAGGTGATAGATTCGTTGACTTGACACCTCTCAAGAGGTCACCTTCTCTTCCCTTGAGAATTTCTCTCCAATTGATGGGGAAGCCCAAGAGGCAGCTCATCCCACTTTTGGATAAACTGAATTTTGAAGAGCTATTTCTTTACCTCGAGCTTCAATTCGCCTCTCTGAAACTCGCAGCCCTTCTTGCCAGCTCTATCCGATTCCCTCTCTCGTTTGATGGCCCTCCAAAGATTTGAAGACAAATGTCAACAACCTCCATCACTAGCCTTTTCTTATACATGGACAGTTCCTTCAATCACCTCCCATCTGGCCTGGACTGATGCTGGGGCCCTTCAGCTGCCCAGGGCTTTCCATTGCTGCCTAGGCCAATGCCTCTTCCTCAGGAGGTGGTAGCCCACCCTGGCCTTCTTCCTGTTCTAATGTGATCATTCCTTCATGCTTGTGGAACTGAGGTGGCCTGAAGAAGGCAGGGGAGGCCGAAGAGCACCCAGTAGCCCCCTCCCTCTCCATAGAGATGGCAGAGTGAGGACCTCTATTGGGATGTGAAGCCTCCATACCCCTGATGCTAGCAAATGGTTTGCTCTGCCAGGGTCCTTGACCCAGTCTTTGGACTCTTTTGGAAAACAGAGGAAGCCAGCCCCAGGTGTGCCACACCTTCCTGCTTCCAAGTGGGTAAAAGGCTGAGCTGGCATCTGGACAAAGGCTCTCATTTCAGAAGTGCTCAGAGAACACACACCTGAGCCTGGCCCCTCTCCTGCTGCAGACAAAGAGGGGCTAGCCTCCTTCTGCCACAGCTTTCAGTGGGTCCCCTCCTATCAGCCAGGGCTCAATGCAACCCCTCGGGGATCTATGAACAGATTTCCTGGGATCCAGGAACTAGGAGCAGAAAAAATGGCACCTTTCTCTTCATATAATTGGTTCAGCCTTTAAAAGTATTCTGAGAAGGGAATCCTAGGCTGCCCTAAGGAGCCCAGGGCACCAGAAAGGCTGAGAACCCTGACCTAGAGGTTCAGTGATTGTGGAAACAGCGCTAGCTTCAAAATTGGGAAGGTCTGGTTCAAATTCTGCCCCAGACACTCACCAGCAAGTCGCCTGTTGTGCTCTCTGTGGCCCAGCCTAGAGAGTCAGAGCTAGAAGGAAGCTCACAAGGGTATGCAGGCCCATTGCCTTTCTCCCCATTTTACAGATGAGGAAACTAAGGCCTGGAGCGGGGAGAGCCTTGCCCTGAGCCACCCAGGGGCAGCACCAGGATCCCAACGTGGGCTCAGGTGCCAGTCTGCAGGGCCCTTTAAAGGCAGCTCCATCTTCAATCTCATCCCTGGCACCTGCCCCCTGCCAGAGCACCCTCAGGCCTCCCTTGTCCAAGGGAGACCAAAGCAAAGGACTTGGGTCTGCTCAGCCAGGAAAGGAAAGTCTCCTGTCCCTCTCCCAGCTACCACCCTAAAGAGCTGAGCTCAGTCACTGCCCCCAGCCCACCATCCCTCCCTGCCTCTGCCCTCAGCACCCTAATGGCTGAGCCTGACCAGCTCCTGGGGCAGCTTGCAACCTTCTACCCAGAGACTAATATCCCTACATCAGGAGGAAGAAACCTAAAGCTGACTGTGAAGGGGGTGCAGCAAGATCAGCTTCAGGTACAGGATGGGGGAGGACATGATGAGAGCCAGCAGCCTGGGGTGGGCCCCTGGAAGGCTGGTGGCATCCTGGGCTGCCTCTGGGCAGGAGGAGATGACAGCCAGGCTCTGTCCTGCCCCAGACAGTCCTACTCTGGACAACGGGGCTGGTCTAGAGAGCAGGGCATGGAATTCACATCCAAAGTGAGCAGAGGATGAAGAGGCTGGGACCAGCTAAGGGAGAAGAGAAGCTTCGAGGGGAGGCGGGCCAGCAGTAGGTAGATCCAAATATTTGAAGAGCTGGCATGCTGAAGAAACGTCCTCCTCACAGTCTGCATACAGTAAGTGCTTAATAAATGCGTGTTGATCGTTGACTGACTGACCAGCAAAATCAGGAGCAGCAAAGAGGCAAATCTCGAATTCAAAAGTGGGAGGGAGAAACTTCCCAAAGAGGAGAGCCCTAGAGAAGGGGGGAGGCTGGACAATGGCTTCTGGGCATTATGAGGGAGCACTCCTTTCAGGTATGGGTTGTACTGAAAGGCCACTGGCCCCTCCCTCTGGGCTCTCAGACTCTGTGACCCCCCCAGTCCCCGACCTCTCCTTGGAGCTTATCCTGCTTGGCCTCCCCACTGAAAACAAGAATTCAGAGTCAGAGCAAAGGCCGGGTCCTGCGAAGTCACAGGAGCCTAGGGCAGCTCCAAACTCCTCACTGAAGACCCTGAATGGGGAATGGGCTTCCCCACAACCACAGGTGGTGACCAAGCCTGGTTTTGAACCCAGTCCTTACATTTCCAATTCAGTGAGCCTTCTCCCACATCCCAGCAGCCTTTCTCAATAAGAGGCCTGGATGTGGTCAATCATATGACTGCTTGAAAACCCCAGAATAGCCTTGCTGGACCCTAGGCTGGAGGGAAGGCATTTGTGCAAAAGAGAGACCCCTGAAACACCCTCTCCTCTCTCATCTCCTGTATAGAGCCCAAGAGCCTCCTTGGGGGGCCTTGGAGACATGGTTTGGGTCTAAGAGCCTCTGTGCTGGCCTAGGAACCCAAGCTGTATGCACCAGGCACTCCCACAATGTCAGAACCTTAGAAAAAGGAATGGCAGAAAAAGGGAAGACCTTAGAACAGGGACTGTCAGATCTGGGAAGGACCTTAGAACAGGGACTGTCAGAACTGGGAAGGACCTTAGAATAGAGAATGTCAGAACAAGGGGAGACCTTAGAACAGGGACTGTCAGAACTGAGAAGAAGGGGACCACAGAACACAGATTATAGAATGAGAGTGCTGAGAGGGTTCTTAGAATAGGGAAATGTCAGCAATCTAAGGGGTCTGAGAACAAAGAAGTTAGGATAGGCCCACAAGGTCCAACTTCCTCATTTGACAGAGGCCAACTCAAGAGTCAAAGCTGGGCCTTCAGAGCCTCAGCCAGCACTCTGACCCAGTAACATATTATCTGCTGTGGTCCCAACAGCCAGGGAATGGGCTGCTCTGTGCTAGGCTTTCTCGACCTGAGCTTTCAGACTTCCTCAGGTATCCAGAAGGTGTCCAGACCCAGAAGGTGAAGTGAAGTGGTCTTTGGAATCAGCATTAAACAGGGCTGGCCAGCCACACTGTACCTCCCGAGCTCTCTCCCTCTCCCTTTTAAAGATCTGCTCCTCAGAAGGCATGGGCAGCTAGCTCACAAAAGCAGACAATTTGAGCCCTGTTTGTCCCTGTGGCCTCCAGCTCTCCCCTCCCATGCCATCCTCCTCCACCATGACCTGGCTCTGGAGAAGTCCCTGCAGAGGGGAGCTGACTTCCTCAGCTCTGGGTGTCTCAGCACCCCCCACCCCCATCCCCAGGTTGTGGCAAGAACAGGAAGAGAGGCACACGGTCAGGGCGAGGGCAATGCTAGGAACAGTAGAATGGATCTGTCTTGGACATTTCTGGGTTAACACTTGACTTGCATTTTACACGATGTTGGAAAACCCAGGTAATGAGGCTCACTCCAGGTCTCTGCGCTCAAGTAAACTGTTCATTTAAAAGGGAGAAGCAGCAGAAAGACCTGTTATTATCATTAAAACCTACAGGAGCCACACATTGTGCTGGCCAGAGAAAGAACGGGGTAGAAGGTCTGTTGGAGGAGGAGTGTGGAACAAAGTGGAAAGATCAGGGCCTTGCAATCATGGCAGCCCAGGTCTGAGTCTCTGTGTCCCAATCTGTAAAATAAGGGGATTTGAATTAAATTAACCCAAGGCAAGGATGAATTTCAGGAGGAAAAATTCCTCCTTTTCACTAATATTTGGTTTCCTTTGTATTTCTATTATTTCATTTTTATGCACTTAAAAACATTGTTTCCAGAAAGGATGGACCACATGTCTCCTCACCAGATGGCTCAGGGGTCCACAACACAGACCCTTAGAAGGGGCTACCGTTCTGTTGTTCCCCCAGGCTTCAGTCCAGCCAGACACTGGTGTCTGGGAAAGACCTGGCATCCCTGTTGCAGCAGGGGCCTTAGAAGAGTTTGTTCTTAAATTCAATTTTGTTTTCACTTCTGAAGTCTCTCCCTCCTCCTTCCTCCCCCATCTATGGAGAAGGCAAGAAAAAGAAAACTTATTACAAATATGTATAGACACATTCTCTCTCTCTCTCCCTCTCTTCTCTCTCTGTATATATATATATATATACACACACACACACATATATATGTATATATACATATATATTATATATATGTATATATAATATATTATATATATTATATATATAATATATATAATATACACACATATATGTGTGCATATACACATACAACCTGAGTCCATCAGCCCTCTTTCTGGAGGGAGATAACAGGTTTCATCATGAATTCTCTGGAACTGTGGTAGATCATTGTGTTGATCAGAGTTACTATGGCTTCCATCATTGATTATCTTTATAATATTGTTGCTATTATATAAATTGTTCTCCTGGTTCTGCTCACTTCACTCAGCATCAGTTCATAAAAGTCTTTCCATGTTTCTCTAAAACCATCCCCTTCATCATTTCTTACAGCACAGGGGGAAAAAAAGCCTGACTTCTTTCTTTAGAGACCAGCCTCTTTCCAGACTTGGCTGGGTTCACTGGAGCCCAGATGGTGGGAGAAGGAGCCGCAGGCATGCATTTAGGGTTTGGGCTACAGGCTGTGGGTCTACAAATACGCCTTGTGTTGAATTATCTGCATACTTGCTGTCCCCCTTCCTCTCCCCCCTCCCCCCACCCCTTGAATGGAGGTGCCTGTAAGCCACAGGTTTTCGAGTTTTCCTGTGTATACTCAGTACTTAACACAGTTTGGGGGACAAGGTAAAGCTTAGGAGCTATACAGCTGTCAGATGAGGAAGGGAGCAGAACCAAGCAGAACTGAGTCACCTTAGGCCACTGATCACCCCTTACTTTGGAAACATCGTGGCCATTCAGACCTATACCAAATATAAAAGTTATTCTGAGCCTCAGGAAGTCACGGTGCTGAGGATTTCAGGGAGGCCGCACTCTGGACCACTTCCAGCACAGACCCCTCCCTCCAGTCCTCCAGTCCTCCAGAGTAAGAAGCTTGGAACTAGGCTCTTAAAGTGGTGGATGAAGGGAAGGCCTCCCTTCCAGCCTGATGACCATTAAGGATCTCTGTGACTTGAGGGGGGGGCCTCCCAGGCTTTCATGGAAACTCCCTCACATGCTTCAGATAAAGCAGACAAATTCTTGGAAGAGGCAGAGAGCTAGAAATACAAAGGACAACTGTAATATTATAAACCTCCTTCACCTGGAGTGATCCTAGTGTTTGGGATGGAACACAAACCCTGATGCCCCCGTGTGTCCCACGCTCACGCCCAATTCCCTACCCCCTCCACAGACACCACACACACACCACATACAACACCACACACATACCACACACACACACACACACACACACATACCACACACACATATACACACACACCACCACATACACACCACACACACATATACACCACACACACACCACACCCCATATACCACACACACTACACACACCACACATACACATACCACACACACATATACACACACACCACCACATATACACCACACACACATATACACCACACACACACCACACCCCATATACCACACACACTACACACACCATACATACACATACAACACACACCCCCACACACACATCACACACACACATACCATACACACCACACACACACCACACATACACACCATTCACATACCACACATGCACCACACCACACCCCCACACCACACACACACACACACACACACACACCATACACACACACCACACATACACCACACCCCATACACCACACACACACACACACACATACACACACACACACACTGCACACCCCCTCCCCCCATCCTCCCACCTTAGATCAGGATAGAGACAGAGAATTTTCTGGGCATCTGGTCAGTGACCTTTTCTAGCCACAACAAAACCTGAGCCGCCTTCACCTTCTAGAGTATGGAAGCCGGAGAACTTGTATGAATGATGCCCAGTAAAGCAAGCAGAACCAGGAGAGCAATGTGTACAGTCATATTAACAACAGATTTGAAAAGATGAACACTTATGAAAGACTTTGGAAGTCTCATCACCACAGTTCCAGAGGATCTTCGATGGAACACATTGCCCAACACTAGCAAGGTGCATAGACTCAGAAGGAAGATGTACTTGGCCAATGGGGAGATTTTTTTTGCTCAACTATGTTTGTAAGAGGAATTTTGTTTTTCTTGCTTTTCAGTGGAGGAGGTTGAGTAGAAGCGGGGATGGAAAGGAGAGAATGCAGATCTAAAAATAAAATAAAATGGAATTTTTTTTAAAGAAATGACTTGACCCCACTTCCTTATTGTACCCACATAAAAGTTAAGGCCTGAGAAGGGAAGTTATTTGCAATGCCTTATGTTCATTCCCCCTGTTTATACACATACACACCCTGATCCCAGAGCTCAACTTTCCAAGTTGGGAACCAGACATTGAGTCGATGGCCTTTGACATGTTCAGTCTTTCAGAGCTGGCCACTGTCCCTTGGAAACTCTGCTTTGTGACTTGGCATAATGGGCACCCAAACTACTCTGAGAATTCACTCAACTTTTGAGCACCACATACAAACATTCACATTACAAAATAGTAAACACACTCCCCTTCTAAAGATTAAGACAGGGGCCAGCAACCCCTGAACTCACATGCCCTTGAGTAAAGGTCATGCCAGGCTAGGACGGTTAGGTCATCCTGTCTGTCACGCCAGGACTTGGCATCCCCCCACCCTTGCCTACATTCCTGCTGCTGCTCCCTTTGTCTCTATGACTTGGGCAATAGGGGTGGTGGGGATGGTGCTGAGCCATAGCAGAGCAAACCTGGCCGTTCCCTTCCTCACTTGCCCAGCCTGACACCCTTGGAGAATAAAGGGTCTGTGCCTGTTTAAGCAGTCTTTCTCACTCCCCATCTCTTCAGGGGTGCTCCCCAGAAGGGTCCAGGTGATGTGTGCCAGGCAGAGGCAGCAGGGCCTGAGGTCAGAGTGGGAAGGGGTCTCAGAGGGGGTCTAGGAGCCAATCCAAGTGACCATCCAGCCTCTCTTGGAAGCCCTCCAGAGATGGCCACAAGACAGCCCATTGTGATTTGAGGCAGCTCTAATGTTTTCCAAGACAACCAAACCAAACCAAACTGGGTTCTTTCCAAGGCCTCTCTGTGGCTCCTCCTTCTGCCCTTTGGGACCAAGTAGTCAGTGTGTTCTGTTTTGCCCCCACACCCGCCTTTGCAGAACATATTTCCTTGATGAAATTTTCAACTTGCAAAGACCTGTATTCGACTCTTTTCCTTGGCCAAAAAAACCCAAACCAAAATAAAACCCTGATACGAACAGAACCCCACCCACGTTCTATTTCACAGAAAGACTGATTTGACCAGGTACTTTTTGAAGAACGGTTTCAGTGTGTACTTGGCTCAAGACGTTTATTTTCCTTGGGACTATTTCCTTCCCAGCTTTCCCTCTGCTCTTATACCCCTCTCTCCCTTATTCCTGTCGCTAAACATTGCCCTGACTATATTTCAGTCAGCTGCCGTAGTAGAAGCCAACCTCAGGTGTCCATATTAGGTCTGGCATCAACATGGTGATGGTGAGCTCCCCAGAAGCAGGGCCACCCTGCCCACTTACAATGCAACTCCTCATAAATAGCAGACATTTAGTAAATGCTTGCTGACTTGACTTAAAGACAAAAGGAAGGGTCCCATATGTGCCAAACTATTCCCAATAGTGATTTACAAAGTAGCAAAAGACTCTATATTTTTTTCTTTTTTTCTTTTTAACAAATGCTTTATTAACTTCTGTTTTACATCATTCACTTCCACCAGATTTTGAGTTACAATCATTTCCTCCCCCCCCCCCCGTTTTTCCCCTACCCACCCTCCCAGAATAGCAGTCCCGCAAGGTATCACTTCCTCCAATCTGCTCTCTCCCATACCTTCTCCCATACCCCCTTCGACTTTTCCATTAGAGGAAGGTGAATCTTTGTGTCCCAATGCCTGCACATCTTATCTCCCAATTACAAGCAAAAGAGTATTAATAATAGTATTTATATATATTTGAAACATTTAATCTTAAGACCTTGAATTTCAGATCCATTTCCTTCCTCCCTTGTCATCCATTCCCTCTGGGGAGATAAGTAATTCAGTATATGTTGTACATGTCTAGCTATGCAAAACATTATGATAGTAGATATATTGTACAAAGCTGCTTATAATTCCCTCCCATTCATCCCACCCCCCACCTGATCCATTCCCTACATGATCCTGTCCCTCTTCTATAGTGGGCACTTCCAACCTCCCCTCCCCCCAAGGATGCCCTCCCATCCATCATCCTTCCTCTCATTCCCCTTCCTCCTATTCTGCTGTAGGTTGAGATATCGCATTTAGTATGTATGTCATTCTCTCCCTGAACCAAATTCAATGTGAATGTGATTTTGCCTTTTTTGCCTTCCTATTCTCCTCCTCCCTTGCAACCACTTCCCCTTGCTTCTTCTACATGAGATAGTTTACCCTACCCTGTCTTTCCCCATCTCCTCTTGCCACTTTCCTCTCTCACCTCACAATTTCATCCCTTGAGTATTCTCCCTTCCCAACAAATTCAACCTATGCCCTCTATCCATATAGACACACATTCATATATGTATTCATATGACCACACACCTTTCTTCCATTATTTTCATAGTGAGAAAGATATCATCACTCACAGTTATTGTTTTTCCATATAGGAATGTAAATAGTTCAACTTTGATATGTTCCTTTTGATTTCTTTTTCCTGATTACCTTCTCAGGCATCTCTTGCTTCTTGTGTCTGGATGTCAAATTTTCTATTCAATTCTGGTTTTTTCCTCAAGAATGCTTGAAAGTCCTCTATTCCACTGAATGACCATATTTTCCCCTGAAACAAAATACTCAGTTTGCTGGGTAGGTGACCCTTGGGTTCATTCCCAGTTCTTTTGCCCTCTGGAATATCATATTCCATGCCCTTCAGTCCCTCAGTGTAGAAGCTGCCAGGTCCTGGGCTATTCTGATTGTGTTTCCACAATATTGAAATTGTTTCTTCCTGGCTGCTTGGAGTATTTTCTCCTTGATATGGGAATTCTGGAACCTGGCTATAATATTCCTGGGAGTTTTCTTTTTGGGATCTTTTTCAGGAGGTGATCGGTGGATTCTTTCAACCACTATTTTGCCCTCTGGGTCTAAAACATCAGGGCAATTTTCCTTGAGAATTTCTTGAAGGGTGATTTCTAGGTTCTTTCTTTGATCATAGCTTTTAGGTAGTCCAATACTTTTAAAATTATCTCTCCAGGATCTATTTTCCAGGTCAGTGGTTTTTCCCATGAGATATTTCACATTGCCTTCTAATCTTTCATTTGTTTGGATCTGCTTAACAGCATCTTGATTTCTCATAAAGTCATTAGCTTCCATTTGCTCCAGTCTAACTCTGAAGGAATGAATCTCCTCAGTGAACTTTTGAGATTCTTTTTCCATCTGGCAAATCTGACTTTTTAAGGCATTCTTCTCCTCATTGCCCTTTTGGGCCTCCTTTGCCATTTTGAGTTAGTCTATTTTTTAAGGTGTTGTTTTCCTCAGTCAGGCTGTTGACCCTCATTTCATACTTTTCCTGCATTCTTCTC